>QLNU02014802.1:74773439-74786066 GCA_006491805.2 Dysdera silvatica | reverse complement strand
ATATATATATCATAATAAATACAATTATTTTGCTAGAAAACGGAAATTTATTGGCCACTTTTCCTGTTTCTTTGGGGGGTGGAGGAGGGGCTCGCCGCTTCACCCGTTCTTGAAGTCACGAGCCGCCACTGGTACTTGATCCCGATTTTTTAAATGAAAGTTTAGGATGCTGCAAAAGTGGAATAATTCCGCGCTCACGTGGGACAGTAAAAGAACTCTCGCGCCCCACTCCACTTTCTGAAACGTTGGCACTTCCCTATAGGCCATCGTTATATTAGGGCCGAATTGTGCTTGATCATGAATTTTTAAATGACAGTTTAGGCTTCAAAAGTGAACGTACGAGAGGATTCCGGAAAAGTGGAATAATTCCGCGCTCACGTAGGACAGGTAGGACATGACGGGGATAAACAGAGGCTCAATAACCCCAACATGGTTGGTAAAGCGGGATACGAAGGCCTCTTACAGGCCGTCGTTGTATTCAGGCCCGACTGTACTTGATCATGATTTTTTTAAATGACGGTTTAGGAATAAAAGTGAACTTACGAGAGGATGCCGGAAAAGTGAAACAATTCCGCGCTCACGTAGGACAGGTAGGACATGACGAAGACAAACAGAGGCTCAATAACCCTAACATGGTGGGTAAAGCGGGATACGAAGGCCGCTAATAGACCCCATAGGATACCAACCACCGTTCCTCCAACAGCAACTACAAAGAAAGACGCCACTCCGGCTAAATAGTCAACAGTAATGATGTTTTCCGGCCCCATTTCAGCGTAGCCTTCAAACATGTGATACAACACCTGAAACATAAAAAAAAAATACACATAGGAATAAGTATTCAAGCAGAACTTTAGAACAAAATTAGTCTTACGTTCTTTTTTTTTTTCTTATTTAATCCGAAGAGGTGGTGACGACGTAGGACCTTAACAAAAATCTCGAATTTGCCTTGGTTTCCCGCAAATGTTTCAATCTCCCCTCTCTATTTTTTGCCCTCTTCTTCAAGTTCATTCCTCGTAGTTCCCATCCATGTGTTTTTTGCTCTCCCCCCCCTCTCTTTTCGTTTGAAGGTTTTAGTTTAACGGCTGTCTACAAATCTTTTTCGGCTCTTCTCGAGTCTTATCCAGCTATATTCCTTTACTTATTTCTGATACAGATCTCTGGCGGCAAATATTCCATTGTTCTATATCAGTTGCTTTTCTTGGGTAATGCAGATACAATGTATAAAGTCTTATATAATCTACCTTTGATGACATTTCCGGGTTCTAGATCTCATTTGAAGCATGCGAAATGCAGAGAGTCCAAGATTTTGATAATTCCAAACACGGACAGTTTAAACACAGATAACGCCAAAACCGCACAACCTGTTGCCAGAAACGCCGATGATTCAAACTACTGATAGTTAGCTCTCTGATATTAAAGGTTACAAAGATTGTTTAGATCCTTTTAGTGCAGACAAGAAATAACCCCCCCCCCTCCCAATTTCATCTCACCACAACTAATATGGTTGAAATACAAAGAGGTGGAGGTGACAATTTGAGTTTAGAATTTGTTTCCTCTAAACTCTAGAAATCTCAATGATTGGTTATATACCACATAAGTTGATTACCAACCTCGAAAATTGCGCGTTCACCTAGTTGTTAGAAAAATTAGTGCTCTCCTAGTAGTTGGACTCTTCTTTTAGTTGTACGTAATCCGAGGATATTCCAGCAGCAAGATGTTCTTACAAAATTTTGTAGCAAGTTTCCTTTCTTCATTTTGATGATATTAAAAACCAACTTTTGTGGTCAAGGTCTGCAAACAGGCGTCTTAATTCTGTGCAAAACAAAGTTTAAAAAAAATCTAAAGAATTTCTACCAGTGAAAATTTTTACTGTATGTATCTGTTGAAGTGTTAGAAACAATCAGACGATAGCTTCCATTCCCGGGACGTGTAACCATAGGCCCCGAGGTGGTGCAGTAGTAATGCGTTGACCTAGTGTGCCGTTACCTCAGGTTCAACATCCAAAGGTGGAGAAAGAAACACTTACTGACTGCTTGCTCACTGTAGATCGGGGGTTGATTTCTTAGGTCTTAAAAGGTTCGAATTCCACGGAACACTGTAGGTCCCGACACAATACTTTCCTTTGCTATTCTTGTGCCATAAAAACGTAAACAAACATGTACCTATACTCTTGAATTAAGCTGCATCTTCTCCAGTTTAAGTACATATAAAGGCAGATCTTAGCAATCTGCTGTATTAGTTGTAGTGGAAATATCAGCCTGTCACGGTTTAATGTTCAATAGCAAATGCCAGAGAAATGGGCCATCTCCGAAATCAAAACGATTTTTTTTTCCTAACAGCAATTTCAAGACTGTACCGAAATTACACAACACCAGGAAAGATATCCAGTGGTCGACACTGCTGTGATCGAAAGAAAGCTTTAAGTTAAGTGCTTAAGCTTAAGTGCCGGACAAAGATGTCCGGCACGTTGTCTGTAATATCAATTACAGTCATGTCTGTAATATCTGATCGGCATGCGACATTGCCATAGCTTACAGCAACGTTCAATGTTGGGACTGAGAGTGACACCATCTTTCAGACAATGCGATATTTCTTTTCCTCTATGAGAGATTAGACAGTTATCTGATTTTTCTAGCACTTCAATTTGTTATAATCGCCATCCTAAAAGTCATTGAGAATCGGGTGAATTTGCATTCCTTCACCTTTTACAGAATTTGTTAATCTGGGTATTTTGGGCATCCAGAAAACATTGAAAGCAAGTTAAAATGCAAGACAAAGTCAAGATAATACTTACAACTGTTACTGCGTCATTGAGAAGGGATTCTCCAAAGACAATGATGTAAAGCACTTCGTTGACATGTATCTCTTCGAAAACGGCGAGAACGGCTATTGGGTCAACAGCACAAGCGATAGAGCTGAATAAGAGTGTGTCCAGAAGAGGCATATCAACTCCGTAGAGGTTGGTCAGTCCCACTGCCCACAGGGATACTCCCACGGACATGGCGTTTAGGACAGTCCCAAGCACGGCAAACATCAAGATGGTGACCAAGTTGTCGAAGAAAGGTCGGTTGGGCATAAAGTAGCCGGCGTCCAGGACGATGGGAGGCAACATGTATAAGAAGAAGACGTTGGGTGTCAAAGGACCGACGTTGCTCAGCCCCGCATAGAACAGCAGTAAACCGATGACGACGCCCACCACAATCAGCAAACAACTTTCGGGACATATTAATGAGAGTTTGGGCGTTACGTTGAATCCTGAAAACAACAAAAATAATACATTTTAGTGACGATCGGGGCCGGATTATAGTTTTGTGGGACCAAGATTTTCCAGGTTCCTTGTAGCATTAATTAAACCTGTGTAATTATTATTCCTCTTGAGAAAATATGGAAAAAGGAAGAACCTATTTATTTTAATCTTTTATTGATTTAAGGTTTACTAAAAAAAATAAAGCATACAATATGTGTTTGGGCCCCTCTAATAATTTTGAAAATCCTACGGTGCTAATCTTAGTCCGTGCAATACGTTGAAGAATCGAGCAATAGAAAATCACTGGAAGTGTGTTCCTAAAATGTGCATTACCCACTGCTCAAGCGTAGTATGGGATAAAGCAAGTAGAACTGTGCAAAGAGCGCTGCACAAAAAGTGTGCAGCTTTGAAAACCCGCCTTTACTTACAAGTATCTAGAAGTATTGCAAGTACTTATAAGCATCATAAAGTATGTGCATTTTCACTAATTACAAAAATATTTAATGCAGATTGCAGTGAGGATATAATATAGGATTGCAAAGGCTACATTTTATATTTGACCAGGTTCTGTAACGATCTCAGCACGGTCTTTTAAACACAATCAAGCTTGCTGGTAATCGAGCCATACCCAATAAGCTTCACTGTATAATATGGCTAGATAGCGAAGATTATGATTGCCACCATCGGCCGATTTTATCAGGAAATCTAATCTCCGTAAATGGTTTTCGCGGGAAATAAGTCGCGGTTAATCCTCAGAAGATCTATGGTGAAAGAATAAGTGCAAGGTTGAATTGGTGATTATTTATAAGTTGGGACTCGCCATTTGAATTGACCAATTGATAAATTCTCTGATCCGTGTAATCTTCATGGCCGATGATGTTATGGTGATCATAAAAGATTGGATGTCCAATTAAGCCGTCGCCCAGGTAGGTACATATTTCCTTAAACGTTGCAACGACAACAGTTCTTGCTGCACGTCCCCGTCATTATCTGCTATCAATTTTGAATAAGCTTAATCTTAAAAAGTTGTTTCCTATGTTGAGACAACTCTTACAACGACAATAATATTCCACAGTTGATTAGTAATTCATTAATTAACAATGACAAGTAGATATATGTAAGTTAACCTTGGATATATATACTCAGTGCTAGCTTACTTCATTGAAGTGTGGCGTGGTAAGTACATGCTCCGGAAACAGAGCTTTTAGCAGACGATCTTTGCTCAAGATAAAACATGAATCAATATAACATTAAAAGCGACACAATTTGAAAAATGCAAATTTTGCATGAGAGGAAAAAGAATGTTCCGCCATGGCGACTTACGGTTAACATGACCAAATGTATTCTGCCCAAAAGCAGGGCAGTGTTTGCGAGAGGAGGGTAGGGGACATAGGTGTATGCAGGAAGTTTGTAAGGGGGCTTATAGGCTCAGTGGAGGGTTATAGAGCTGCAACTCACATATTCCTATGCTAAATATGCAAAATTTCATTGCAATAGGGAGTTGCAACCTTCATCAACACCCTCTTGCCTACGCCAAAAGTAGGGGAATGAAAGATAAATCTCATGACGGGCATAAGAAGAATACATAACATACATGAAGGAATATTTAGCTAGAGGAATCTTTTGCAAAAGTTTACTTATTTTGTACAAACTCTTGTTGTAAAAATTCATGAATGTAAAGAAAGAAGCAATGTAAGAATTTAATGAAGCAATGTAAAAATTTAATGAAGAAGCAACGTAAGAATTTAATGAGGAAGTAATGTAAGAATTTGCAGTAACGTAAGAAGAAGCAATATAAAAAAAGCTTGATGAAGCAGCAACAACATAAGAACTAATAAAGAACTAATGTAATAATTTTAATGAAGAAGAACGTAAGAATTTAATGAAGCTGTAATGTAAGAATTTAATGAAGAAGCACTGTAAGAATCTAATGAAAAAGTAATATTTAAGAATGCAAAGAAGTTGATAGACTTTTTTTTGTATTCAAAGTAGGCTCTGTATAATATCGTTCGACGACGGAACTTTGATTTTTTTTAATTGTTGACGACGCAAGTCTGTTTTTTTTAATCGTTTGACATTGATAAGTATATAATTTTTTTCCTTTAAATTCGGAAGATGATAAATGAAATGGTAAAAAATGTGAAATGACTCATTGTCTGAAATATCCTTTACCTGTATGTTACGAAAGTATGATGACAAATCCAGGACAGCTTGCACATTACTATTGATATCATGATTATTATTATATAAAATGTTTTTAAACAACCTAAACCAATAGCCTTTATATTCCCGGCAAATGGGACAACCCTCTACCTTCAATTTCATAATACCTTCCATTTGTCCACAGACGATAATTGCGGTTTTGACAGGAAAAAACTGCAATTGGATTTCACAATGACCACCGAACAAAAGATGCAGAAGAAAGGAAAAAGAAGAAAGGTAAAGAGAGAGTGACAGGAAGAAAGACTGATGAGGCTAATGGATCAGTAGAGCGCGGCACAGAAGTCCACATTTGTCAGACCGGCTTTCTTTGGACTACTTCGATCTTTGCCAAACACGTGACTTCCAAATTTTCGTGAGCATCGTGTATTCCCAGCGAAGGTAAATGCGATTTCCCATCGCCTAAATTTCTTCGCGACCGTTGTTCCTAATTCCGCCTCAAAACGTGAGACCACCATCTTGCTTTGTTACATAACTGCGGTAGACAGGAAAGAAAAAGCCCTCAGGATCATGAGCTAGCTTTGAATATCAAGGACGGCTGTGTCTGCAAACGTTGTTAAGAACCGTTAGACGTCGCTGTAAGAAGGGTGAATATGAAACCGTTGTTAAGACCGTTAGACGTCACAGTAAGAAGGGTGAATATGAAACCGTTGTTAAGAACTGTTGGACATTGCTGTAAGAAGGGTCAAGAACAGTTAGATGTGGCTGTAAGAAGGACGAAGATAACGGAACCGTTGTTGAGAACCGCTAGATCGTTGCAGGAAGGGTGACCATGAAACCGTTGTTAAATACCGTTATATCTTGCTGTAAGAAGGTTGAAAAACAAAGCCACATACATTAAACTTCCGCTCTTAGGACCTATAGGGTTTCTTTGCAACAACTGTTCAGCAAGTCATCGGAAAGGGAACCCCATTTCAATGTTATAAAAAAAAAAGGGTTCCTTTTAGAAGCACTTTTTACACTATGAAATATATCAAAATAGATAAAAAAAAAATGAAAATGTTTATATATGTAAACAGAGGCGTGGTAATTCAAAAATTATGGGGGGGAACAAGTAGCTTTTAAGAACAAAATCATGCGACTCGGTAGCAAAGAAAAAATGTGCTTTAATATTCGATGGTGGGGAATTGAGCCCCCGACACCCTATCTTACGCCCCTGCATACAAACGATGGTCAAAGCATGATCCTCCTTTATATTTTATATGTAAAGTGAATTCTTATCATAACCTCGTATTTCGTAGGCCCACAATACGTACATACACAACACCAACAACACATACGAAAGTACGGCACTAAATTAGATTAGAAAATGTAGTGGCGTATGGAAAAAAAAGGGGGGGGAGGGGAAGCATATGTATAGGAATTAACTCTATTTCGGAGCCTATAAGATGTATCTAAAATAAAGAAAACATCGTTTGAAAAATTGTTTGTTAAGTTACTAAAGTTTCTCACCGAGACCCCCCCCCCACCCGTAAATATTTGCCTTTTGTCCCTCCCATCTGTTTTTGACTGGATGGTGGTCTCACCAAGCATATGTGTCTGTTTGAGCGTCCTGTCTGGGATTACAATGCCGCCTCCGGCGGCCACCCTTCCTGATCTATCCCCCTAATTCGTCATGTGTGTTACTATGTGTTAGAACGGAAGAAAGGAAACATGTTTATGTGTGTGCATATAACATACATACATACACACACATATATATATATGGGAGTTAGGTCAAATAGAAATTAACATGCAACAAAAATGATTTAATGATTTCACCATTTAAGGAAACGAAGAGGTTTCTAAGAGTTTCTCCTACTTGCAACATCGGATGATATAATGATTATGTAAACGAGAGAAGTAAATAACTTGTAACACGTTTTCTCGACCTAAAGGGTAGTAAGTGTTACGGCAAAGCAAGCGGTATATCTTGTATTTGTAACTAAAATTTCTACAAATATATTACAATGGTTTATCTTGATTCACCAACCATGTGGATGCTTTTAATCTAAACGTACAAATTAGCGAATTTCGAAGCTCACATTTTGAATTTTGAAAGAGATGGTGAAATATTTAATGTGTAGACTGTGCAACACTCCAAAGAGACAGACGAACGTATCATGTGCCTATTTTATGCACGTTCGATGTAGTTCTAAAAAACAGGTCTTCGTTGCGAAAGCTTCTCTTCTGAAATGAAATGCAATTCAAAATCGTTAGCACCTGACCTCTTACCTTTGACAGCGCCTATTTTAATGTTTTTAGTATTGACGATGTAAAGTTTGAGAACAGGGAACAGTTCGAAATTCCCATATAAGGTAAACCACCATTTTTAGTTTGAGAATCTGCATATTTTGTAGCTTGATAATTATTATACTTAATAATTTTCGACACCCACGTTTAAGCTCAAGCTAGAGCTTGTTGAAGTATAGAAGAAAAAGAGACACCATCCCCGCTCTAGAATCGAGCTAAGGTCCCTCTGTTGAGGATTAACACACACACACACACACACACACACACATATATATATAATTACTTAATAATTATGTATGCACATTAATTTTACAATATCGGAAGTGGGAATTGCAAATGTGTATTTTTTACTGCCAATAATATATACAGGGTGATTCAGAATAGACGTTACGGAAATTATTTTCTTAATCACCAGGCATAGGAAAAAATTCCAGAAGAAAAAATAAGCTTTTAAATTACGTAAGGATGCTGAATATGCTATTTATTTTACAGGGGGTGGCATATGTCTAAAAATAAGGAACTTAACTTTATACAATAATTTTTGCCACCCACGTATATTTAGCTCAAACTAGAGCTTTTTTTATATTTGGAGAAAAAGAGGCGCCGTCCTCATCCTGGGCTCGAACCAGGGTCCCCACGTTGAGCCCGCGGTGTCTTGACCTACTAGACGAATGTAGATAAGAACAAACGCATTTTTCTCCGTATATGAGGATGTAAGATATTATTACCCTTCACAGGGATAACACAATTGCCAAATAATGGTCAACACAGAAAAGCCTCGTATGGATTTCGTGAGTTTTTTTTTTTTTTTGGAGGAAAAGAGGCGCCGTCCTCATCGTGGACTCGAACCAGGATCCCCGCGTTTAGCCCGTGGTGACTTAATATATAAGCCTTCTACCGAAAAGTTCCAATTAGAAAAATATTGCTCTACATCTATTTAGTCAAAGGAAAATGAATATTTCCAAGTAGAATATTTGTGGAGCTATTAAAAGTTAAATTTTAACAATTGTAAACTTTTTTGGTGAAATAACGCTTAATAATCGCTAAAGCTTGTTTATTATGCATATTGAGCAGCCTAGTGCCAGACAGAAGAGAGAATTTTAAATTTTATTCTGATATAGTTTTTCAGTTACTACTTTTTCCAAAAGCACTTTGAGAATAACGTATTTAAATATTTTAATTGTTTTTTCCCAGATAACATGCTTTCAGAATACGTGCTTTCTGCACTCTTTACCTTTAAATACAGGAGTGGCACGCTCGCTGAATATTTTATAACACTTAGGTAAGTGCCTTATCTCACGTACGTGTTTCAACTGCTAGTATATACTTACGCATCGCGATATATCCAAGGTTTGAAAACGAGAAGAATAAGGTTTGTATGTCGTTTACCCATAATTGAAAGCGTCGGTCAAAGAAGGATGTAACTCCACTTTCTGTAGTTTTAAAAAAATAATAATAAAAAAACAAACAAACCCCACCTGTATAAAAATTCACTACATTGCATATTGGGAATTTTTTTTTCTGCGTACATAATGCATAAAAATTCATTTTGTGAAATAATTTTCTTTATGTTTTAACCCAAATGACTTAAAATAATCCCTACGTAATTTAAAATTTGCAATTTTGGAGTTACACCCTTCTTTGACCGATGGCTTCAATTGTTAACAGAGAATATGAATTAATGCAAGATGTTGACGATTAGTTCCAATGTTTTTCATAGTTTGTGCTCTATAGTCTGCTCTTCGTAGTTTGTGCTTTATAGTATACGCTTCATAGTTTGTGCTCTATAGCCTATGCTTCATAGTTTGTTCTATAATCTACGCTTGATAGTTTGTGCTCTATAGTCTATGCTTCATAGTTTGTGCTGTATAGTTTACATTTCATAGTTAGTGCTGTATAGTTTACGTTTCATAGTTTGTGCTGTATAGTTTACGTTTCATAGTTTGCGCTTCATACCTGTTTTTATCATCTTCCCGCTTACATATATATAGAGTTGAGAAATGATGAGACTATTAAATAAAATAATAAATAAATAAAATATGAAAAGCAATGAAAATTATTATAAAAAAAGATAAAGGGGGAAATATGAGGAATGCAATTAAAAAAAATGATACACGAGAAATTACAAATTGGCGTAGAACTGTGCAGAATATATAGAAGTTTGCGTAATAGCAGCGTTAACAAGTAATAAATATTGAAAAAACAAAATATATATATATCCACGCGTTTCGAGCAATCAAAGTCAGTCTTCGTCAGAAATTGAGATACCTGTAAAAGTAAACATCGGAGTGTTGCCATTGCAGCGTTCTCATGCACGTGAAAAATCAGAAAAGGTCAGAGGAAAAATGAGATTTTTTTTTCTTGGAATATTGAAAAGTCAGGAAAAAAGGTTTGGTAACTTCTGTTTTAAATAGCTAAATCTCCTGCAAACGAGAAGCAGTTTTTCCCACAATCAAAGCTCGATTGTATCCGCCGAAAGAAGTCATTGGTTAGTGAAATGTTTTGCAAAGGTCAGGGATTTTTTTAATTAAATATGAGTAGGTACCCTACATTGGTACAGTTTTCCTGATTATACTTCTAATTATTATACTTCTAAAGCAGGGGTGATAAACCATTTCATTTTGGAAGACCTCATTAAGTTAAGAAAAATCGAAGGAGGCTGCATTCAAGAAGTTTCAATTAGATACCGGGGCGTAGCAATTTAAAATTATGGGAGGGGACTCGAGTATTTTTTTAACAGATCACGTGATTTGGCGTTAAACGGAACAGTGTATTTTGCTACTCAATGGGGGCAGCTTGATCCCACTTCCTACGGCACTGATTAGATATATAGCAGAATCTCGATTATTCGAACTTCGTTTAACCGAAATGGTCAACTGTACTTATTATTATTATTATTTTAGTAGATACTCGTTCAATGTTTTCGGCAAAAATGTTCATATTCGCTTTCTAATGTACTCTGACCTTAAGAGGGAGACCGATATAAATGGTAGATATTGGATGGATGGATGGATGGGTGTGTCTATATATATAAGGTTTTCCTCGCCCATTCTTGGCGGAAACAGGCTTTGGGACGGGCAGAGCGCCATGTTCCCAAGCCTCTTTTTACATCACTTCTTAATGTGCCATGTCTAGAAACTTCCTGACAATGTGACACGTGTTTAGGATTGTGGCTTTTTGTATTTCAATGTAGGTGTTTGGGTCAATGTTGAGTATCTCCAAATTCGTCGCAAGCGTTTTTGGTACTATCCCTGTTGCTGAGATGACTAACGGGATGATGAAGATCTTTTCCATACCCCATATATCTCGTACTTCATGTCTGAGATCTTGGTACTTGGTGATTTTCGTTGTGTAGGTTGTCTGTATGTTATTGGTGTTGGGTACTGCTATGTCGATTAAGTACGTGGTCTTATTCGATTTATCGACGAGGGTTATGTCAGGACGGTTATGTGGGACTGTCTTGTCTGTTATGATTGCTCTATCCCAGTAAAGCTTGTGTGTTTCGTTCTCATGCACGGTCTCTGGCTCATATTTGTAGTACGGGCATTTTTCTGTCAGAAAGCCAGCATTCGCTGCCAATTTCTGGTGGACTATTTTCGCTACTTGATCGTGTCTATGTTTGTAGTCTGACTGCGCAAGGATCTTGCATCCTGCCATCACGTGTTGGATTGTCTCCGATGCCGCATGACAGTGTCTGCATTTGTCGCTTTCTATGTCTTTTCTCTGGATGAATTTCTGATTGTTCCTTGTTGCGATCACTTGGTCTTGGATGGCTAGCATGAATCCTTCTGTCTCTGGCTGGAGAGTGCCTTTGGCCAGCCAAGAATTTGATGCCTTTTTGTCAACGTGTGGTTGTTGCAGGTCATTGTAGTGCCTGCCATGTAATGGTTTTCCGGCCCAAGTTCTCAGTTTCTGTTCGTTGGCTGTTTCGAGGACACGCTCTTCGGTACTACACAGGTTTAGTGGCGTGTAATTTGCATCTGCTTGTATTATGGCTTGGATGAGTGGCGATCGGGGACTCTTCAACTGGAAGTATTGTTGGCGACTTCATCTCTTAACCTTTGTAGTATGGGCTCTGCTAAGAGATTTCTGGTTATTATATTCCTGCGCTGAATTGTTATCCTTTCTATACTGATGTCCAGGTGTGGGTACTGTTGTGCGAATTTGGCGTGAAGTGTGGGTCTGTAATTTGTCATGTCTGTTTCTAGCTTTGTAATCGTATAGTAGGTGCGCATGATGTAGGTGTTCATATCTATTGTCCATGACATGCGCTGGCGTGGTCTTTCAGCCCTAGTGGTTGCACCTATACTAGGCTGCAAAGCACTTTGGGCTGTGTTGGTTCTAGTAGCCGTACAGTTGGAGGCGCCGCTACAACCGCCGACACCTCCAAGGAGAGACTGTTGCATATTTTTCGAACTGGCCCCTCTGCTTAAAGTCCGAACGCGGTTCTGATTTAAGAGCGAGACAACCGATGCTCCATTCATATTTTCATTATGGTTCATATCATCAGAGTCTGAGATAGCCTTTTTCACGTCGCTGGGTTACCGATAGTTATCCCAACGGCGTTCCGGATGCTGCTGTGGCGTCAGCTGGCTACATATCGGGTTTTTCATTGTTCAGTGGTATTTTCATTAGTTATTAGTACTTTTTCCAATCACTAGATGGCGCCAACAGTGCATTTTTTTTTTTTAAAATTTGTTTCTCTTCTGGTTTTTGAGATTTTTGAACTTTTCACATTACACTAGACAGATGACATTGTGCTTTCCGTTAAGCAGTTTTTTCAGCTCTTTCATTTTTTTTGTCCGTATCAGGAATCGAACCTTCGTCTATAGCATACACCTCCCGGTTAGAAGACGGGTGCTCATACCACTGCATCCCACCCCCACACACACACGTGTGTGTCGGATACATAGGCATATCCAGAAAGT
>QLNU02014802.1:74724907-74764191 GCA_006491805.2 Dysdera silvatica | reverse complement strand
ATTATACAGAATAAATAAAACTTCAAAAGGAAAGAATCTATTTGCGCATTATTGGGCGCATATAATCAATGGGATTATTAGTGCATCATTATTATATATTGAAGTATTTAACAGCGAGTATTTGTCGCTTGGATGCACATACAGGACGTAAAAAGTCCAATTGAACTGTGCGTATTATTTATTCTATTTTGCAGAAGTTATAAAGAATAATAATTATATGGACTAAAGAAGGAAAAATTATATTTGGAGGCGTGATATTAAGTGATATTAAAAAGTTATAAATGATAAAGGAAGTTTGCAAGAACATTTGCAAAGAATATCAATATATATTGTTAAAAAATGAGAAATAATAAGAGTGTAAGAAGCTGATAAATAAATAATCAGAAACGTTGGTAAATAAATAGCCAGAAATGCTATTGAATAATAGTTCGAGGTGTATAAAGAGATTTTTTTTTAAGAGAACTTTTCCTAACGTAGAGATTATTTTGAAAATATTTGTAACAATACCGATATCAAATGCATCACGTGAAAATCTTTTTCAGTTTTAAAATGCGTTAAATGCTATTTAAGGAGTACGATAGGGGGAAACAGACTGGACAACATGGCCATATTATACATAGAACAAGAAATTTTGGACGAAATAGATACTTAAATCATCGATGAATTTGCCAAAGATAAATCAAGACGCAAATTCATATAGAAAACCCTTTTTAAACACTAAGGTAACTTAGTTTACTGTTAAATTTTTTGAAATAATTTCTGATTTTTCTTGAAACGTTGAGTTTATTATTAGTTACATATTGCCGGTTTAAGGAACTCACTAAAAATATAATACCGAATTCCTTCCGAAGATATCACCAGTTCCTTTCACAATTTTTTATGTTTTGGGGCTTGGGCCTAAGGGCCTCGAAATTTTTACCGCCAGGGGCCTCCAATAGGCTTAATCCGCCTCTGTTTGGAACCCTGTCTTTTACCCACTTTGAGGGTTTCCAAGAATTGCCTATTTGAGACACTGTGTGCCACCCACTTTGAGGGTTTCCAAGAATTTCCTATTTGAGACACTGTGTTTGCCACCCACTTTGAGGGTTTCCAAAAATTGCCTATTTGAGACCCTGTCTGTCACCCACTTTGAGGGTTTCCAAGAATTGCGTATTTCAGACCCTGTGTGCCACCCACATTGAGGGTTTCCAAGAATTACGTATTTCAGACCCTGTGTGCCACCCACTTTGAGGGTTTCTAAGAAGTGCATATTTGAGACCCTGTCTGTCACCCACTTTGAGGGTTTCCAAGAAGTCCATATTTGAGACCCTGTGTGCTACTCACTTTGAGGGTTTCCAAGAAGTGCATATTTGAGACCCTGTGTGCCACCCACTTTAATGGTAATTGTGTCATCCTCGAGAAGGACAATAATATGTTGATTTATAATAATGGGTCAAAAGGGTTCAATTGAAAACCATAGAACACACACACTTGGGAGCTTATAAAAATTTAACCTTGATTATTTTTCCCCCTTCCCGCAAATCTCCGCCTGAAAATTGTGCATAAAAATTTTCAAGTAATAGTAATTCTAATGTTATATAAAGGTTTTTACGAACAACAACTTACAATTATATGTTCACGATTTATATATTTGCGATTAAATATATATATTTAGTCCATTTTGATTTTTATTAGTTTTACCACCTAGTTTAAGAATATGCAAGTGAAAATGAAAAAGATTTAACAAAAAAAGCGAGGCTAGGATTGGAGAAAAAAGGGAATATACATTTCTTCGTTCAATGACCTTTTGGTCCTTGACTCTTTTCACCGTAATGGTGCGCTCCACCCTTTCTTGGCAAAAAATAGCATTTTTAAAGTCCTTGGCTATTTCATGAACTGCACCTGACGCAAAGAAGGAGCCACATTCCACACTTACATTGGTGTCAAGGGCGGGATATAGGCAGCGGGCGAATTAACTGCGGTTTTTATTTACTTTCTTCTGAAATTCACGACTATATTAGTCAGCGTCTTAAAATTTCAGCAAAATGCATGAAATTTAAGAAGGAATTCTAACGGCTTCTTTTCAATTTTAAAAGAAAAAAAAAAGTAAGGTTTAATAGCAGGGTTTTCCAAGCTATGCTTTTAAACTACACGTGTACAAGATATTTTTCATGGCCCCACTATCTCTCTTAGAGATCTACATTAAAAGATCTCACTATCTCTTAAGATCTACGACTAAAGATCTCACTATCTTAAGATCTACGACTAAAGATCTCACTTTATCTCTTAAGATCGTCTACGACTAAAGATCTCACTATCTCCTTTAAGATCAAATGATAGAATGCAATTTATTAAGAGAAGGTATTGGCTACAAATTTTATAATAGTGTACAACATGGGCGCCCCATAGCAGGGGGCGAGGGTGCTCGATCTCCCAACCGTTTAAAAATTTTATTTGCCCGATTCTGCCATACATTTACTTTAAAAAAATTTAGTCACATTTTAAAATAAGGTACTTTTTAGCTCATTACTAATTGTCAAGCAGTATCAATTATTTTTGTAGCGTTTTGGTATCTTGTACATTCACTAAAATTCTTGACAGCTTTGAGAAGGAGGTAATAATTTTTCTCAGCCCCATAGAAGTACTCTTAATGTTTCTCAGCCCCCCCCCTCCATAAAAGTATTCGTATGGGCGCCCATGGTGTGGCGAAATTTACGTGGGTGGCAAAAATTATAGTATAATAAATTTCCCCCACGAAAACTCACAAAAATCTCGCCCCGGAGGCTTTCTTGTGTTGACCATATTTGGCAATTGTGTTATCCCTGCGGAGGGTAATAATACCTTAACATCTTTACATACGGAGAAAGAGAGCGTTGTTTCCTGTCCTCATTCGTCTAGCGGTCCAAGACACTCCGGGCTAAACGGAGGGACCCTGGTTCGAATCCAGGATGGGGAAAGCGTCTCTTTTTCTCCAAAACGAATAAAGCTCTAGTTTGAGCTACATATACGTGGGTGGCAAAAATTATTGTATAATAGTGTACAATGTTGTTAAGGTCCTATTGTGTGTAATTCAGTAATTAAAATTTATTCCAGGTATGTAAACGAGAAAAACAACCATTATATGAATTTCGTTGTCATCCACGGTTGGTCTCGGAACGTACCAACCAAGAAAATGGGGGTGAGTAAGTGGGGATGACTAACTAATATGTACGACTGTATTTGGTATTGTTAGTGGACAAGAATTTATTATTTTTTCTTTCCTAGAGAATTCCAAAGGTCAGGGATAAGAAATTCAGTTGAGAAAAGCTTAAAAAAAAAGATCAAGGATAAGAAATCCAACTGACAAAAGTTTAAGAAACGAACTTACGGAGGAATGAGGAAGGATGAAGAACATGAGAAGAAATTAAGGAAGTCGCAGAACCGAGAAAAATTCTAGGTTTTTTGTGAAAACCCTACGTTGCTCCTGGAAATAACTGGAAAGTAGGTAAATTCGTTTGTGTTTTTTACAGTACAAGGACAGCACAGGTCATTCTACGCCGGGACCTACAATTTTCCGAGGAATTCGCAACTCCGTTGCTGTGGGAACCAAACCCCAGACGACAGTGGGCAGAAAAGCATCACGTGTTCTATGATGCCTTTGGGAGTAGAATCTGGGTTAATGAAGACGATTTCATAACCATTACACCAACGTGGAGCAGTAGACCTACTTTGCAACGCTTAGGAGATGAGCTCTAACGAAACTGACAATCAAAGCTGATCGATTTTTTTTGCGGGGAAGCTGGGAAGGCTACGCGACGGATAATGGATTTTTTGGCGATTACTTGCCAAATGTGATAGCAATGGCGGGTTCTGTGCAAACTTGATAAACAAAGGCCTCCAGTATTGCTACGTGTACCCTATTTTGATTAATCAACGGTTCCAAGTGAAACTAATGTAACGACTCTTGGGGATCAACTCGGCGGCGTTGGACAGTACATTTCTCCGAGCAAGTCGAACTTCTTAAGGCCACATCTGAATCTCTTAGGGAGAACAAATATCGGGACTACAATGAGTTTGTTAGTTGGTAAATTTATTTATTTATTTATTTACCATTGGAAGTTAAACCCGGATTAACGACATGCTAGGGGTAGAGCCCCTAGAATTCTGGGCCGACGTATCAGCCGCCATTTTGTTGTACAACTATGTTTCATTTACCTTGGCGAAAAAGATTTCCGCATTGGCGCAATTGGTCTCTATTTTGGCATAAAAATAATCAACGTTCCGCGATTATCTTACAAATGTAAATACTGGCGCATCCTTTAAAATGTCACCAATAAACGCAACCAGGATCACGTGATAAAATGGCAACAAAATGGCGGATATGCGCCAGCTCTCTTTTTTAGGAGCCTTAGCCAGTGGGAATGGGTTACCATCACGTCATCGCAGGACATTAAAAACAGACGAAGAACAAAATAGTCCGTAGTTTAAGGATATGAATGGGATGCAGGATGGAATCCATGGGTGCCCCCAGAATTATATGCAGGGGTGCATCCAGGAAAAATTCCAATTGAATAATGTTGTTGGACTACAGTTTATTGTGGATTCAGTCCTTTTTCTCCCCTTTTCCATAAACCAAGGGGTACAAGAGCACCTCCTTGCACCCCCTTCGGAGCGCACATGATGGAATCTGTCATTTTTTAGCTATGAACTGCTGTTAGAGATGTCTCCCTACCGCTGGGCGATTCCATATTCACAATAAGCACCAGGTCTGTGGCGAAGCAGGGGCGCGGCATCAGTTGCCCCATGCTTATGGCTCAGTTGCCCTGTCGAGCTATTTGCACATACAGTATATTGAACAATACCTGGATGCCCATATGCTCCATATGCCCTTTGCCTTGCCCCTTCATTCTGGCTATAGATCTGATAAGCACTTTAATTTACTGTTTATAAATCTACCGAGAAATGCACAGAACAAAAGAATGAAGCAGTAGTTCTCGGTCGTCCTTTGGCTTTGAACTAGGAACTAACCAGCGGCAGATCCAGAGTGGGGCACGTAGGTGAGAGCCCCCGAAAATATTTTGTAAATCCGCCCTTAAGAGAAACTAGGTCCAAATCAGCAGGCTATTACGAAATATGCCATGGCATTTTTATGCAGACGTATCAATCAAGCACCCATATTACCACACATCTTATCCGCTTTCATATTCTCCACATCAACGAGCAAAACTTATCCGAGAAAAACAACTCTTCAAAAATGACGTGCTGTATTATTTGCTCATCCGGCCTGCTAAAATAGTTGAACAGACGATAGCCATTATTTTCAAAAGCCGCATGTTGCCAAACGAGTGATAACAAATTGACACGTGTTTTCAAAGCATTTCCCGCTTTCTCCATTGAAATAACACAAATGACATGCTATTGCACACCTCATAACTCTCTCCCAAAAAGTGTCTTTTGTGTTCCAGTTGGTACGTTGCTGTCCTCTTCATGCTGACACACACAGAGAGGACAGCGTTGCCATTTCCAAATAAACGTGTATAACAAAGAATTTTCCGAGCAAATTTATGGTCTTGCTGCCTTACTTACATACAAAAACGTGACAGTAATGCAATGTTGCGGATATAATAATAAGCCCCCGAGATTTATAGGCTAGTTATGATAATGTGAAGCAGTGGATAGATAATGATTGAACATGATTGCCATAAAGATTTGTCCGTCTTGAATTTATTACGTTAGCATGAGACTGAATATACTCCCTTTGGGATTGTAAACATAAAACAAAGACATTAAATTAATGGGATACTACAGATTAAATGACCAATATCAAATTAAGTTTCCGCTGACAGTAAAAGGTTAAAGCAGCACTGAATTTTCCAATAGGCTGGGCAGACTGAAACTTACACAATTTAAGGGGCCTCCGATTGTGTTCCATTTTTGACACTGTCATAGGCAAGGGCGGACGCAGGGGAGAGGCCACAAGGGTCATGACTCACCCCGAAAATATATTTTTTCACTGTAAAAAATTCCAACTTTTATGAAAAATGAAGGGTGTTATTCCAAGACCATGGCAAATTCTGTCCTTGAACCCCTCAAAATGAAAGTCTGTATCCGCCCCTGACCATAGATTTATATATGTTGCCATAACGTACCAAGTCTTTAAACAAGTAATGTTCTTGCATTTCGTTTTAGAATAATACTGTCTTAAATATTGTTCGTTCACGAAAAGAAGTCCGACGAAACAGTTAGAAATAACGGGAGGTGACGTCACAAACGACCTATTTCATTACAGCAGAGGAGGACTCCAATTTCAGAATTGGCTTTTTGGTGAACGTTTGTTAGCGGCAATGAAATTTTGTATATTTAACATAGGAATATGTGAGTTGTAGCTCTGTACTCTGTAACCCCCTTGAGTCTATAATCCCGTCATGTATCTTCTATGTACGTCTATGTATGCGATTATATATATATATATATATATATATATGTCAATATCTAACCTATTTTCAAAGAATTTCTAATACAACGTTAATCCACATATACATACATTTTGTGACGTATTCGTTATCAATGTAGTAGTTTAGCAACAAATACTTAAACGTATTCTTTGGATAAAATGTTGTAGTTTTTTCGCACTTTAACATTGAAATCTGATTTTCCGAATTATGCGAAATTTCCCTTATCTGAAATTAGATCAGTCCGCTTTATTCTGGATAATCGGAGTTCTGTTTATTTGCATTTTCAGACCATTTTCCCCGTTTATCCGTCACATCTCGAAGTTCTGCACATTTTGGAAACGTTTCTAACAGGCACAAAAAAAACAACAAAAAACCAAAAAAAAACAACAAAAAACAAAAAACAAAAAAACAACACGTTGTTGAGAGAAAACGTATTTCATATAGTGTCATTACAAGTTTTTATCAATTTCCTTGTCAAAGACGTTCGACCAGGAAACGTATCAGATGATGTCAGCTACCATCTTGATACAGCATACATCAATGAATAATTGCCTTATAAAAACGAAGGTGAACAGACAAAAACGACTTAATTAGATAGTAAAATATAGTAATATGATCCTTATTAATTATTTTTCAATTAGAAATTAAACTTTAATTAGTGAATTTTTAATAATTGTTTTCAGCAGATACGTATTCTGTTGTATTCATAGGCGCCCATGTGGGGACAGAGGTGGGTCGGAACCCTCCCCCAAGTTGTTTAAAAATTCTATTTGCCCGAACCTGCTATGCATTTACTTTCAAAAGTTTTACAGTCACATTTTAAAATAAGGTACTTTTTAGCTCATTACTAATTGTCAACCAGTATCAATTATTTTTGTAGCGTTTTGGTATCTTGTACATTCACTAAAATTCTCAACCGCTTTGAAAGTAGGAGGAGGTAATAATTTCTCTCAGCCCCCCCTCCCCACCCTTAGAAGTACTCGTATGGGCGCCCAAGGTTGTAGTGCCATTTATTTCTTACCACATACTCGGTTATACAGGGTGTTCATTTAAAAACGCACCATCTTAATAACTTTGGTTCTAAGATAGGTACGATTTTGAGCAAAAACACGTCAATTTTTATTTCCAGGGGGAAGCCCAAAATTAGTATCAAAATTGTTTTTTGTTCAACTCCCCGACAAGCCACCATTTGAATTTTCAAATGGCACCCCCATCTTGTGATATATAATTTTAAACAGTATAAAAAATGTCTGCGAAAAAAAAATTAAATTGGTTCATGCATTCGGGAGAAATAGCTAAAAATAAAATCGTTATTTTGACCCTTTCAAACAGTACTAGATGCAGAGAGAGAGAGAGAGAGAGAGAGCGCGCTTTGACCTATCTTTGGATTGAATGAACTGATTTGCATGTCGCCTGCGCAGAAAATCAGGCTTCTTTCGCAGGTTGGTCACGCGCAGTAATACTAATAGGAAGTATAGCTACAAATACCGGTTAGCCTTCGTTATTTATATTGCGATATTAGTGCGAATAACACAAAAGGACGGTTTTATTTTTAGCTGTTTCTCCCGAATGTATGAACAAATTGAATTTTTTTTCGCAGAAATTTTTTATTTTTTTACGCTGTTTACAATGATATATCAAAAGATGGGAGTGCCATTTGAAAATTCAAAGTTGGGGGTCAAATGGTCGGGGGCTGAACAAAAAAAATTTGATACTAATTTTGCGTTTCTCCTGCAAACAAAAATTGACGTGATTTTGCTTAAAATCGTACATACCTTATAAGAGGTGGGGCGTTTTCTAAATGATCATCACGTATAAATTCCATAGTTCACATTGTGGATTTGAGAAAGCATCGTTATAGCTCGAGTTCAATTTTGGGGGCTGACATCAGGGACGTAGCAAATAAAAATTATGGGGAGGTGGGCTCAGGGGCGTATGTATGATTTTGCCTCCTGTAGGTTCTGGCATAAGTTGCCGCCTAATCTCACTATACGTAACTAAAGGCATAATAGAGATTTTGACACTTTTGCCCAATTCTTAATTTGGCGCCCCTGGCTATTATTTCAAATTCGTCTTTTTGCAAGTATTCACAAATTTCACGCTTTTTCGAATCGTTTCCATTCTGGCGCTCCCGGCAGCAATCCCTTTGTCACTGCCCAGTTATACCTCTGAACATAACAAATCAAAATTAGTAATTCCATTAGCCATAGAAAAACTCCCGCCATCGAAAACTTCTCGGCGGCAAACCTTTCGTCGCAAATTTGCCGCCATAGTCTGTAACCTACTTCGCCTACTGGTAAATCCGACACTGGGTGGACTTAAGTATCATAAAAAAACACCAATAACAAATGATTCGACTTTAGGATACGATAAGAATTGAGCAGGGGGTATTGGGAAGGGTGGCCGCCGGAGGCGGCGCTGTAATCCCAGACGATTCGACTTTAAAGAGAAAAGTGTGCATTGACGTACAATGGGAAGGACTTCACGAACCCTCCTCTCCCACACCACTGGATGAGGTGTGTTTTCGTTGTTGTGGATTCGTATATAGCATAGTTGTATTAATTGTTGTCATGGAGAATCGAGTGAAATTATGCAGCATGACCCTTGCTATCCTTGCGCCGTAAAATTCACAAACAAATGTATTTTTAACACGAACTGTTTCCTGAATCTCCGTCAGATTTAAACCACGTAGTAATGTGATTCCACCCTTCTTTCCGAATAATGCGAGCTAATCTTCTGTTCGTTTGTGTGGGCGGCAAAGCTCATGCTGCGCCGGAACCTACGTTTTTTCGAGGAATCCGAACATTTTCCAAAGGAACCAAACCCCCGGCTACGGTGTGTCGACAAGTGGCACGCGTTCTGAGATACCACCGCGAACTCGCGTTAATGGCGTGATAGACGATTGTGTCACTGCAGGGTAGTTTGAACCTGTATTTTCTCCAGTAATCCAAACCTTTTAAGGCCTAGGCCAAAAGGCCACTTGCGGCCTTATGCCACATGTGGCCTTTTGGGTCCGTAAATGCGGCCTTTTACATAAATCCGAATTTTGCAAACCAAGTCCTTTTATTTTTTTTATTACTGTGATTTTGTTCATCTTATATTTGTTTCATTTATTTTGCTTTCATTATTATCTTAAATGAACGTACTTAAAATGCAAAAGATAAAAGAAGTATATATAGTAAGGATGGTCCAAAAATTTATTTTTTAGAGTAAATGTCAAAAGAAGTTAAAACATTTATCCAAAAACACGTTTAATTACATATTACTAAACAAATATATTGATAGTAAAGAACGCCACAAATATATGTATGCTTTAATTAAGATATTAACTGTTTTGTATGTAGGCCCGTATATTTGTATATACCCGATGTATACAGCATAGGCAGAAAGTTCATAAGGGTGGGGTTATAGGCTCAGTGGGGGAGGTTACAGAGCTATAACTCATACATTCCTATGTTAAATATACAAAATTTCATTACAATCGGGGGTTACAACCCCCATCAACACCCCCCCCCTGCGTACGCCCGTGATATACAGGTTGGCCATAAAATAACTTGCCCCATTCTTGAGCTCTAGAGAGACGAGGAAAAAAGATATCACGAAGGGATTTGGAGGGTAGCTTAATTAGAGCGTGGGGAGGCGATTTATTTAGTTGCAAATTTCACCCCCAGGGGGAAAAGTGGCGCTTCCGAGGCTGTTTTCAGCCAATGTGAAAATTCTGAATTTTACATGGAAGTTTTATTTTGCATAACGAACGTGGTTTTATGCAAATGAAAGAGATTTGCACGCCTAAAATGCCACTTTCTCCTGGTGGCGAAATTTGGAACTAAATTAAAATCGCTTCCCCATTGTCTAATTAAGCTAACCTCCAAATTCCTTGTCGATATTTCTTTTCATCATCGCCCTAGAGGGTCTAGAATAAGGTAAGTTATTTCATGGCCACCCTGTATAAAAAAAATGCATATATCTTTTTATATGTTCAACATCTACCATTTGTATTGGTTTCTCTCTTTTGGCCGGAGTACATTAGAAAGTGAATATGAACGTTTTTACTGAAAGGATTGAACGAGTATCTGCTAAAATAATAATAATAATAATAAGTTCAGTTAGCCATTTTAGTTAAACGGAGTTTGAATAATCGGAGGAGGGGCATTGCTCCATATCTAATCAGTGGCGCAGGAAGTAGGCTCAAGCTGCCCCCCCCATTGGGTAACAAAATACATTGTTTCGTTTAATGCCAAATCATATGATCTGTTAAAAACTGCTCGAGCCCCTATACGTTTTGAATTGCTACGTTCCTGTAACTAACTGAAATTTCTTTAATGCGGCCTTCTCCGATTATAACTTAATGCGGCCTCCCAACACGAGAAGGTTCCCGACCCCTAAACTAAGGAATCAACCCTTCCGAATCCGAGAACTAACTTTAAATCGAACAAATGTTTTATCATCGTGGACGTTCGTGTTAATTAGTTTCCACTGTATGTTAAAAATTGTCCTGTTTTTTTTCCTGTTTACTAATATTTTTAAATCTTAATTAAAATATTCGATTAAAACTTGAGAAACGTTGCATCCTATACTGTTAATTCAACTACACTGCGAGGGGAAGGGGTAATGGCGTACATATGAGTAGTTGTAGGGCGAGGGGCTGAGAAAAATCATTACCTCCCACAAGACCATCAAACAGTTTAGTAAATGTAGAAGATATGAAAATACTACACAAATAATTGATACTGCTTGATAATTAGTAATGAACTAAAAACGTACCTTACTTTAAAATGCGACTGTAAAACTTTCGAAAGTAAATGCGTAGCAGAATTGTGCAAATCGAATTTTTAAACGAAGGCTGGTGGAGTGGGGGGGGATAAAGCCCCTCCCCCCTATATGGACACTCACGGGGGTGGGGGGGACTACTGAGGACCTATATTCAATCTACCTACTGTCGGCCCAATTGAAGCAAGGAAGCCATCAACTGCAAATTCGCCAGTCTGTTTATTTTACTACAAAGTTTTGGCATAAAGATCTTTTATGCGTGTCTGGCAACTCCTACTTGAACAGAGTGAATTTTAGCGTGACTAAGGTGCAAAATGGCGTTTGTTCTTGCCCCATACAAAAAAGTTACCCATTCAGAACGTTTTATTGTTTATGAGATCCAAAAGTCTTCTACGGTGAAAAATTGCACTTGTCCTTGCGCCATACAAAAAAGTTACTCATTCAGGACGTTTTATTGTAGTACTATGAGTTCCAAAAGTCCCATACAGTCCAAATGACACTTGTCCTTGCGCCATACAAAAGTTACCCATTCAAGACGTTTTATTGTAGTACTATGAGGTCCAATGGTCCCCTATTTACTCGTTGTTTTTTTTAAGGACTATGACCATGTTTCGAGGACTAAAGACCACTGAAATCAAGCCTATATGCAAATGAAATTGGAGATTGAACACAGAAGAAGGGCGTGGGCGACATAGCAGACCGTTTGAAGGCTGAACAGGAAGTTTAAAACTGTGTTGAACGTAAAGTTCGAACTCTTGGCCTTCTAAAAAGTTCAGGGGAAAAAATCCCCCCTTATTTACATTTTGAAGTAAATGCCCACTCCCAAAAACTTTTTCGTTTCTTCCGTCGCGTTTATTGACCTCGCGTTTTCGGTTTCTGTCGTTGAAACCTTTCGTGTGTCGCTTCTTGGGTCGTCATTTAGTATTTAATTTTATTGTGTGGCACACGCTAGCGGTGTCATACACACACACTTTTACGAGATAAGTGAACTGTTCGGGACTAGCGTGCTGTTTACTTCCTTACTAATCACCAGCTTTAATAAGACACATTTTGGGTTTGCAGATCTGGCGTTTTCAACCATGAGAGTTGTAATACAAAAGAAGTATAAAAAATAATTGTACACCATTTAAAAAATGTATTTTGGGCGTCTAGGCAAGGGCGGACACAGAGTGCAGTCACAGGGGTCATGACCCCCAAAATATATTTTTTCACTGTAAAAAATTCCAACTTTCATGATAAATGAAGGGTGTTATTCCAAGACCATGGCAAATTCTGTCCTTGACCCCCCAAAATGAAGGTCTGTGTCTGCCCTTGCACCTAGGTGAATTGATTATTAATCATTAATTAATAATATTCGTTTTCTAGGAGATCAGGTACTTTTTTGGGGTCCTTACTTTTCAGGGAGAGGTGAGCTGAAACTGATTCGTCTTTAATTGTAATGCCTCAGAGACCTCCCAAATGACGATTGACAGAGGGAATGGAAATGAACTAAATGAACGATTCCTTAAAATGGATCGGAACTGTAACTTATTTACACATTAATTTACGGAAGGAGTGACTGACCGACTCAAAGTGTTCGATTAAAGTGAATTAAAATGAACTGAAAGAATGTATTCTATTTTAAGAGTGGAATGAGTGAATGCATTTCCAAAAAAGAATGCTTTTTTTTTGTACATTTTGTGCAATCTTTCCGCTTTATGCAGCCAGGTCGCAAATCGAGATTGACTCAATGCAAAATCTTAGTTATAAAATTTAAAAATCTTAAATGTATATAAACAAACTTGAATACAGAAACTTGAATACAGACCTAAAATTTCGAATATAAAGTTGAAAATTTTAAATATAAAAATGAAAATTTTGAAAATAAAAATCGAGAACTTTGCATATAAAATTGAGAACCTTGAATAAAAATTGAGAAATCTTAAATATATAAGATTTTTAATTCAACGATAAACTTTCAGTTAAAATAACCATGCCATTCATTATTTCTTTTATAATAGCTAATTATTTTCTTAAACAACCTTTCGCTGATATTTATTTATAAACCAAGTAACGCTTTTGAAATTGTTCAAATCGAAATTAATACAAATGCAGTTACTTAAGTTGGCAAGTTGGCGCAGTATAGCCCAGATGCTCTTGCGCCATAAAAAAGCCAAACAAACAAGTTGGACAAGTTGCCTCAGCAGAAATACACTCGCCTTCACTAGAATAATCGCCCATGCTGAAAAGCCCGTCAATTGGGAACACTAGCGCCATTTACGAAACTGCAAAGCTATGTCGAAAGAATTTCGTATCCGAGACAAAATTGTAAAATAACGGCCTGTAAAATATCAGTTTTTAACACTTGCCATTTTAAATCATTATAATTATGTGTGTTTTTAATTTTATATCATAACCATTTGCCTAGAATCACAATACGCCCTAGAGCCCCTAGAATTACAGGCCGACGCATCAGCGGCCATTTTGTTGTACACTGTCGGTATCATTAATCTTGGCGATAAAGGTTTTCCGTTTTGGCGCAGATCGCTGTTTTGGCATAAAAATAATCACTAATCCGCGATTATCCGACGAATGTAAATATTGGCGCAACTTTTAAAATGTCGCCAATAAATATCATTTGCAACCATAATTTAGGCATCAAAATGGCTGATTCGCCAGCTCAATTTTTTAGTAACCTTAATACGCCCCTACGTTGCCTCATTTAGTGCACCTGTTCGCATTTAGCTTGAGGAAAGTGCTTCGTTTGCTACACCTTCGGTATAGCCCTGCGAATTCGTCTCGTCATGCAGTACTTGGTCAGTAGTCTCAATACTTGACAAAAGAATCTTTTTTCTTTTCGTGGCTCGTCACTAACATACATAGGCGTAGAGTTATATGGGCCCGTGGAGCCTTGCTCCGCCCCCAATAATTTGAAATAAATTGCAATTTTACATATATTATAATGTATAAATGCACATATATCTGCTTGCCGCCCCACCCCCCAGCCAATAATTATGAAAACTTTACGTCTATGCTGACATGTATATCATCATTTATACTTTCAGTAAAATTTCCTATATATATATATATATATAGTATCGCACCCTTGCGACGAAAGTGTTACAACTCAAAATTCGGTGAAAGTGACTTAATGATGATAAGATAGAAAACAGTGCTGCATCCTGCCATGAAAACCGTTAGGCCATAAGTTATTCGGGTTTCTGCTAGTTGGCACATGTCATTAGATGAACACAACATCCCTCAATTCAGCCAGAAACAGTTTACAGTCTTTTGCGTTTTCGGAGGATTTTTTGAGTTGTAACACTTTCGTCGCAAGGGTACTATATATACATAATCGCGTTCCACTATAACGCATAGTCCATTTCCAACTTGTCATAACATGTTGAATGAATGCGATTTTCGAAATGATTTGCAAATTTAAAATATTCTCGTTTAGTTTATATTCGATAAGGGTTGTATGCCTATTGGTTGACCGCAGATTGGCTATTTGTGATTAGTTTTCCCGCTACTTACCCTACGACCGAATTCATAAAATACGTTTACTGCACTACGCTCAAGGGCGGACTGGGTCCTCTCAAAGGGCACATACCTTGTATCATCGAAGGACGCGAGTCGTATCGCCGATGCGGAGTCCAAGTCCGCCCCTGTCTACGCTCTTGTTTGCAACCTAGAATTTTTAATATCCCATAAACTTTTAAAAATGTCTAGAAAGTAATTTTCTGGGGACTAAATAGATTTACGGGAGATATCGTACATACAATAGTTACCCTTCATTTGGTTTTTACTGAAAGAGTAATAAATAGTTCTATACTTTTTAAATGGGGTTAATTCTCAATTTTAATAAGTAGATCAAGCTAGAAGATCAGGGTTCGAAATTAGTGGGTGCACTGTGCACATGAAATTTTATCCATGCATGTAAATTTTTAATTTGGGTGCATGCAGTGCACCTAACTATTCAAAACTATGGCTACTTGCATTTATTTTTCAAGAACAGTGACCTATGGACTAATTTTATATAATTTTCTCCGGGTATCTGCATTTGCTTAGAATATTATTTTTTTATTACGAAGGGATGCAAAATAAAGAGTTCTGAAAACTTTAATATGCTTTTATATCATAAATATCTATATTTAAAATCAACTGACAAAGTAAAAATATATTTTTAATAATTTAAAAAAAGTACGATATTTAAAATATGTCGATTTTTTTATATAATTGCTATATATTATTTTTTATACATTTTAATGACTTATTTTGTCCATATTTTCTGGTATTGGGTTAAAGCTGATGCCTTTCTTGGTAATTTGTGTGTGTTTATGTGTGAATGAAATGTTTATGTGTGATAATGGGAACCGTATCATTAACAGTGTGAACAGAAGATATATACACATTAATAAGCCTGTGAAATGAGTAAATTCCGCCTTACTTCCCCACCCCTTTCCTTGCAATTATATGCTACACTGTACCGCACCATGATCGTTTTAACACACTAGAAGAATATGGAAAAGCTTGCTAGGAAGGATGAGACGTCCTTTCCACTTTCCTCACGTGACTAATGAATTACGTTTAACATCACGTGATGTGGAGCCGCTCGAAGAGCAGCCGTTAAACTGGGGACACTGCTGTGTCCATCTTTTATATGGTCCAAAGTTCAGATATGCGCACTATGCTACAAGTTCTCAAACCGCCTAGGAAATCAATATTTCCGTTACTTGATTCTTTAGGTTAAACTTAAGAGGTTCCTTTACAATATGACGTTTCCCTTAAATGACCAGGTATGTATTTTATTAGAAACCCCATTTTCCATGTGGAATAACGATGATAAAAAAGAATTTTTAAGTAAGGAAAAGCCCATGCCTGTGTTAAACGTAAGTAAAGTTGCAAAAAAAAAAAAAAGGACAAAGTATATAATCGGCATTTTAAGATTTCGTGGTATTCGGAGTTTGAATGGCTGTGTGGGAGTTATTATTTAAATAAACTTTTTTGTATGCCATGTTTAATCATTGGTGTTAAATCAAATGTGTGGAATAAGAGTGGTTTCAATGATTTTGGTAACGTTACCCGTGCTCTTCACAAACATGAAGGTTTTTTTACCATGTGGATTGTACATTATGTTTTTCAAACTTAAAAAAAAATTTAAGTGGTACCGAGGATGCTTTAAAAGAATACTTTAGGCAATATATATTAAACGCTTCAACGAAAATATGCAGCTTAATGGACGTTTCATGCAATACCAAATATGCACGAATAGGCAATTCGTGCTGTTCTTTACTTGGGGAAGCAAGAATTAGCATTTCATGGTCATCACAAAGATGTAACCTCCACTAATCATGGTAATTTTAAAGAATTGTTAGAAAACTGCATTTCGATAAGCCCTGTGGACATTCATGAGCACTTTTGAAAAATCACACCCATGTTTGCCGGCAATTCTAAGACTATTCAGAATGAAATAATTGACTGCATTTGGCAATATATCAATGAACATATCGAAAAAGAAATAAAGGATTGCATTTTTTTCTATACAAGTAGACGATTCCACAGATATTGTCCAAAAATCTCAATGTAGTATCATAATTAGGTATGTTATTGCTGGTGAAAATTTAGTGGAAAGATTTTTGGGATTTTATGACGTCAGTTCCAATCGGACTGCCGAAGCATTGTTTAACCTTGTATCAAGATGCCTCGAAAAATTTAACTATAAATCAAAACTTATAGGAGAATGTTTTGATGGGGCAAGCGCAATGTCAGGGCACTTAAATGGTCTTCAGTCCAAAATTAAAGAAATAGAAGAAACCATTTGCAAATTTCATCCCTAGAAAGAAATCTTAAATGTTTCTTATAAAGAATACTTACCGCAATTAAATACATCTAATCGCAGTTCTCAAATATAGATGGAAGCACCTGTTTATTTCTTTTGGATATCTGGTATTGCTTAATTTATAAGATGTGGAAACACTTTCAAAACTGCCTTTGACTGATCATGTGCTATCTTTTTAGTTACGAGTTTGAATTTAATTTCTACATTACTGCTATTACAAGGTACTTAAACCACTTCCTATTTTATTATTAATAAAATATGTTTGCAAAAACTCGGCTAAAAATGCTTAAAAATAAAAAATTTCTGACACTGAATAAATTCATCTATATTTTTTTTACATTTGTGGTATTACTTGAACTGAGTTTGTTGAATTACTACTTGTAAGTTATTCAACATTGTTACTTTGATGTGAGATGTATCGACGACTTTCTATTTCTTTCTATTTTCTGTCTCTTTCAAACACAAAAAATTGTTTAAATCTCTGCCACATGGATGGTTATAAACAAACAGGTCTTCCTGTATAATGTCTGCATTGAATGGGGAATGTTGGATTCTTAAAACACTCTTTAACCCATGATTATTGGCTCATAACGCCAATGAATATTTGTACATTGCAGGTCCAATTCTTCTTTAATTCAGACCAGCTATGATCTGCCTAAATTTATTGATTCTTCACACACACACACATATATATCGACATATTTTAACAATTTTATGCATATAATGAATAATTTTATATGTTTTGATAATATTTAAATTTCATACAATTACTAGTGCATGCGCGGTTTTCGTATTGAAAGATTTATTATATGTAAATAATTGAATTATTTAAATACATCAATATTTTTAAATTTATTTATATATACATCAATCGTAATAAATACAATTATTTTGCTAGAAAATGGAAATTTATTGGCCACTTTTCCGTTTTCTTTGGAAGGGTGAAGTAGGGGCTCACCGCTTCACCCATTCTTGAAGCCACGAGCCGCCACTGTTACATGCTTAAATATAATTGCTACACTTACATTTTACCCGTTTTTAATGTTGAGGTTTACTTTCTATTCTGTTAGTACTGACGTACGCATGGGATGTTGATAGAGGTTGTAATCCCCCGACTGCAATGAAATTTTGTATATTTAATATAGGAATATATGAGTTGTAGCTCTGTAACCCTTCTCATTGAGCCTATAACCCACCTTATGAACTTTCTGCGTACACCTATGTCTGTTAATTATTTGTACACTTAACTAGTATTTAGTGCACCTAAGTTACAAGACTTGAGTGCACTTGTGCACCTAATTTAAAAAGTTAATTTCGACCCTTGTAGAAGATAAAGAAATAAATTGCGGATTAAATTTTTTGCAGGGTGGACTAAATGTTTTCTGCAAGATAGACTATTTTGTAGGACAGATCAAGCATTTCTTTGCAATTAGGTTAAATTTTTTAAAGATATACTAAATCTACTGTGCAAAATGGATTAATCATCCTTTTAGGATACTTTTTGTAAGATAAATTGAACTATTTTTTTGCAAAATAGATGGAAGTTCTGAAAGATTGGATTTTTTTGTAAGATAGATTGAATTTTTAGAACTCACCTATTTTGGTGAGCCCAGCAATAATGACCCATGCTCCTATAATGAGAGGTGTAGCGACATAGTTTGGTCTAAACGAAGCTACTGTCATGCGATTCTTCTGATGATCTACGTCGTCCTTTGTATGCAGAGGTGTCTGCTCACCATTATAGGATACAGGTTCCACAACTGGTCCATCATCAACTACGATACTGTCCTCCGATTTATCAACGATGATTTTCAAAGGTGGGACATCAGGGATTTGGCGGTTGGTGATGTCTTCCACGCGTGCTTCATTGTGGCTTATAATGGGTGTGGGAGCATTACCGCATACCAATTTGCACAAACAGAAGAACAGCACATGATGGAACAGAAATTGAATCACCATGGTTAAGCAGATCGCTGTCCAGTTAAATTCGAGGATTATTTACTCCTTTACAAGACGGAAGACACCACGTTGGAATCTACTCGTCAAAATGCTTGCCGTCAGTATAATTAACTGAACACAGTGCTAACCTGAAGAGTCGTTGCTCAAGAAGATGTTGACGCGCAGATCCATTTGCGGAATAGATGTATCTTTATCCTCGCATGTTCCACACCAAGACAAACACTCGAGTTACACGAACTCAAATAAAGATAGTAGTAAAGAAACGGCGAAAATATGAATGAATGATCAGAGGAGATGTGTGCGAACGTTGCACAGAATACCGCCAGACCAGTTTTACACGCGGAACGCCTGAATCTAGTTCTATTGGTTAACGTTAGGGAGGATCAACATTAAGAAATAAAACCAGAGCGACTGATCGCCACGGGCGAAAATCACCGTCGATAGCATTCGCCGCACGTAGCTTCTTTACCAGTGACGATTTTGCGACCATGAGGTGGGATTGATTGAAATTTGAATTCGAAGAAAGTGAAACTGTTTCCAACAATCTTGCTGGCCTAAAGGGATCACGATGACATAGAGGGTGGAAGAAGAAGAAGAAGAAGAAAGGGTCGTGTGGTAAGGGACATTGAGGCTTCTTAGAGTAGGTGAATCACTCCTCTCAAGGCAAATTTAACGCGTGATTTATTCATTAATGAATTCATTGGAAATTTAACCTTTGCCCATGTTTTAAATAACTAGCAAACAATATTTATAATTCCATTCAAAATAATGGTGACAAGGTTTAATTTATTATTATTTATTGAAATTAACCCCAATTGCGGAATAATACAGCAGCTTTTGCGAAAGGAAGACCACTTAAAGCTTGTGAAGTATCCCTTAAAAAAAGTATTATTAGTTTTAAAAATCTTTTGTAACCCCCCCCCCTAGAATGGAATATTTTTTCTTTTCAGTGATCACTATTTTGGTTATCTAATTATTTCGGTACCACACAATTTAAACTACGAGATAAAGACGGATATTTGTCAGTCGTTTCGAAGTAGGGACACTATGACTGGCGACTAATATTATCCTACAACATATTTATATGTCCAACCAAGTTTACCTGTAAGTCGTATCCAAACATAACTAGGCTAAAAGCAGTAAATATAACCACTGAATATGAATATACTGCGCTCACTGTTATATTATTTTAGTTTGACGAAAGTGTAGCTATAATTTGCTTGGGCAGAAGTGATGGTGGAAAAGTGTGGCTGGTGAGTTATGAAAAAGAAGTTACAGTAGCACATACTCTTTAATCTTGTTTCTTGTTTAAACGTTTAATTATTTAAATGTTCTTAACATTTAAACCCTCTTCTTCGTTCATTGCTTGGATTCATCCGGTATTTCTCGCTAGCACAATGCATAATTGTCTCGGGGGGGAAAAATTACGTTTCAATTTAATAAAGATCTCATCCCTTACTTCGCAATCCCGTGTGATTAAAATCGCGTATTACTGTATACAGGGTGTCCCAAAAACATGAAAACCGAACTCCCGAAAACACTCTAATTTCTTAAATATTGATCCTAGACATATGTGTTAAATTGCAAAGTGGCATAAGAAAAGGTGTTGAATTTTATGAAATCGATTAAAATCGCAGAGAATTATTTTTTGAAAAAATACAAAATTTAAATTTTTATACAGTCCCCGTACACAAAAATTTCCAATAAGTGAAATGTGCCCCATAATCCAATAGGTCAATATACAAAATTTCAGCATTCTAGTGGAACAAGAATCCGAGATGTGAAAACCCAAAATATCGTGTATTAGCAGACCGGATTTTCCATTTCCTATTGCTCCCTTCAAAAAGTGGTGTAAGTCAGTTATTTTGGGTTTTCATATCTCTGGTTCTTTTTCCAATAGAATGCTGAAATTTGGTATAGTGACCTATTGGAGTATGTTGAACTCATTGGACATTTTTGTGTACAGGGACCGTATAAAAATTTTAATTTTGTGTTTCTTTAAAAAATGATCCTCTGGAAATTTTAATCTATTTAATAAAATTCTGCGCATTTTTTGACGCCACTTTCCAATTTAATACATATGTTTAGGAACAATGTTTAAGGAATCAGAGCTACGTTCAATATTTTTGGGACACCCTGTATACGGAGACGTTTTAATACATTCTGGATTCTCGGGCTTGATAATTTTTTGGGGCTCTTTTCCGTACAAACATTTAAATTTTCAAACTTTTGCAAAAAGAAAAATATAATAAACGAACTTCGAAAATTTGGGGCCCCCCTGTTAAGTCGACGCCGTTGGCTCACTCGTCAAGGCAACACTGATCATAAACATTTGTTGCAGGAGAAATGGTTGTAATTCAAATCACCTTCGTCTCCGTTACGAAAGCTGGAACAAAGGGAGGAAATGCCATCCTCTATTTTAGTCCCGTGTTCTTCCTCAAAACGAGTCCTTGACATTGAAAGGTATTAAATATAATAAAATAATAAATTTCATGTACTTTTCTTGCGAAAACGCAGTATCTAAGTGTCAGATTTTCCCTCCGTTTTATTTCTGGCGCAATAAATTAAAAGACAGAGACATAGTATCTTCACCCAGGGGCGCCGAGAGCCCCCGCCGGCTCCCAGACTCACTTCGATAGCCCCCCATTATTCCTTCCCTGGGCCAAGCCCCCCCAACATAGGCGCGTGCCCCTAGACTTCCCCCGGGCCGCAGCCCCTGTTACCATCCCCTCTCGTCGGCACCAAATATTGTTCATTGGTCCAATTATTATCCTGGATTGACCGTGACCACTGGAAGTATTGGAAGTTGACTGACCTGTCAAGGTCCCGTTCTCTTGACTGAGTCAACGAAGAGCTGACCTTTGATGTCAAACCACTCACCGGAGTGGGTGTTTATTTATTCCTTAAAACAACCCTAGTTAACGAATGCGTTCACGATCTGTGAAACTCAATGAGCGATTGCCGAGAAGCTAAATGAGTGACTGCTGTGCAATTTAATGAGCAAAGGTGAAAATGCAACAAGGAAAGATCAGAATCGGTGAATATTTTAAAAACTCTGAAACCAAATGAAATTGTAAAGATCTTGATCTTTTGTAAATGTTATAATATGTTAATCTTTGGGATTTCTGAATGCTCTAATCCCCCCCTTAATTTTTTTTACAGTGAGCTATGGAAGCTTGTGACCTGTCATTGCTTTTTGTGCAGCTCATGATGTGCTTGAAGTAATAGGATTCAACGCTCAAGCTGGGACCCAGGGGGGGATGTCACAGGGGTGATGACACTCCCCAAAATCTATTTTGTCACTGTAAAAAAGTTCCAACTTCCATGATAAATGACGAGTGTTATTCCAAGACGATGGCGAATTTTATTCTTGACCTCCACCCCCAAACGGAAGTCTGTATCCGCCCCTGGCAACGCTATCCAATGGGTAATTTCAAATCAATATCTTACCTTAGCTTTATATAAATCGAACACTACGCAGATTAAATTAAACAACAATATAAATCAACGTTTATTGGCGTAGTGATACCAGCGCCGATGTTATGGCGTGATTAGATGGTGAAACGTTCGAAAGAAAATAAATATTTCTGCGTTCGGTGGGACCTGAACCCACGACCTTCCACTTGCCGGGCGGAGGCTCTACCCACTGAGCTACGAAGGACAATATATAATCTCTTTACGAACGTATATATATTGTTGCCAGTTATTTCGCAGAATGGTGTAGTACATGGACTACTATTTAAACCAAATTGCAAAGAGACTGGTATTAACTGTGGAATTGCGGTTCAGTGATACCGAATCAATTTTATTTTCTTTCGAACGTTGGTAATCATGCCATAACATCGGTGCTGGAATCACTACGCCAATAAACGTTGATTGATTAATATTGTTGTTTGATTTAATCAAGTGTTCGATTTATGTAAAATAAATTTAAAAATATTGTATATATATATGTAACATAGGAATAAAAATAACGATTTATTATTAAAATTATGTATTTAGGAAAAGATAATAGAACTATAAAAGGTATACATTTATCAGAATCAATAAAATTTATGAAATCATAAGAAAATATCAATTTACATTATTATTTACAGCAATCTGCCAGAAACCAGCTCCCAAGAAAAATAATTTAAGTCGTGATCGAAAATATTCTGCATCTCGATAATATTAATCTTGTAATATTAAATGGCAGTGCATTCCAGGTTCGGGAACCCACTGTACTCATATGAAAAAAAAATTGTTTATAACCACAAAAGGAACAAGCGGAGTACCTCGGCCAGAGAGGTATCTTTCCGGTCTCAAGATAAGATCAATTAAAACTTTATGCACATTGAGGTTCGTGCGGTAAAACATTAAAGCAGAAAGCCCATAACAACCAAATACTCTAAATAACAATATACGAAAATAAGCCCAGCGAATTAGGACAGGAAGGCGTAATTTGGTTTGTAGAATCCTAGTACATTGCATCTGTATCCTCATATGCTCATTAATATTGCGAATCCTAATGAAGGCTCAAATGTTACTACAATAAGGAAAATCGGTACGTATTAATGAATTTTGTAGATTGGCCTCAAGGTACTAATTTGAAGAAAAATTTTATTTCGACACACTATATATATATGTATACAGCCCCGAAATATTAGATACTTAGATACTCCTGAAAGAACACACTCTCTCTCTCTCTATGGCGATTCCAAGAAAGCCTAAATTGAAGAGTAACACCTAAAAACTTTACAGAAATAAAATAAGGCCAGAAGTGGATTGTGTCATCGGCCTATCGGCCTCCAGGACAGTGCACCCTCATGGACTATAGGATTCGCGACCTCAAGAAGTAAAAGGTATGCGTCCCTTGAGGGGACCCAGCCCGCCCCTGAATAAGGCACTAAGTTGCGATTAATTATAAGATATATAGCTTATAGTGTAAGTTATGCAAGTTCCAGTGCGGTTGAACACGCGTAGGACTTCATAATTAGGGCAGTAATTTTATCGTTGCGCGAATTTTAGATTTTTTTCTGTCTAAATTCTAAATCTCTCTCTCTCGAATACTGAAAGATTTCGATAACATCGAAAGGTTCTGAAAATTCCCTATCATTTATGAATATTATTTCCATAATTCCACATTTAAAAATACATGGCTTGGTTACTGGCATTTGGTGTATAGATTAGCGGTCGCCAACCGTTGATTCACGAACTGCTTACTGGTGGTCCGCAGGAAAATCTGGACATCATTTGCATTTTTGTTTTATTTTTATTAAAACAAAAATAATATTATCACATTCTGAATGACAATTTTCGCCTTTATATTGCACTAAATTCACGAAATGTGGTCCGCGGGATTTAAAATTATGAATTTAGTGGTCCATGAGGTTCGAAAGGTTGGCGACCGCTAGTATAGATGTTACTTAAGCCCTTTGGCTCTGAACTTTTTGACGCTTTCACGAATATCATTCTTTCCAGAGTATTTCAGGTATAAAGTATCTATTCATGAAAAATACTTAGGAAGCTAAAATTATAAATTCCTAGAGAACATCTCGCTGCCCGGTATAATTGACGTTAGGGCCCAGTACCGGGCAGCGGCCCGGCGCGGCGGTTGGAAAACATTAGTCTGTAGAACGCGTGACGTGTGGACAGAGCAATCCTATTATCAGTAGAGTAACAATTCAAAATTCATGGTGGGGGGGAGGGGCACTTAGGCGCTTTTAAAGATGATTTTGTGGCGAAGTCTATGAGGAATAATGTGTTTTGATATCCAGTGGGGGCTTGTGCTACCTTTTTATACTCCACTGCCTACTATATAATATCCATTTAGTAACGTAATATTTATTTGTATCATTGTTACGAAACTGTGCGTGATTATTTTTTTAATGTTAGTGTTGCACTTCCGCGATTCTTTTTTGAATTTTCGCAAAATTCGAGATTGCCTCACGAATTTTTCATTTTTTTCTATGAAAAAATTATTGAACTAGTCGTAGTCTGTAATGCGACCAATTGCTTTGCGTCTGTATGAAATTTGTATAGACGCTAAACAATTGGTTAAGATGGCATCATAAAGCTTTGACTGATTTATTTTACAGATTAGTTACAGTTTTATAATGCCAACCATGTTTTCCGCATTCTTAAAGCGAAGACGTTTCGTAATTACCTAGCTCTGACCAGGAAACGTTTCATAATGCATGTTAAAATACATTTAGCTTCGTAAATACATAAACCTGGCAACACCCATTTTCCCTCGTGATATCGTCTGCTAAAAGTTGGATGCCCACCAAATTTGTTGATTGCGCACGTGAAAAGAGACTACTGTTGGTGATTGCCTGGATAGCAAAGGAGTTTAAAGACGTGTTGTTGCGAGGACATCACCTGCTTTCTTCTTTCAAGAACTTGCCCTAAATGATGGAAAGGGGAATGTTTCTACGCCACATATAAATTATATTTTAAAAAACGGAGTGGATTCTATTTGCGGCTGTTTGTTTGGATGGTGTAACACTTGATGACGTCCGTGTTTAGCTTTGGCGAAGTGTATTTAAAGAGCTACCGTGTATGTGTGTTTGTGTGCAAAGACTCACCAAATACGTATCGGTACAATAGCAAGCTATGTTTGTGACATTTATACATAAGAAAAGAGGGGTTGAATTTATAAAAATGTATGTAAAAGTAGAAAAATAATAGCAAATATATAATTTGATCAGTGGCGTATCAATTTAAAAGTCATGGGGGGGGATTATATATTCCATATATATATATATAAATTCTCATCTCCTTTTCCTCTTCGCCATTTCTCTATTTGGGGTCGACAACATGACAACAGTGTTTCCAATATTTCCTGGCGTTACTGCGTGTGTCGAACCAAGGTCAGCTATATCTTTAAAGCCCTTCGCTTCTATCGTTAATCTTGGTCTTCCTTTTGCTCTCTCTTGTTGGTTTCTTCTTCCTTTCACGCTCTTTGAAATAGACGATTCTCTTCTCAAACTATCCTTCCACCATCCAAGTTTTTTTTTCTTTCAGCTTTTTACTATTGCAACTATTCTCTCTTTATCTCAACTACAGACACTGCTAGATTAAATTTTCACCAATGTTTTTATAGATTTCTATACTAAGCTTATTTGAAATAGTTCACCATTTGTGCTTGCTGTTATAAAGTTTAACAAAGAAAACACCCATATTTCCTCTTCCAATACTTAGAAGGCCCTAAAAAAATTATACAAAAGCTTTAAAAGACATCTATCCAAAATACCACAAGCACCATATGTATCTGCTTCATAGATGTTTGAGGTATTGCACGTTCTTGGTTCTCTCAATTGACTTTTTTCCTGCTCAAATTTGACAGTTAACCCGGAATTATATATAAAGGTAATAAATCTCCATTGCTCGTGAGTCCAATCAACATGGTAATGACACCAAGTGAGGTATTTTCTTTTATAAAGAAGATGAGGGGAGGAGGTAAATATTGTGGGGCTCTTAGCATAAACGTCATGGCCTTGCAGTGGTGAGCCCTCGCGTATCGTATGGTTATCTCGAGTTCGTCTCCCAACTGTGCTAAAATAAGAACGCCTATCGCTTAATAGCTCACTATACACTATAGTTTGGGGGGTTTGTTCCCTAGGCCTTAGGAGGTTTGGATTGCTCGGTAAGCCGTAGGTCACGCCGCCTGATGACACTTTCTGTCCATACTCCGTAAAACTCAAACAAACATTGACTTTATAAGCCTTCTGTCTAGAGCAAAACAAGATAATGAAGTCTCTCTCTGATTACTGACTCGTTAACGAACCTACTTTTCTAAATCAACCAAGGTTTCCACACGAACTGGGTTTTTTGGAAGTTTAACATATCAAAGTCAACTCTCCTATTATTGTAAATGTTCATAAACCCACGCCATTTTTCAGCCGTGCGTGGACCGCCCTGCTGTCGGAGACTGCAGCAAGGACAGAGTCAGAGGACAGTCACAGCAGCAACTCGTAAAATAACAATTTCGAAAAATGGCAACACGCTTAGTGGTTATAATATTGTTTATCTTCTGATGAAGACCAGCGCCTGACAGGTGGAAATACTATTGAGTGTTATACAAGTGTCGTATGCAATAAATACGTTGTGATTTGTATTTTTATTTGTAATTTTGTAAGACAACAACAGCAACAAGATACTAAAGTTAGAGCCGACGAGAGGAGGGGGCAGCAGGGGATGCAGCCCGAGGGCACGGATTAAGTCTAGGGGGCAGGGCTGTCAAGGACCTTTGCTGTGGAGGGGGGGCGGTCCAGGAAAGGTGTCATGGGCCTGTCGAAGTGAGCCTGGAGGCTCGCGTTGGCTCTCGGCGCCTCTGACTAAAGATCTTATTGTTACCGAAAGTTCAGAATTCGGTTGTTGTTTTTCTTTGAGCAGTTGTCTGGGGATAACGATACCACTGGATCCAGGATCTCTTCTTCAGGAGAGGATCCTTTTTTGAAATTCTTGTCCTGGAACACACCATTCAGTGTTAAATTTTTAAAACCTTTCATTTGTAATACTGTCCCATTTTTTTTTTTTAAATTCCATAATCCTTTGTTCAGTGTTTTAATATAAATTTTGTTATACATAGTTATGCTCTGGTGATACGTAAACTTGAAATGATGGCTTTGTTTTTATTTCACATCTATGTCATTTTTGAGGCTACCCGTTTTTTCATGTTTCGTTATTTATTCTAATATGCAGGGTAGAGGACTGGGTTTAAGGGTCCCTAGGCAGTTTAGCAGATCGGGCCCCCGAACCAATTGTATTTAATGACAAATTATAGTTGTTATATAATTATAGGGTCGGGCCATTGGCGTAACTAGATGAGGGTCTGGATGGGCCGCCCCCCTCCAGAAAATTTCCCGCATTTCATTTTTTTTTATTGTGGATAAATGTAAGGTGAGTTAGTACTAAAGCTTCAGCTCTCTCGCTAAAATTTCCTAAAAATACAAGTGTCTGTCATGTATGCGTAAACACGTGGGGAAAGAAATCTTCCCAGTGACTACTTCCTATTACTGGATGGGAAGATAGCCATGTGTGCAACGTTCTAAGAAACTTGACTTCTTTATGTGACACTTGTGGAGTATGTGAATGATGACCAGGAGCGAGAAATCGGCCAATAAGCATCAGATGCTGTGCACGTGATGAACACACTGTTCAATCACATCACGTGGGTGGACACAAACACCATTCGAATTAAAAACTTTCTAACTTCAAATCACATGTTCCGAACTGCGGTTCTAGTTTGATAAAATGCATCTTCTCATCCGTCGCAAATTTTTTTTCTTGTGTGATATTTCAACTCGCAACCCATCATTCGGACATAGTCCCCACTACAACGTCCTGAATTTGGTAATCTATGGAGTGAAAAGCAAACTCCGTTTTCTTGTCGGACCCTTCTCACTTCATGAATGCGAGTGCAAAGCATCTATGCTCCACTAATTTATTCTAACGGATACACTATAAACATAAGAGGAGAGTTTGAAAACGGTGGGCCCAATTGTACTCAAGAAGTGACTGACCTCAACCAAATTAACTTCCGCCGGTGAAATTTTGAGATAGCCACCTCAATAAACTCTAGACAGCCATAGGTCCCCCCTTTCTTAAGAAATTGTTTTTACACTGAAGGGGAAATACGCGCCCATGACTTTGAATCATCAGGTAAGCACAAAGAGAGTGAGTCTATATTTTACAGTGAGTTTCGTTTTCGCTAACTGCCTTGCGAATACTACTTGGTTTTATGTTGCCGATTGCGCACTTTTGTATTTCAAAACCGCGTGCTCGTTAATATAACTGAATTTAGGGCTAAATTGAATTTTTGTTATTTCTTTATTTACTACAGTCGAACCTCGTTAAGATGAACACACTTAAAGCGAATTACTTTTAATAGGAACCGGTTTTTGAAGTTTTGTCAGATTGTATAGCATATTATCCTTTCCGGATAAGACGAATTACTGTTAATACGAATAGATTTTTTTTGTTCCCCTTGCTTTCTTGCGTTACTTTCAAGCTATGCGAGAAGTGGTAAAATAGGGGAATTAATTTTTAAGTTTTTTGGAAACAAATAAAATTTTGCGGTGAATGTTAACGCAAAAATAATCGATTCCGGTGTACACCTTACATGTAACGGAGTTCTAGTAAAGCTAAAATTGACGCGTTATAATATCTAATGAAGTTACTGACTACTGTTGAAATTATTGGCTACTAACAAATTTTATTTCATATAAAATCCATTTGGGGAAAAAAAAACCACAGATACCAGTCAGTGGCATAGATATTAAGGATGCAATGGATCCTCTGCCTGAAGTGTCAAAATAAATAAATTAATATTTAAAATCTAAAAACTGTTTAAAATAATTGGAGGTATAGAACTTAGAAGCAAAATAAAATCCATATTTTTTCCTATAAAAAATTTCTACTCTAACCTACAAATTATAGCATACATAATTTTAAAAAATGTAAACTAAAATTATACCATACATCTTACTACTTTCAAGAAGAAAAAAGCCGCAAATATCAAACAATAGAGTGTTTGACTATGTTTACGAAAGAAAGATTGAGGTAAGAATTTTATAATGTTCAAATACCATATATCATAACTCATGAAAATGGTAAAGAAACATAAAATGTATGAAACAATTTTGATCGCAATGGATCAAAAGAAAGTATTTAGAAAAGAAAAATCTCTACATTTATTAAAACCACTTTCCTCATGATCAATTTAAAATGATGTAGCTAAAATATTATGAAATTACGCAATAGCAACGTTAGTATAATTGCAAGCTGACTAGGAGTATATTTACATAGGTTTATATTTCTCGGAATGAATATGATTATAAACCAATGAATGCATTTTTATTATTTCATTACGTTCCATTAACTTTATTGCGACATCATTTAGAACGGCATAGTTTAAAATTTTTTTACGAGAAGTTTGTACTTCCGGAAAAAATAAATGCGGAAAGGTTGAATTAGTGTTGTTGTGTCTGTAGGAATTTGAAGTTTCATGCAATTGTTCTGAAAGTCACTATATGTAGATGAGTCAGTGGATCTAATCCAAGAATCCAATATGACACAAGGTGGTAGTGTGTGGGGGGTCTTAAAGTAGAAAAAAAGGAATTTAAATACCACTCGTTCATCATTTCTGTGTTCATTTTACCAGATCTTGTGCATGTATGTGTTCACACCACATGCACAAGATTTTACCAGATCTTGTGCATGTGGTGTGAACATTAATGTCAAGAAACATGTGTGACGTCAAACTTGAGGCTTAACGGATCTTGTTGATTCACGCAAACGTAACAATTAACCTTTCAATTTTCCATCCATTGATAAGTAAGGGCATATAAAAGTGTATGAGTGGGTCACAGATTACGCGGACGAAACTAAATTTTTTTCATCTTTGTGAGATAATGTTCTGTTATTTGGTATGAAATATGCAAAACTACTCTGATCAGCATTAAATATTTGGCTCTTTGAGCAATGTGCAAATGCATGACGTGATGATAAAACGAATTTAGTTGCTGTGTTTTTAACAGCTTCTTCGTTTTCATTTTTAGCTAAGGTTGTATGTTTCGTAACTTTACGAGAATATATACTCATATTTTTATTCTGTATATAAAACTCTTTGAAATCATACAGTTCCTAATGTTTAAACCCTTTTCTTTATGATAAGCGCATCTCGTTTAGTCTGCATCATGTACGAATATACACTTACACAGTGTGTTTGAATTTTTCTAACAGTGTGCATTGAATTAATTTATATTTCTTCCTATTTGTCTCAAATTCCGTAATATATTTTTTAAAATGACTTATTTCATAATCCACTGCTTTTCGACATCGTCTTTGATTCTGTTGAGGTTTCTTCCTTTTGCAGGAATTGTAAAAGTTTGCAATGTTTGTCATTTTTTCCGAAATACAATTTTCTCCGCAAAATGCATTGTTAGCTGTATAATTTGAACGGATATGTTATCAAAAGTGTAACGTACAGAACTGTTATTATCGTCAGAAATATAATCTATATTGCTGTTGCCATTTATGCTATCATCATTCTTAAAATTTAACGTTACTTCTCATTCTCAATAATTATTCTATTTAATACAATTTCTTCAAATGTAGGTAATGATCTCCTACTTTCATGTAATTGTTCAAGTATTACATGAATGATGATCGCAGATGGATGTGTCCCGTACTTTTTCAATAGCTAAGTTTAACATGACGGCTAGAGTATGGATCACAGTCCACATAATTACAATATTTACATTAACTATTATAACACTGCGTTACCCAGTAGTGCATTAATCAACACCAAATTGTTTTAACGAAATGTTTTAAAGCCGTGAATAATAGACGTAGCCAGGATTTGTATTATGGGCAGAGCACCATTTTACTGCAATTTACATTTTAATTCCACTTTTAGTTCAGTATTTTTATTTGCTTGATTTAGGGAAGAGTTTCCCTCCACATACACCCATACTTGAAAATAAAATTATATAGGATGCTAAAACTCAACAACAGGGTTTAAGCTGCAGTCTCATTTTTCGCAAAATGCGACGAGTTGCTCGAAAATGCGAAGAAAAAATTATTGCCCATCGCGAAAATGCGACAGGCATTTTTAACCACAGTTTATTCTCTGAAAACAGGATTCCTCGATTCCAGAATATCCGTTTTGCACTTCAGCGATCTTTTCTTGTTCCTTTTTGTTTCCTCTTCAAAGTTCTTAACAGTACCTATTAAGCATCGTTGATATAAATAATTTCATTGATACGATTTTTCGAGCAACGAAAGCAACTAATATTTTTTAGCATTTTGCTACAACTTTTTTCCCATTTTAGCATTTTTGCGACAGCATGTTTTGAGCCAGCTTAAACCCTGCTCAACAGGCCTTTACAATTTATTCTTGTAATACTATATATGTCGTTTCGTTGTTTCTATTCCTGATAATATATCGCTATACGTCGGAAGTTGCGATACCCGGCACGATGGTTTCGTTTACTGGTTGCCGCCACTGGTTTACTCGATTGCCCATCGAAGCAACGTTATCGTCCGGTTTTGTGTCTTCGAGTACGTAGGTTCTATCCCCAAGATTATTAAATCGGATGACAGGACTGCGGGGTTACGCTATAAATCCAAACGTGGGAATACAATGATAAATTTATTAGATCGATTACATTTCGGCTAACATTGCCTTCTCGTTCATTACGGAAACCAGCCCATAGACTCCCGTACGTCGCAGACCACTTTCATCATCGGGGTTCCGTGCTATTCTCCGCAATTTCCAGTTTCGTCGTCCCCTTTCTCTGTAGCGTGATCTTGGTTACTCTAGGTCGCGCTTCTCGCCTACCGACTTCTCTCCCTTCCATACCTGGACATAGAGCCAGTCACATGACAATTCTCATATAAAAAGGTCATGCTCCCCCCCTCCCACAACACAAAAAATGCCATAGTTACTGTTCGTTCATTGAAAGAAGTCCGGTGGAACAGTTAGAAATAACAAGAGGTGACGTCACAAACGGCCTATTCTATTACAGTAGAGGAGGGCTCCAATTCCAGAACTTGATTTTTCCGCCGACAAACGTTCACCAAAAAACAGTTATGAAATTGTAGTCCTCCTTTGTTGTAATGAACTAGCCCGTTTGTGATCTCACCTCCCGTTATTTCTAACTGTTCCATCCAACTTCTTTTCGTGAACGAACAGTATGCCTACGGTGCCTGTAATCGTTCTTTTCTTTCTGAATATTAAATCAATCGATATAAATATTGATTTCTGCCATACGCTAGTAGGTTAATGAATAAATCATAACTCTATTACGAAAATGGAAAAGTTATATGTTCCATCGTATAGTTCAATAAAAAATAATTAAATATTTTTTTTTGTTAAATTAGGAATGTTTAGAAGTAGTAGGTGTATCGATATTCCGATAGAGTGATATGGGCGAATATTTATACGTTTTTCTGGAAATAGGAACTGTCAATACTTTTTTTGAAAATGTCGATGACAAAACCAGTAAGCTTTTATGGGGGGGGCCATGACCCCCCAGAAAAATTTCGTAGTTACGCCTATGGGTCGAGCTCCCGGGTATTTAACCCCCGTCCCCGGCGCTGCTTATACAAATTTACATAAAAGCTTTCTTATTTATTGCTTACAATAGGCAACGGGACCTGTATTATACAGGCTGCCAGGGGCGGACTGGGTTCTCTCAAAGGGCGCATACCTTGGATTTTCGGAGGGCGCGAGTCCTATCGCCCATGAGGGCGCAGTAAGTAAGTGAGCAAACCAGTTAGTGACTGTAGAAATCAAAATGGAATTACAGACGGTATTTATACATATTTATAACGACTTTGATTTTAAATTTAAAAAAAACTAACAGTGACCTGGAAAGGTCTGGCGGCACGTTATGACCTGAAAAGTGAAAAATCGTTTGCGACTAAAAATTTAGTTTGTGCTGTGAAATGGCGTACAAAAGAAGGCTGTGGTTTGAAGGCTACAATCTATATATATATATTTACATATAAGGCTACAATGCCTATATTTATATATATATATATATTTGCCGTTTCCGAAGAGAAATATTGAAATTCAATAACTAAAAGATGACGAGAGGAGCATGGTTTTCAAGTTTCAAAATATAAAATAAGCGATATTATTAATGTAAAATGAAAAAATAGTCAAGCTTTAATGTCAAGAGGAAAAACAAACCAAAAGAAATATCCCAAAATGGTTCATATTTCTTCTAACATTTCTAAAGTGCAGTCTACGGTTTTACTAGAAAATCCAAAACCTCAAAGAACTATTGCAAAAGCATTGCATACATCGGCATTGACTATAAATAAAATTATTAATAACGATTTGAATTTAATTAATACAAAAAAAAATTTTAGTCACGCACACAGTTCATCGTCTGCTACCTCGGCATGTTGCTGAGCGGAAAACTAGATCCAGGTTGTTATATGAAAGTCATTTAGCAGGAAATAGATGGAAAAATTGTCACAATTGACAAAGCATGGATATATTTAAATGACTGTAATAAAAAAAAACATATCGATTTATCATGGAAGAAGAAGAGGCCTGAGAAACTCAAAAATTTGGTTTAAAGAGAGCAAAGAAACTTTTAGTAAAGAATTTATGGTTATTGCTGGCATCTCTAACAACGGAAAATTAAAATAAGAAAAATTGAAAAAAAATTGTAAAAAATCAACTCTACATATTATCAAAATAATGTTCTGACTCCTATTTTTAAAGGAGATATTCCAAAATTGTATCCTACTGACTTTCAAATTGTGGAACTCCATCAGGACAAAGCGAGCAGCCACACCTCCAAAAGTACAACCGCATTTCTAGAAAAAATGAGACAAGAAACTGGCATGAAGTCAATACCAATTAGCCATATTCCTACCCAGTCTCCAGATGTAGCACCGATGGCTTATTGTGCATTTGGACTTTTAAAACAAGCTCTTTCAAAACGCCTCGGATGGGCTCTGGAAAGCTGTAAACTACCTTGGATGGACTGTGGAAAGATGTGGAGGAGGAATGGGACAAAATTCTGCTTATGACTTCACAAAAAGCCCTACTATCATGGAAATCTAGATGTAGTATTATAGTTCGGAGACAGAGATATCGGATAGAATACATTAGAAAACAATTATTTTATTGTATGTATTTTATTTATTCCATCAAAGTCTTTATAAATATGTGTAAACACCCTCTGTACACACGCACATTAAACGCTATATTTCGTTCGCTAAACACTAACGTTTTTTGTTACACTAAACTTAGTTTGTGACACAATTCACTCTCTCTGATCCTCCAAGGACATAGGAAGAGTGTTTATACTTTTCTCTATATATTATTGCCAAATGGAAAAAGGCGTGCATATATGCGGGGAGGAGGGTAAACGTGGTTTAAAAAACTAAGAAACTCGAATGTGGTTTTTTCTGCCAGAAGTTTTTTTTAATTACCACGTGTTATTATATCTTGCATACTTCAAGACTATGAATGGCAAAGCGGAAATCATATACGGCCGTTTTATTCGATTTTCTTCCAATTTTTGCCCAAGGATTGTTGCTCAATGACCATGAATTATCCGGTATGTTAATAATAATGGATTACGGCCAAATTTTGCGAACAACTACGCAATTATGTTTAATAATTCGTTTTTGAATAAAGTTTTAAGAGTACTTTTTTCGGATATTGTTATTAAAGTTGCCTTCATGACGTCGTTGAATTTAATTTGATATAAACAGAAAGCTGAAGAGCTTCCGCGTATTCAATGTTAACAAGACGATGTTTGGGCTGACGACGGAAGGGCGTAAATATTATGATGTATGTTCATTATTACATTCAGTAATCATTATCTATCCACTGCGGAATGGTGGCCCCTCTGTCATCATATATAGGGTTACCTCTTGTAAGGGACGCCTCTATTTAAGGGGCAATTAATTCCTTTTGAATAGGAACCTTAATGTGTTTACCTCCAAAGAAGGGACAAAATGCAAATTCCGTGAGCAGGGGCGGCCCCGTTTGGATGAGGGCGCCAAACTGAAGTCAAGTTAAAATTTTTTTAATTGACCCAATAGTAGAAAATCTCTTTAAAAAGAGACAAGTTTAGAGAAATTTTTAGAGACATCTTTAGAGAAATTCTTTCAGAGACTTTTGGCCACTTTTATAGGGCATATGGCTGACTTCTTCTTCTGTTTTCGTCGGAGGGGACGCCAAAAAGCAATCCATGACAGGCTGGCCGGGTTCAAAAGGAAGGTGTGAAGTTTCTCCACACTTTTAAGAGGCAATAAAAAATGAGTGGTAATAGATGAACACTTAATCCTAGTGAAATTCAGCACTGAAAGTTATAAAGATTTTTAAACGATTATTAATATAGCTTAACGTCGAAACGAATCTTTTCAACATCTACGGAAGTTGTGATCAGGGGTGGCCCGAGCATGCCTCCATGGGGGGGCCAAAATTTTCCAACTACTCAAAAGCATTGAAACACATATATATATATATATATAAAAATAAATAAAAACCTCCCTTAACGATCACCTCCCGTAACAACCATTTTTTCTGGAAACGGATTTTCTCCCCACCCTCATACACCCAATACTAAATTCACCTCCATTCAGAGACCGCCTCGCTGAGCGATCGCCATTGCGCGGAATCAATGGTGGTTGCCTTAGAGAGGTTTTACTGTATATATATTTAAGATAACGTTTACGGTTAAATTAACAAAAAGAAAAAAAAATAATCCTGTAACAGACATTGAAAGCATTTAGCGTTTTACGACGCGAGAGGAACTATTTGAAACTTCTTCGTGCCTGCTGTACAGATATAGCTACGCACAGACCCTCCAGCTACACAGCAAGTTTGAGAGCCCAACAATGTGGTCATTTGCAATTTAGATTTTATATAAGGAACACCAGGGAAAACATCCTGGTTTCTTCTTTGTGGCACTTAAAATGAGGGTTAAATGAGAAGGGGGAGAGGCGAAGTCAATGAATCTGTGGTTCTGGTGCCCTGTTGGCTGGACAATATACAAAACGTGGGAACAGAAATAACTGTTTACAAAATGGGCAGTTATAATCCAAACTTTTTTGACGAACAAAAGCAAAAAATTCAGCCTTTTTTCTCCAAGTAACTCTCGATTTTGCCACGGTCAAAAAATTTCCAATTGTCTAAAGGTGAAGAGTAAAAAAAATAAATTATTCCACGCCCCCCTGAGAAAATCTAGATTTTTACCAAGTTGGCAATTGAAATTGCATGAATTTCCAACTACCCAAAGAATTAATTATTTATCACCCTTTTTTTTTCGAATTTAAATGGAAATTCCCAAATTGAAACTTGATATTTTGTGATTGAAAGGAAACACACACCATCCTCCCGTAAGGCCGGCAGAGAGCTAGACAATATACCACAGACGTGGAAACGGAAATAACTTAACAAAATGGGCAGTTATAATCGCAAATTTTTCCGACAAACAAAAGCAAAAATATGAGTATATTTCAAAATTTTTTCCAATTATCGAAAAGCGAAGAGTAAAAAAATAGATTTTTCTACCTTCTCCTGCCGAGAAAATCTAAATTCTTGCCAAGTTGGCATTTGAAATTGTATGAATTTCGAATTACTCAAAGAATTAATTATTCAGTTTTTTTTTTTTGAGTTTAACCGGAATTTCTCAACTTGGAACTCAATTTTTCCGATTGGGGAAGACTCCCCCACCCTTTCACCCCCATAAGGCCGGCCCTGAGCTGGACAGTGTACCACAGATGTGGAAACGGAAATAACTGTTAACAAAATGGGCAGTTACGATCGCAAATTTTTCCAACTTTCAAAAACAAAAAAATCGGTCTTTTTCTCCAAGTAACTTTCGATTTTACCAACATTATAAAATTTTCCAATTGTCTAAAGTTGAAGAGTAAAAAAAAAATTATTCCACCTTCCCTCCCCCCTCCAAGAAAATCTAAATTTTCGCCAAGTTGGCAATTGAAATTGCATGAATTTTCAACTGCCCAATGAATTAATTATTCATCCCATTTTTTTTTCCAAGTTTAACCGCATTTTCCTAACTTGAAGCTTGATTTTTTCGATTGGGGGGAGACTCCCCCACTGTCCCCCATAAGGCCGGCCTTGGTTGTGATTCATCGACGAAAAGGAGATTCCTTGTTTCAGCAGAACGCTATGCATCTCCATAAATTTCTTATGCCTATCATAAGTCTTTGGTTTGCAAGGAAGCCTTCGTCCCTATGTTTTCTGAAAACTGCAGTGCTGCAGATTTCGCTTCTACAAACCACACAACAACATGCCATTACCATATGGTGACTATTTTGTAACGACAAACTATATGTATAATTATATTTAATGTATATAAGTCCATGTTCATGAACCAGAAGCAACTTCACGAAGCTATTTGCATAAAGCAAGTGTCTTACGTTTTTTTCTCCGGAGACAACTAACTTGAAAGAGCGGTCATGGATCCACCACGTGATTGTCATCTTCAATTTAAAACCAGTTAATTGTACCGTTTCATGAAGCTGAAACCGCAATTTCCTGCAGATAACAGTGAAAGGAGGAAAGATCTTGTCTGCGGCAAAAAGGAAATAATAATAATAATAATAATAATACTCATAATCTTCTAGAACATAAGCTGGATAAACCAGATGTAAGCAGGTTCGGCAAAGAACTTACACAGGGAAACTCGCTTGCCCTTGAAGCCTAGAACGTACCAAGTAGGTCAAGTACAGTTGCTTTTATCAGTTCAATGAAGATAGGATCGGTGGAGTGTTTGCATATTTGCAGAACATTTGCAGACACACACGCGAGCACACACAAAATGCCAACTTCCGGGAAGAAGAAAACAAAAGTCGGGATGGTACTTTTGAAAAACAAAGACAGAGAAGAACGCCGACATTCGATTTGTTTCAGTAAAAAAACGGTGTGCTGAACAGTGGCGGCTTGTCAGGTGACGCGAGCGAAGCGGCGCTTCCCCTAAAAAAATTGGATGGTCGAGCAGTTTTTTTTTATTTAAATTCCAAATCCTTTTTATTTTTTATCAAATTTAAAAGTTGATTAGAAAAATAAAATTCAAAATTTTATTTTGAGCCCACTATTTTTTTTTTTTTTTTAATTTAATTCCTTTAATATAATTGGAATTACATTCAGGAACAGAAGGCTACGTTTTTAAGTCAGCGCTTTAAACGCGTTAAACGCACCAACGAAATATTGCCCGCTGAGAAAAAGGGCCGTATGAAGCGACGATAGAAATTTAGAGCTGTGTTTCAAAACGGAAATGCTTTGCGAACATGGTTCGCAAAGCATTTCCGTTTGAAAATCCAAAGAATTTTGAAAATCAAACTTTGATTCAAACTATAAACACTTTAGTGTTATATCTGTTAGAATTATTTAATTACCCTGAAGTATTTCGAGGCACGTTGAGTGGTAACAGTAGAAGCGTGTAATTTCGTTGTGTTTTTGTTTCTTAAGGGGACACAGGACCTTTAAATCTTTAAAAAATCGATTTTTTATTTATTAGTTTAAAAAATAATATGGATTTTTGGCAGTGTTTTAAAACAAACCGCATCAAAATTCTTCAATTACTTCTTGCACTATTGTATAAAATAAAAATAACTATTACATGTTACCTTGTTACCAAGTTCCAACTTGAACACTTTTTTTCTCAAAATCACTTTTTCTATATTGCGCAGAGATTATCTTCAGATCTATGCGCACTAGAGTTCTGAAATTTTTAATATGCTTTTATATCATAAATACCTATATTTTAAAGCCAACTGACAAAGTAAAAATATATTTTCAATAATTTAAAAAAATATGATATTTAAAATATGTCGAT
>QLNU02014802.1:74713098-74724807 GCA_006491805.2 Dysdera silvatica | reverse complement strand
CTCCCTTGAAAATGGACAAAGGCGCAGATTTAGCGCCGAGGAGTCGTCGTGGCAGCAGACTATAAAAATAGCTGTTTAATATATTATTCTTCGCAGGGTTAGCACAATTGCCAGACCAGACAATGTGTCTTGACCGGTGTTGACCAGTTTAGCAATTGCGCCAATCCTGTGAAGGATAATACTATCTTATGAACCTCAAACAGAAAAAAAAGAAGCACCTTTCCTTAGTCGTGGTAGTCGAGCGGTTAAGGCATTCCGGTTCCAAGGGAAGGTTTCTAGTTCAACTTTGGGCCATGGTACTTTTTCCTATATGAAAACTCTAGTTTGGGCCAAGAACATGGGTGTCAAAAATTATTGTTCACCAGAATAGCTTATTTATAATTACTCACTGAAAATGTTAAAAAACTCAAATTGGAACGAATTTATAGCCTCAAGATTGTGGAAGACAAGCGGAATTCAAAGAGCATTTTCAGTAACATGATGCGAGAGTCTAATTGCAAAACTGAGATGATATATGTTGTAAGCAGTATGAGGACCACACTGTGTCCCACAAAATTAAGATGTTATGTATTTCAATATTTGCGAGAGCCTGATTCAATTGTGGGAAACTCCTATAGCACGTTTTGAAACATGGTGTGGGGATTTAACTGGTATTTCAAATACCAAGATGTCATGTATTGATATATTTGATGCGGGGATTTAACTAGAATTGAAGATATCACGATTGTAAGCATTTCAATGGGTGCAGGATATTAAGGTGGCCTGTATACGAAAGTCTGAAGACCCGTTTGTATCCGAGGAAACCAGGGTTGTATATGCAGTGCTTTAAAGTTTGGGGAACCAAGATGGTAGATATATCGTAATACCAGGAGGACCTAATGGTGTCTGGAGAATCCAAGATGGTAGATATATCGTAATACCAGGAGGACCTAATGGTGTCTGGAAAATCCAAGATGGTATGCACCACAAAGCTTACAAGAACCTGATTAGATTAAGAAAAAAGCACCATAATACATTTTGTTAATATTTTTAATGTGTATTATTAGATCCATTATAAGTCTGCACAGTGTTTTCCTCTGTTTCGCTAATTGCTGCTCCTTAAGGTAAAGAGGTACCATCAAATCTTTAATTCATGAGGGTGGATCTCCAATAGCAAACTCAAGCAAAATGACTCACATTACTTCCATCCATCTCCAGTAACACAGACAATGACATATAAAGCAAATTAATAGACGAAACAAGATAGAAAACGGTTCTATAACTTTTCATGGTTAGCACACACATCGTCTGCTTTATTAAGTACTCATTCTTATTGGTATCAATACTAATAATAAGTGCGGGAAAACATTGATAAAATATAAGATATTTAAGCATACTAGATGATGATACTGTGATCCTGATAACCAGTAGGTTACCCAGAATATTCTCAAGGGGGAGGCAGATGGAAAAAATGAGCAGAGGCCACATCAATTACGGTTGTCTTTTAAGCGCGGATTCAAGGAGGGGACATGGGGCTATTTCTCCCCCCACAGCTGGGATCATATCATGGAAAATAATATGAAAAGTACGGGACACTTGGCTAAAAGTGGGAATAGGGAACAAACCACAGCCCCCCTCCCCCGCTGAAAAATTTCGGGATCCGCCCTTGTCCTTTTGTGTGCATTTATCATTATTAAATTACTAATAATTCTACAATGCAAGATACTTAAATTATTAGAAGTAGTACTAGATTATGTTCGTAAAATTTTACAATGGCCAGCCCTTGTCCTCCATAAAAAATTACCGTTTTGATAATAGGTTTAAGAATAACCCTATTCTGCAAAACTTGCTTTTGCTTGCCCTCTGTCCATTACTTCATCCACAGAAGCCTTTTTCTCTTCCACGACCCTTAAAAAATCATCGCCTATGAAAACCGAATTCTTATGGGAGAGAAAATTTGCACGTTCACTTCTCCGAGGTCTTTCAATTATTAAATCCATTTGAAACAAATTGATCCTTGGCTTGTGTCGATCTTAAATCGACTTTATGGGGTGAAAAGAGAACACAAAATTTTCAATAAGCACTGTCTTCTTTCTTTGAGTAAGCTATATACTTATGCTTACTCATCCAAGGTAAGCAGAAATTTCGCCTGTGGTGAGGTTTTCCTTGACTTAATGCAGCACCAATGATAGTCGTGGGAAAATTTCAATTTGCATATGGTTCCCAAAGATTTTCAGCATTGTTATCCTACCTTCTTCAGTGAGGTTAGATTTCTTCACATAAGTAAAAATATCTGCAGTCAGAATTTCCACTTCAACTGTGTTTGATATTATGTTTTGCTCTACCTTTACCTCTTACAAAGTTGTTTGAAGACAGTCGCGGGCCACTGCTGTTGCTTTTCTCAAGAGCAGTCTCATCAACGTTACCAGAGTTCAAGGAAATGTCGTTGGGATCGTCACTATTTTCAATCTTATGTTAAAAGAAGAAATGACCAGTGTCTATTTGAGTAATTATTTTTCGCTTTGTTAGTCCAAAGGTGGGGGGCGGGCGGGCACCCTACGTGGATACGCCACTGCTGATAACTCCATCTTTTTGTGCTTGCTGTGTTATATTTTTCATTTACCAACCAAATATTGCAATTTCAATTTAAATAATTTAATGTAAAGGGACTATGAATTTGCTAAATGATGATCCATAAATTCTCCAAATAATGATCCATGAATTCACCAAATGACGGAAAGTGTAAGATGACTAATTCTCTAAATGTTGAACAATGTAAAACCATTAATTTACTAAATGATTACTAATATACGACGATGAATTCGCTAAGTAATTACTAATGTAACACTATGAATTCAGTAAATGATTATTAATGTACGACTATGCATTCACTAAATGATTATTAATATAAAACGACTCATTCATTAAATAATAATCAATGTAAGGCGACGAATTTCCCCAATGATGATCATTGTAAGATAACAAATTCACTAAATGATCATTAATGTAAGATGAAAAATTCATTAAATTCATTGGTGAATTCACTAAATAGTGATGGATAAAAGACAACGAATTCACTAAAAGATATTGGATATAAGAGGACGAATTCAATAAATTCATATCGCAAGACGATTCATTTACTAAATCAGTATCAATGTATATGACGAGTGATTCACTAAATGATAATCAATGTTGGACGATGAATTCACTAACGGTATTCATTAAATGTACTTCGCAAAATCGGTAAAAGTTGTTGCCATATACCACATTCTAATATTTACCGTCTGCTTAATTTATCTTTTAAGTGTTTTTATAACAGGTAATGGAAATATGCGTTCCACGTGCCCTTCTCTCGGAATGTTAAGTAAAAACACTTAGTAACGTAAACAGAATGCGGAAATAAACGTTATTTTACGGGAAGTAGGATTTCGTAGTTAAAGATATAAATATCGAAACTAATTGTAACGGGAAAAAACAAAAACAACGAAAGAGAAAAAAAAGGAGAGAAACCATTTCCTCCACTTGTTTGCTTGATTCGGCTGGCTGATTTCGTTAATTTGTAGGTGTCTCTCAAATCCGTGTACATCAGAAAGTGAATTCTTGTAAGCGTTTAGAAATGTTTTTGAATACTAAATGTGGGAAAAAAAAAAAAAAAATTACGACAAATTGTATCACCTTATAATATGCATATGTCCGCCTAATAATATATATATCGAAGTTTACTTCGTTTGGAGGAGACGCATGGTTTCCTTGTTGGTGACAAAAAGTCGGATTTTAGGGTGTTTTTTTCGCCAACGAAATTATTTCGTAATTGTTTTTAGTTTCTAGTGTCGAGAAATGTGGATATAAATAAATTACAGTATGCTGTAACGACGGATAAGGATAGTAATTTAGGCTGAAAAAATTGGGAAATTATAGGAAGCATATCGGTACTATTTGCAAATGTTTAGCTTGCTTGGTTATATACCAAAAAAACATTTCTTGTAATTTGAAAAGAGAAATTTGTTATGTCATACCTTAGACCCACGCAACAAAATGGCGAAAGGTGGACATTTATTTGCATCTTTTCCGTGCTACTTAATGCGAAGAAATTTTATTTTCTGGGCTCATGAAATCCTAGGCCTAATTTCCTAACATACAACGCAGCAAGGTGTCTAAACATCTAATCTATGATACACCATGATCTAAACATCTAACCTTTGAAGTCATACGGCCTAAACGTGTAACTTATGAAGCCATACGGTTTAAATATTTAATCTATGGAACACCACGGCTTGAACATCTAACCTGGGAAGCCATATGATCTAACGTTTAACCCAGAGGTTCTCGAACTTCTTCAAGCCATGACCCACTTTCATAGTAGCCAAATAATCCGTGACCCCCTTTATAGTAATCAAAGGATGTGCGACCCCCCTTTATAGTAACCAAAGGATCTGCGACCTCCCCCTGTTCACCGCCGCTACACTTGCATAATAAAAGCATTTTTAACGAAGTAAAGAAAACGAAATAAAATTATATATAATTATATATATTATGTGTATAACTATATATATTATATTAATTATATTGTATTAACCATATATGTTATATTAATTATATATATATACTAATTTATATTATAGATATAAAGTTAACAACCGTTAGTAGAATATTGCAATGTGTGTAGCCATGTTGAAATATAAAAGCGTTGGAAACATTTGGTATAAAATTCCTTATAAAAATAATTGCAACTAAAAATAGTTGTGGCGACCCACAGAAACCTGTTCGCGACCCCCAGGTTGGGAACCGCTGGTCTAACCTATAAAGCTATTTGGCATAAACGTCTAACTTATAGAACACCCACAAGGCTTGAGTATCTAACCCGTGAAACGTTATGATCTAAATTTCCAATACATGGAGTCTACTGCCTAAGGCTTGACATATGAAGCTTGAATATATCATAACTTTAACTATGAAGCCTGACTACGTCAGGTCTTCAAACACGACTTCAAGCAAGGACTTCAAACAAGAATTACTCTTAATAAAGGACTGCTGCCAACGCGTTTGGCAGTTTGGATTATCTTTTTCATGATACACAACCACATTTAATATTAAAGATGCAGCAAAAAATAAGCGAGCGTTTCCATGGGGGAGAATCGAATCGAAGACCAGGGTCCATTACGACACGCCCTTCAGCTGCTGCTTGCAGTTTTTACAATGCCACTGTAGTTTTAAAAGAAGGAAGTACACAAATAGCACAAGGTCAAGGATTAGTTCAAGAGTTCTTACGACATACTCTAATGGCTAATGTAGCTGGCATAATACTATATTTACAAGCTTTATGGTAAATGACATTAATGGCGGATGCATTAAACTTTTACCGCATTATTTCAGCAGATTGTTTTTAAATGGCTGTAGAAGCTAAATGAAGGTAGGAGGAAATGGGAGGCACTTTCCTTTAAAACAATGGCTCATTAAAATCGTGAAGTGGTATGTCACAGAAGTGGTTGAAATTATAAAGGTTGTAAAAAAAGGAAACAGTCTTAGTCAGAGTATTTTTGTCTGTAAGGTAAAACGCGCAATAATTATAAAATACTTACTAACGAATGTGCTTTGAATAATCCGTGTTGAGCAATTGTTATGAGTAATTCGTGAGCAGAAGTGTTGCAACTAGAGATGGGCTGAAGCGTTCATTGATTGAATTAATGAATGCTTTTGCTCATCTGTAAGAGGCAGACAAAACCGCCACCATGGGCGCCAACGGCATAAAAACATTGGAGATGGGACAGTATACCAGTTGAAGGCATTTTGTGTGAAAATGGAGGGGGGGCATGGAACACTAATAACAACATGGGGGGACGGGTCTCCCTGTCCCCCCCGCTAATGGCGCCCGTGACCGCCACATTGATTCGGTTGATGGACCGATTTCGCACATCTTTAGTTGTAACCAGGGGTGTCTACTAAAAATAAGAAACCCAGTTCCTTGACCTTTTCTTGACTATTTTTATACATGTCTTTTTAATTTTAAAATATTCTTAACTTTTTTTTTTACGATTGATAAAATAGCTATATAAAAAATAGCTGAAAATCAATAAAAACTGCCAAGTTATGACAAAAACAGCTGAAACTAACTGAAACAATAAAAAATCTTTAAAATATCGTATGAAAATTAGAATTCAACGCAAGCGCAAAATTAAAAATAATGGGCGTAACTGTGACCTATAACATCGATTTAATTACCTTTTCTTGACTTCCGTGACCTTTTACTCATTTCTTGACCCTTCCCTGACTTCCATGACTTTCGTGACCTGGTAAACACCTTAACTGTAACTGAAGCTAACGCGTTATTGCAAATTAAAATTTTTTATACTGCTTTCAATTGCCTATTCAGAGGACATGGTTTTATACTTTATATAAAAAAAATAAAATAAGATACAGCAAGTTATGGCAGAGAAAACAAGTTATGGCAGAGAAAGCAAGTTATGGCAGAGAAAGCAAGTTATGAAAGAGAAAACGAGTTAAAAAATAGAAAAAGCAAGTTATAAAATAAAGAAAGTAAGTTATAAAACAGAGAAAGCAAGTTTAATGGAAATAAAAAGAGATAGTATATTATAACAGAGATAAAAAATTATAAACGAGATAATAAGAAATAACGTGCCATAACTAGAGATAACAAGAGATGTGTTATAATAGAGACATGAGATAACGTGTTATAATAGAGATAACAATAGATAACGTGTTATAATAGAGATAACAATAGATAACGTGTTATAATAGAGATAACAATAGATAACGTGTTATAATAAAGATGTCACAGATAAGTTATAGTACAGATAACATAGATAACACAGATAAGTTATAACAGAGATATTATTGATAACACAGGTAAGTTATAACAGAGATATCATTGATAACACAGATAAGTTATAACAGAGACATCATAGATGTCATGACAGTGATGAACAGAAATGAGGAAGATTTGCTCAAATCTAAGCAGATTAGTGGAAAATATTATTAATAATAGTAATGTTAATTCGATTAGTTAGTTGGCTTTTGAGGTTAAGCTTCAACGTTGGTTAGCCCAGACAGGCGTACGTCTTAAAACGTGGCATCTTAATTACCTCAAATTGCAGTATATCGAGTAGAGATTGTGACTTTTTAACAGAGGACACGGCGCTGGGGGTTATGTGATACAAATTTAACTAAATCTTTAAGCAAATATATGAAACGTTTTAAAAATCCACTACGTTGCAGTTACACGCAAAAAAAATATCAGCTGGCTGGAGTTACGAAACAGGAAAGAGAAAAAGGGAGTGAAAATAGTAAAAATAGTCAACCATGCGAAAAACTGAGAAACATTTTTATGAGAATGCGTGACAGTCTGTTCCATACACACCGAATATAATTGAAATGTCATTTTCCTATCAATGGCGTTGCCGTCATTACAAGGCGTGCGCGTATTGTGCGTATGCTGTACAATGCACAGCACAGCACAGAAGTAAATATATGTGTATTTCATAATGTGAAACGGCTATATGCCATACCTTTACTCTAATAGAACGAAATTTTATCAACGATGTCTGAATGTTAATTATGCATACATTTGTGTATTTGAATAATCATTCAAAAACTGTTTTATTCAATTACGTCGTGGATGAATTATATACAGTTTACACAGCAAATGTACAGTTCGCACAGCGTTTATATTAAAAGAATTGTTTACATTACATCATGGCCACCCATACGAGTATTTCTAGGAGTAGGGCTGAGAAAAATTATTACCTCCTTCTCAAAGCTGTCGAATATTTTAGTGAATGTACAAGATATCCAAAAGCTACAAAAATGATTGATACCGCTTGACAATTAATAACGAGCTAAAAAGTACCTTATTTTAAAATGTAACTGTAAAACTTTTGAAAATAAAGCGTAGCAGGTTCGGGCAAATGAATATTTTAAACGGTTAGGTTGGGGCTCGAGCCCCTCTGCCCCTCCCCAATATGGGCGCCCATACATTACATTTCGTTATACGTTACGTTTCTTCATGATGTCGTTTTCAGGAAGTCAGTTGCAATGCAAGGTAATTGGACACAGCACGGCGAGATTAATTAAATAAATAGAAGCCAACGTTAAAGTCATAGCAAAGTTAGTAATAAGCATTAGTTAATAAGCGTAGTTACTTTACTACGCTTAGCGTTAACTTTTGCTTATGAATCAGCTTCGAGTTTATGAATTTATTCTTGAATGGCGCTGATTGGATAATACAATGCGTATTTTGAATGGGAGTAATCACCTAGGGTCCAACGGGAAATCATGAGGGTTCTGTGTGACGGGAACATTATTCTAAGGGTTCCTTTAGAGTAAAGAAAGGGTGAGAAAACAGGGTTCCTTCAGAGTAGAGAAAGAGTGAGAAAACGGGGTTCCTTCAGGGTATAGAAAGGGCGAGAAAACAGGGTTCCTTCAGAATAAAGAAAGGGTGAGAAAACAGGGTTCCTTCAGGGTAAAGAAAGGATGAGAAAACAGGGTTCCTCCAGAGTAAAGAAAGGGTGAAAAAAAGCCAGGGCCGGATTTATAAATGGGCACGTTAGGTACTTGCACGGGGTGCCAAATTTCTAATTTCTTTCAAATACAGAGCTTTATTTTCTAATAGTCAAGTACCCTTTAGGCGCTTAGGTCGTAAATTAACTTTAGGGGGGAATGTTGACTTGAAGTTGAAGATGGTCTGGGAAAGTGTGTGTGTGTGTGTGTGTGTGTGTGCGTTTAGGGGAGTAATGGTTGGGAGGGGGGGAGATAACAGATAAGGGAAGAGATGTTTTGCGGAGAAGAGTTATAAAAGGTATATTTAATAAAGAAAAAGATAAGAAATTCACCTTGTTACAGTAATTTCATGGTTATAACCAGTTAGTTATAACCGATTTTCACTGTATGCGTGTATATACAGGGTGGTTCAAAAGTCAATCCCGCCCCCCCGTTCATTTTTTGGTGGGTTCAGGCAGATAAACGTCGTTTCGGGAAAGTTGCTTGTTGAAAAGGAACTAACTTTTGTCCTGTGTTGCGACTCACCAGCAGCACTAGGGGGCAACTGGAAAATTTCAAATGGCAACCCCATCGAGTAATACCTTGTTTTGAAGGTCTTGTTGAGAAAAAAATAATGACGTTTACAGTATGGCAGTACGATGCCCATAGCACCCACGACGTGTCCTCAAATTTCAAAATCGATCTTTATTCTCGTGGCTTTTGCTCACGCTAGTAAGGTCGTAGGCAAATAACGAAAATTGTAGAATGTAAAGCAATGTGTGTTCTATCAGTAACAATTTTAAATTTCGTATTAATCCAATATGTAAAGTTTCAAGGATCGTTTAAAAATATCAATATTTTAATCCTCAAAAACTCAAATAAAAATATTTCCATAGCAAAAATGGTTGTTTGAAATAAAAATATTCCATAGCCACAATGGTTTCGTTTGATTATAAAATACTTCCATTGAAGCAACAGAAGTTGTTATGGAAATAGCAACAATAGCGTTCTCTCGAAATAAAATATTCCCATATATATATATAGTTTATATCATCATCATCAGTTGATCCAACCAATATCTATCCACTTCGTTGGATGAAGGTTCTCCAAATGTCTTACACAAGTCTCTTGGAATCCAGTTCAGAATTTCTGTTGTCCATCGTTGATCAGTTCTTCTTGCAATATGCCCAGCCCATCGCCATTTCAGCCCTTTTACTTTAACAATGATGTCCTCTACTCTAGTTTGCTCTCTCACCCAAGTGTTTCTTTTTCGATCTCTCCTAGTTATTCCAAGCATGCACCTCTCCATGCTCCTTTGCGTTGTCTGTAACTTTCGTATTGCTCCAACTGTTAGACTCCATGTCTCTGATCCATAAGAGAGGACTGGCAATACACACTGGTTGAAGACCTTTCTTTTTAGACACAAAGGCAATTTCCCCTTCAGGATAAAACTGTTTCTTCCAAATGCACTCCAGCCAAGTTTAATACGTCTGTTGAGTTCTTTCATAATGTTGCCATCCATTGAAATCAGCTGGCCAAGGTAAATATATGAATCAGCAATTTCTAGCTCAATGTTGTCAACTTGTATTTTTGTTTCCTCTACGAAATTATTGAACATGATCTTAGTTTTTTGTAGGTTCATCTTGAGTCCAACTTCTTTACTTCTAGTTGAGAGCTCCTGTACCATGTCTTGGAGTTCTAATGGGTTCGTTGAAAAAATAACAATGTCATCAGCAAACCGCAAATGATTTAAATATTCACCATTTATTTTTATTCCCTTGTTATTCCAATTTATCTGCTGAAAAATCATCTGTAAAGCTGAAGTAAAAAGTTTTGGAGAAATGGTATCTCCCTGCCTCACACCTTTACCAATTTTGATAGTTTTGGTATCTTTATGTAACCGAAATTTTGCACTTGCATTTTTATACACACGTTTCACCATGTCAATGTACACATCCTCAATGTCTGTTGATCTTAAAGAGTTGATGACTGCTGATGTTTTAATAGAGTCAAAGGCCTTCTCATAGTCAATAAATGCAACACACAATGGAAGTTCATATTCATGTGTTCTTTCAATTAATTCTCTTAATACTTGAATATGGTCCACTGTACTGAATCCACTTCGAAATCCAGCTTGTTCTCTTGGTTGAGCTGCATCTAATTTTTTCTGCAGGCGATGTGTTAGCACTTTTGTGAAGATTTTATAAATAGCAGGTAACAAGCTAATTGGTCGGTAATTTTTTAAATCCTCTTTATCACCTTTTTTATGCAAAAGAATTACTGTTGCAGAATCCCATTGGTTTGGTATGTTACCACTGTTGAGGCATTTGGTAAAGAATTTTGCGAGTATGTCTTCTACATGTTCTCCAGCTTCTTTTAAGATATCTAATGTAATGCCATCATCGCCAGGGGATCTTCCTTTCTTCATACTTTTTATTGCAAATGCTACTTCTTCTTTTAAGATTTTAGGAGCTGTTCCTTCGACTATCTCAGAGTCTTCGTTTAATCCACTGTTTCCCTCATACAGCTTTCTGTAGAATTCTTCAACTCTTCTAAGTATTTCTTCCCTATTTCTTGTTACAGTGCCATCCTCTCCTTTTAATGCAATGATGTGTTTCTTCCCAATAGACAAACTCCCTTTAACAACCCTAAGGCTCTTGTTGCTTTCAATGGCCTTCCTTACTAACTCACAATTGAATTTTCTTATATCTTCTTTCATGTTTTTGCGCAAAGTTTTGCAAAGTTCTACATACTCGATCTTGCGACTGGTATTTTGATTGTCCACCTTCATAAGTCTTCGCCTTTTCATGAGTTGTTTCGTCTTCTCAGATAATTTGCTATTCTGCTTTTTACATATTACACCACCAATTTCCCCAGCAGTTTCAATTATTGTCTTAACAATGTTTTCATTTGCTTCTGAGATGTCAACTTCTTCAATAAGTCCTTCCAGTGCAGAAAAGCGATTTTTTAATTCCAACTTGAATGCCTCGGTATTTTCTTTTAATTTCTTTAAATCCACCCTCTTACATACTTGTTTCCTAATGAGCTTCTGCCTTTCTAGTTTAGTATTTAAGTGCATTTTACATCTCACCATTCGATGATCACTTCCAGTATTAAATCTGTTCAGTACACTGCAATCTTCAATAATTGATTTCTTGTTTGCCAGGATATAGTCAATTTCACTAGTTCCCCCATTTGGGTGTTTCCATGTCCATTTTCTTTGCGGTTTCTTCTTAA
>QLNU02014802.1:74683597-74709995 GCA_006491805.2 Dysdera silvatica | reverse complement strand
GTTCCATACAAACGTGCGTTAACACCACCATAAAGCACAATAGAAGCACGTAATTACCAATAATTACCACGCCCGCTTTTGACGTAAATGACGTTCATGACGGTTGGTAAAGCTCACACACACACACACACAGGTTGGAACGTCTAAAGCGATTTCGAGGAAGCTAAGGTCGCACACGATCACTCGCTCTTCAAACACAGCTGCTGCTTGAACAGTGTTGGACTCTGAAGTTATTCCCGCCGTGTCCACAAATAATGCGACCATCAAGAGGAGGAAAACAGCGGGCCACTACACGTCACGAGCGTTCTACGCCAATGCGTTTCGAATGGCCGGATTGTCCGAACTTCTCGGACACTGTGTTTTTACCTTTGGCGCATCAATTTTGGGGTAAACCTGATTCCGAGTCATTCGTGTTCCCTATTTTCACAATAGCGTTCACAGTTTCCGACAGATTGCTTTAAAAATAGCCATTGTTCGAGAGCCTTCAAAGATAGCTGGCCAGGTTTTGTCCTAGACTCAAAACCCTCGGCTGCCATTTTAAGCTCGTATAGCTTTGTGGGGGTAGTGGTTTGCAGCATATCATACATTTGTAAGCTTTTTTTTTTTTTTTGCTACAAAATTAAGTTTCGTTGTGCACAAATGCAGCCATAGCGAAGCACAAGCTCGTGAAAAAAGCTGCAGTGACAGAGTAGCGTTTAAACCAGCAGTTCCCAACTGGTGGTTCGTGAGACGGGTCATTATTTAAAAAGAAATAATAATTAATAAAAACGCTTATAAAAATTATTATTATTAAATATTAAAATTAAATATAAAAATGAAATTGATAGTATATTTGTAGTATTTTACAATCTGATGGAACTTCAGAAAACGGTTCGTATTAAAAGTAATTCGTCTTAAGCGTGTTCGTCTTAACGAGGTTTGATTGTATTATTATTAGATTTTGTTCCCTTTTCGTTTATTATTCCCTTTTTTTTTTTTCCAAAGAAAGATTTTACAAACACATTTTTCCCTAAACAGACCCATCTCCCTTTTTTATTAAATTAAGGTCTTGGAGTCCATTCGTGAGAATTTTTCAAAGTGGTCCGCGGGTACAATTGAAGTGGAAAAGTGGTCCGCGGCTTAAATTGAGTTGGGAACCACTGATTTAAACCAAATAAATGCTTTTATACTTCGTTTGGCGGAAAACGAATTTGATTGTTTTTGTAGTTGAATTCAAAGGGAGAACGCGTGACTAATGCATTGTGTAAACAATGCAGTCGCTTATTTCCTTTGCGAAATGGCTCTGTCAACTTGTATGATTTTTATTGTAATATAGGAATTTTAATTTTGCACGATCGTCACGAATTGTAGTAATTTGATTCACGAATGACTTTAAAAGAAGAATGAAAAACGCTATTAAACAGAAAAGAGTGCTAATTGCAATGTGCGCAATATTATGAAGAGTTTATCAGAATTGAAAAATACCGTTGTTGTTAATAGCAGGCCTGTAGCTAGATGTTTGATATCGGAGTGGGGGGCTCACAGAGAAGAGTTATAGGGCTCCAGATAGCTACGGGGGAGCTTAAAGTACATCAATATTTTCACGTACTAATATATTTAATTAATATTTTATTAATATATTTAATGATACTAAATATCGAACGAGGGAACCACTTTTGTGGAAGCTCGCACTTTGAGACAAGACATACCACAAATGATAGTACATAAGTTCCTTATTAAGAATATGAAATCAGGTTTTTGTGAATAGCATATACATTTTTTTATGAATAGCATATACATTTTTTTATGAATAGCATATACATTTTTTTATGAATATTCAAAATTTAAAAATCGCACTTTTTAGGTTTTATATTTTTTATTCTCACTGTATATGAACTCAATTCGAAACTTTTGAACTCAATTCGAATAAAGAGGGTGGTTGCATTTTACGAGTGAAATTATGAAATTATGCGAACGATCATTCAGAGTATTTAAAAAAAAATATATAAAAACCAAGCTTTTTAATATCGTTATTTGGCGCGTTTTAATATTGTTCAGAAGAACTGGCGATACCGGTATGCAGTATTTATTTTCAGGATATATAACGGCATAATAAAAGGGAAATATCTTCTAAATTTTATATCTGTAATATCGAAATATTTTATATAATTTTTAATAAAGAAAAATACCTTTAATGAAGCCTTGCATTTCAAAATTTTACATGTAAATAATTTGTTTTAAAAAGTAGACAAGCACGGTGTCATATTGAGTGTCTACTATTTTTTGAGGAGTTGACTTGACTGCTCTCGTAAAAATTTTTACGCGGGAAATTTGAATATTATAAATCAATCAAAGATTTTCAATATGAGAAGATTATAAAAATGAATCAAAATATCGAAATTGGATTTTTATAATTTATGGTAATGATATTTTTATAAAAGTGCTCGAAGCATAAGTGTGCCTCACCATGGCTGCACTTTGAAAAAAAAAGATGTAAATTACGTTCATTATCACTGAAAATCGTGTCAATTAAGCGAAAAGATATTTCGTCAATATTTTTGAATTAAATGGTTTCATTAGGAGTGTAATTACCTTTACACCAAGGATATTGCAGCATAGGGCGATATTATTCTGAACTTAACTGGTTATACACCAAAAACTGAATTTTTATAATTTCGTTTTGGTGTGTTACATCAATTTTGATTTTATTCAGAACAATTTTGTTTGAAATTTTTTTTTGATGAAACATTTATACTTCATACCGATATCGCCAATTCTTCAAAACCATAGCCAAATGCGCCAAATATTGGTATTAAAAAGCTTAGTTTTTATACAATTTTTTAAAATACTCTGAATGACCTTTCGTGTAATTTTATAATTTTATCCGTTAAATACAATTACCCTCTTTATTTGAATTGAGTTCAAAAATTATTATCTTCATATACAGTGCGAATAAAAAATATCAAACTTCACCTAAAAAGTGCGATTTTTGGACTTTGAATATTAATGAAAAAAAATTTTATATGCTATTCACAAAAAACTGATTTCATATTCTTAATAAGGAACTTAGGGACTATCATTTGTGATAAGTCTTGTCTCAAAGTACGAGCTTCCACAAAAGTGGTTCCCTTGTAAGTAGACTAATATATTTAACATTAATGAATAAATTTCTTGACTTAATTTTACACTGAAAACTTACGCTAAAAATTTATATTTTTCCTTATTATTTTTCTATGGTAGCACACAAACTTAAATAAAAAAACGTGATGTACATAAGATCTACCGTAGAAATACACTTTGAATATATTTTTACCGTCAAAAAACAATTTCCACTGTCATGTACAATTTCATGTAAAACAAAAAATTTAAAACAAAATTCTATAATAATTTATTTTAAGGAAAAATAATTTATAGCAGGATAATTACATTTCCGGGGTGGGGGGCCCGCTCAGCTCCCTGTAGGCCCATCCTGGCTACGGCTCTGAGTACTAGATGCTAATTAGTGCGATTTTAGTAAGAGAAATTACTGTAATTCCAAAAATGTAAGAACTCGTTTATGTAATTCTTGCTGAGCATGTATTAATAAAAATATTCATATTATTGTCTATCCGAACACTCGTACAAATAGGTCAAAATTCGTACAAGTTATATAAGTTATATTTTAATAGACATAATAATCAATAGTGTAGGTAGTAGTTTCATTCAATGATTGTCTATGGAATAGAGTGATTCTCTCTCTCTTTCTCTCTCTGTCTCTTTAGAAAGTAGATAGTGATTATATACAGTACAAATAATCGCTCTATTTAGTGGCTATTTGTAGCATAAATGGTGGCTCTATTTAATGGCATTTTATAGCATAATTAGTGGCTCTATTTAATGGCATTTTATAGCATAATTAGTGGCTCTATTTAATGGCATTTTATAGCATAAATAGTGGTTCTATACAGTGGTATTCTATGACATAGATAGTGTTTTTTATCTGAAGCATAGAAATTTGGACAATCGAATCGTTATTTGTAGTATATAGGCCACTGGCGTATGCAGAGGGTTTTGATGGGGTCGTAACCCCCCCACTGCAATGAAATTTTACATATTTAACATAGGAATACATGGAGTTGTAGCCTGTAACCCCCTATTAAGCCTGTAACCCCCTATTAAGCATATGACCCCCCATTATGAACTTTCTGCGTACGCTTATGATATAGTTAACGGATGCAGTGGTTTCTAAACTGAAGGCAAAGAGCCGTTTTTTGGTAGGTCGCGAAGAGCTTTCGAAAGGCAATATTTTAATTGTGTTAATTATACATATTATATATTAAGCTCAGTATACATACAGCCTTTAATATGAATATATATGCAGTACATATATAGTATAATTTACAGTATTAAAAAGCATTAAATGAAAATGATATCACACCCCTCCCGATTTTTCATGTCTATAAAGAGAAGTTAAGTCGCAAAGGTTTGTCGTCATAAAATGCGGGTTCGCGATTTATCAAAATTTAAAAATCGTAGATTTACGTATTAATATTTCAATTTCGCTTTTCTACCAGTATTTAAAAATGTTTTTAAAGTAATCTGGAATTAAACATTTTTAGAATTGAATAAAGAGCGGGAAAAGTGTTGGGCTAGGTGTAAAGAGCGCTTGGTCGAAGCTGAGGCATTAGTCGCACGTAGAAGGCAACTTCGACCCGACGTGTAAGAACATTAGTAGTATAGGGACAACAATTGTTCCCGACGGGGCGAGACGTCGGTAGCGATAAAAGGGTTAAATGGCATACTCACTATATAAGTATTATATCTGAGTAAATTATAATCAGGAATTGAGTTGCGTCCATGCTAGTTCATTGTATTTCTGTTACGAAGGTGTATCGAATTATCGGGGTATTCTACACTACTTCATGAGCGTTGTTATTATTATTTTTGTATTCTAAGAGCACGATGGATGGTAATTTTGATGTATTGCACGTTCATGGATTATTCCTATACGGCCTTGGGATGGGATAGTGGCACTGACGTAAGCAGGAGGGGTTGATGGGGTTTGTTACCCCCTATTGCCATGAAATTTTGTTTATGTACATATAAATATATGGAATTGTATATATCTGTAACCAATAATTGAATATCTGTAACCCACCCTTTATGAACTTCGTGCTTACGCCTGGGCGTAGTGGTAATACCTATGACTACCCTGCAGATAATCCGGATTTGTTTCAGGCGAGCGCTTGGTTGTTTGTATGCCATACCCGTTGTTTGGCCTCCATGATCGCCGGATCTCAATCCGGCGGACGTGGAGGTCAAGTAACGTTGAGTACGGACCATGTAATCCGTTTCCCGGGATATGTAGCATGGAGATAGTTACGCATCGTCCTGGAAGAGAGTGCTGGGGCACCATAATGCATGTACCACGTATTCTGTTGCACTGTGGACGGCACATTCTGCATAAGCATTTTCGAGATTTTCACCAACTAAACGTGGCTTGCGATGCCATGTTCCATGGCAATTTTTGTTCCTCCTGATGCCTATTTATAGCCCCTCCGAGTCTTCCACCACTCTAACAGAACACCCTGTACATAGAAGAACTAGAAATCTTTTAGAGAGAAAGAGAAGGGCTTGGAAAGGTAGCAGACTGAAGTGCTGTGATATTGGTTTGGGCTGTGTTTACTCGGGGCCCGATTAACGCACTGGGCTCCTTGAGGCCGCGGCTTTGGCCCCCATATCGTTGGGGCCCCAAAATTTTTGTGTGATCCTTTTTACTAAGTTTAAAATGTTAGTTTGAAACCTATTTTTTTTTAATTATAACGTAGTACTTTATTAATATTACATTTTTTCTTAGTTATAACTTAGGTGTCATTGAAAACGGCTTTAAACTATTGATTATGCAGATACTGTATATAACATGGGTTTGCACTTGTCACTTACTTATTGAATAATTTTGTTGTAAGAGCGTAGGAAGGGGGGCCGAATGAATACTAGGCCCTGGGCCCCCACTTTGGTTTGATCGGGTCCTGTGTTTACCCATGATATAAAGAGCCACACCTCCCCAAAAAAGTGGCAGTCTCAGACGAAGACCCAATTTAGTTTTCGCTTTACCCGAATAGAGATACTGTGATAAAGCGTTTATCTATCTCGCAGAAAATCAAGGTTTCAGTCCAAAGGGTAGTACATGCTTGTCTTTTTTACTGATCCGTTTTCCGTGGTTTGATTCCCCAGAGGAGAAAAATTTATCTCTCTCTCTCAGACAATGGTGGTTCTTGGGTAACCAAAATCTTACTCGTCTTTCGGCCATCAAAAAAAAACAAAAAAACAAAAAAACCTCGAAGCAACCTTTTTTCTCTTTATGTATTGAGTAAGTGTAAAATCACTCATAATTGCCAAACACAAGTAATATTTTGTGATACTTATTTTTCTTAGTGGATTTACTAGATTTAAAATAAATCCGCAAGGGGACGATACAAACGCCCCACTAATTGCGCCCATAATTATGTGGGCGTTAGGTTTGGGACTTGACGCAACTTTGCATTATTCGCAACCAGTTCCAACCAGATACGGACCAAGTTCCAAGATACGGACTGTTAGTCTTGTGAATGTGCATTTTGCAATAAGATCTGAGTCTGCGGTTGGCGATTAATTTGGCTAACAGATCACACTGCATTACTTAAAATAATCTGTGAACCGAAAACGCGAAACGTCACAAGCCAATGAATGCATAGTGTTATTATTGAAATCCTTATTTTTTTTTTTTTTTCAATTAATTTTAAAAATTTAATCTGAAGCAGCCTAATTAATTTTGAATTATTACTATTTAAATTGCCCTAAATACTATTACAATATATCAGATGAATAAATACAAAATAAAATAAGAGATTCAAAGGGACCGTAACTCACTAGGGCAAGGCTTACCAATTTTTGTGACGGTGGCTACGCCCTTCGTTCACCACTTTAAGATACGGACTACAAAATTCAATAATTTTTAAAGTGCAACTTAAATCTTCAATTTTGGAAAACTACTCTGAAAATTTCTATTAAAAAGTAAGCAGTAAGACAGCTTTGGATTTTTATATCGAACGCAATCTTTGTATGATTTTTTTTTAACTTTTTAGATATTCCACTTCCTTTGTTGCTTTTCCTTGAAATTTTTTATACCAATTTCAAGCTCAACAACCTTATCGACTATTTACTACCTACTAATGGCATGATTGCCGTATCTTATGACGACACACATGTGCACACATGTACACACATTCATATTCATGATTACATACACAGTAAACCCTTTTAACGGACACCCTTCAGATACAATCATCCCGGTTTTACGGTCAGATGGAAGTTCTCTGTCAAAAAACTCCTCTACAATGGTACTTCTTTTTTACGGTCACCCCCTCCTTTACGGACACATTTTACTGTCCAGTGAGTATTCGCTAATGAGCAGCTTTATTGTATTAATGTGCTTATAGCTATATAAGACTTCATTTATGAAATACTATATACGAATTATAGTTATTGCTACATATATAATAAATACACTCACATCATCGGCGCCCATACGAGTACTTCTAGGGGCGAGTTGAGAAAAATTAAAGACCATTTCTAGGGGGGGGACTAAAAAAAATTATTACCTCCTTCTCAAAGCTATCGAGAATTTTAGTGAATGTACAAGATACCAAAACGCTACAAAAATAATTGATACTGCTTGACAATTAGTAATGAGCTAAAAAGTACCTTATTTTAAAATGTGACTGTAAAACTTTTGAAAGTAAATGCGTAGCAGGTTCGGGCGAATCAAATTTTTAAACGGCTAGGGGGGGGGGCTCAAGTCCCACCTGCCCCCCCATATGGGCGCCCATGACTTAGATGAAATCTCATAATTTTACGATTTTATTCATAAACTTCGCATCGGATTAGAGGCGTAGCAGTTTAGAAATAATGGTGGGGGGAAGGGGCTTGAGTAGTTTCAAAAAAAGACCACGTGACGTGGCGTTAAAACGAAAAACATGTTTTGGTTGCCAATGGGATGGGCTTGAGTACCATAAGCCCCCCCCTTGCATACACCCCTATATCAAGATTATCACAAACCTTAAATTAATGATTTATAATCTTTGAACGTCAACCACTATTAAATCAATATAACGTTATCAAATAGCGTCATAAAATTGCTTCAGATCTTTGTTGTTTACATCGCGTCGTTTACAAGAAAAGAAATGAAATTCTCCAAAAACTTCTTTTTTTGCCGTACTCTTAATATCAGACCTTACAATGTAAGGCTTGACATTAAGAGTGCAGGCACACACACACACACACACACACATGTAAGACATATCTGCGGGTGCGTGACTTGTAGTCCGAAAACCAAGATTTCTTTTCATGGGATATATTTCATCTAGAAGTATACCTGTGACCTATCTATATCGATTTTTGCCAGAAAGTCATTTATGACGATAGCGGCGCAATAAAATCTTTTTAATGAGTTTATACGCAATTTTCGCAAAGAAATCACCTACTCGTCTTTTTTTTTTTTTTTTAAAGATTATTTCACACGCTGAAAACACGCTGGCTTTCTTACTCGATCCTTAGAAAACCCAATCTGAGATTCATTGAGGGTAGGGACCTACGGATTCATGAAGAATCCGAACTCTGACCAGACAATTTCACCTCGCGAGTCGAACCCGGGGCTTCAAGGTTGTAGACAAATGCCTCGTCCTTCGGCCACCTAACGGCGATGTATTTAGTTTCATATAAATGACCATAGCCCGGGACCTTACACGCTCAAATTTGTTTAAGTATAGCATCGTCTCTATATATCAATAGCAGGCGAACTTTGGTATAGTGACCATTCCATTATTGCGTCGAAATTTTGAAGTTTCTTGGCGAATTATACATAGTCCGACAATTAAATAATGAGACTGATTTAATTGCAATGACACGCGAAGTCATCAGTAATTCATTGAATGCCATCGAAATGTTCAGCCTTTGTCTACAATTCAGTAACAAGGCACCGCTGCACGATAAGCATGACGGGAACTAGGACGCCATTTTGTGTGGCCAGTAGTGGACCATTGTGAGAGACCTGGAGCAGAGAACGAACAAGCATTAAAATCTGTTTTAAACTCGGCTAAATTTGACTGTGCAATTGAAGCGACAGCTGTGTGGGGATAATTGTTTATTTCGTGTATAAAGATTCAAGCAGTATGAGGGATTTAAAGGTGGTGTGAAAACAATACAAGATGAAACAAGACCCTGGCGTTCGATTTCAGTGCGCAACAAGCAAAAATGCGGTTCAGGCAAAAAATTTCAAATGCCAAACCTCACCAGAGCTTTGCTAGAAGATGGGGGGGAAAATCGGATTCAAACAGGGGGAAACCTAAGTACGGGGCAATTTTCAGAAGTTTTAGACAGGGGAAAAACGGATAGCTTTGGGAAAACTCAAAGTTGGGGTGTATATATATACTGGACACCTACACTTCGCCTGATGAAGGGAACAGTATTTCTCGAAACGTTGCGTATATATTTGCAGATGGTCTATGTTTTTAATTTCTTTTATATTTTGTATTTTCCGACCGGTGTCACAATTTTGCCAGTTCTAGAATTAATTATCAGTTGATATATGCACAGGGACACCATGATAGGTGATAGACACCACCTAGTCGGTAAGTAGTTTACTTCGTTAAAAGTCAGGAGATAAACAGGAAGGGAAATTCCCCTATCTCAATATCCAAAGTGTGGTCGTTTCTTGAGGGAGACTGTGATTTCCGAAAGTCTCTCTGAATGGAGATAAACTTAGCATCAAGTCTACGGGGTAGAAAATCCGTTTTGAGAAAAGGCGGTCGTTTATGGAAGTGATCGTTCAGAAAGGTTTTACTGTAATTATTAGTTATCCATAGCGCCAACGTTTTGGTGCATCCTTGAACGTCATAATGACAGCGTTCGACTGTATATATATATATATTTTGCGGTTTTATGTCCCATGAATATTACGGGCCACCCGAAATGATGATGATTGATAATGATCGTTGAGCAAAGGGGGGATTTGGAAAGATGGCTGCCGATGGCAGCACTGTAATCCCAGACAGGAGGTCACCCCAGATGAGATCAACGTTTTAACCGGATCTTCAATCCTCAACACGTGCACCCACAGCTATGCTTACGGGAAATCGATCCTAGCTTCGTGAACTTGAAGGTCGGGGTCGCAGTCGTCCACAGGGAAGTTAGAGAAAATGAGTGGACAGACTCATTGAAGCAGAAAAGCAAAACAGAAAGAATCTAATTATGTCTGCGTGTGCAATTTGTTTCAAGAAAGCTTCACTCAAAGGAACATAATAATTTTGAATTGAAAAAACAAAAACACGTGTTAGACTGTCTGGAACGTCTAGACGATTATCGAATGAGAACAATTCTTATATGCATATTTCGACACGCGAATTTCAAGGTCCGTGTCATATAAAAGTAAAAGTTTCGCATGAAAATGAAAACTGTGTTTTACTTCGCATGCAAAATTATCCATGAATAATGAAAAATGTGGCGGAAAAGTAAATGATTGAATGCGAGTTTCTTTAGCAGATTTAACTGCTGACACTGATTTTGATATTGATTTTTAATATGATTTTGTTGACATTGATTTTTGGCATAATTTTGCTGACGTTGTTTTTTGACATGATTGTTCTGATATTGATTTTTGAGACGATTTTGCTGACGTTGATTTTTGATAGGATGTTGCTGACATTAATTTTTAATATGATTTTGATGACATTGATTTTTGATATGATTTTGCTGGCATTGATTTGCTTGACATTGATTTTTGACACGATTTTGCCGCATTAATTTTTGATACGATTTTGTTGATATTGATTTTTGACATGTTTTGTTGACATTGATTTTTGACATTATTTTGTTAACATTGATTGTCGGCATGGATTTTTGACATGACTTTTCTGACATTGATTTTTGAAATGATTTTGTTTTCTATTTTTTAAAAGGTACACATTGCGTTATCTGTTTCTCACATGCGTCCTGGCACTGTCTGTCCACCACGAGAACTTCTCCCGTTGCTAAGCCTGCGCCTCTTCGTTACCGTGGAAACGGATCCTAGCCCATTTTTAATAGGAGATGCCTGAAGAAATGCATTCATCTTTTAGCATTCTCGTATTGGAAGGAGGCTAAGACTCGTTTCCACGGCAACAGACGGGCGCAGACCCAGAGTCGGTAGGAACTCTCGTGGTGGATAGACTATACCTTAGTGTTTATGACCATCATATGCGGGACTGCCGGGCTGGGATAACCTCCCAGTAAACTTAGTCGTGTATAAACATGCGGCGGTTTAAAGGTCAAGTTAAACAGGTGGTTCAAAGGGCACGTTAAACAGGCGGTTCAAATGCCATGTTGAATAGCCGGTTCGGTCCCAGATGACCCAAGCCCAATTTATTTTCCGGAACGTTACACATACTAATACTCTTTTAGTTACCAATAACATTTTTTTTCCAACTTTGGCTACTAACATTTACTAAGTTTGGTTATTATCCTTTCAATAACTTTGGTTATTATCCTTTCAATAACTTTGGTTACTAATTTTTTTTATCAACTTTGGTTGCTACTGCTAATAATACAACATACGCTTTGTTTACTAATATTAAGTTAATGTTATGAATGGGAGAGAACGTTGTTGCGCCAATACAGTTGAATATTTGGCTCGACCAATTATTTGGTATTATTCTTCCGGTTTTTGTTGCTGTTGCTACTGCTTCTTAATAGTGTATCAGCTTGTTAGCGGGTGTCGTTTTTGCAGTGTCCTTTATACTGGCACGGCATACAGTTTAATGGTACTAATAGTTGTTGTGGAGACGTGCAAAATTAAACAAGGTAAGTGCGCCTATGCAGGAGGCGGATTGGGTACTCTTAAAGAGTACATACTTTGGATTTTTGGAGGGCGCGAGTCTGTCCATTTGAGGGCGCGAGTCTGTCCATTTGAGGGCTCGAGTCCTATCGCTCATCCGAGCGCATCCGCCCAGTCTGCCCCTTTATGCAGCCCCAAGTACTGAACAAGTCGGATCGCGGACTATATTTCCGCTTGTCAAAGAGAAGCAGGAAATCTTACCATGAACATGTAAGACTGATAGGGCGGTCCACACTGATGTTCTACCTTTTAAATACGTTCATTTAGCATTATGTGGGTTGGCTTATTATAAAGTCTTATTTCGAATCGATTACAACAAGGTTGTCCAACATACGGCCCGCCTACAACTGTTTGGATAAAAAAAAAATTCAAAACAAATATTGTAGATTTTCTCTACAGAAATGAGGAAAAATCACAGAGATAGCATGGGATAGAGATAGCGTAAGTAAGCAAACAAATAACTGGAAGAAATTTTGAAGTGAGGCTTGCTTCTTTTTTTAAACGAAATTACTGACCAGCGATATCAATAGACAATTTTATGTGGCTCGTTACCCAAGAAGGTTGGACAACCCTGGATTACAACGTGATAATATTAAATGTTGATAGAAAAATGTCAATGGAGCAGGCATGTTGTAAGGAGTAATCATCGATGGATAACTAAATAGATCACTTGGCAACTAAATCACAAGAGATCATTAAAGAAGCGAGAAAACTTCCGAAGATGGATGAATGAAAACAGAAAACAAGTGTGAATACATACACATACGCGTGCTAAGCTGGTTCTAGAATACTTTTTCGTCAAAGTTTTGAAGTTCGCTAACAAAATTTACTTTTTGTAAAAAACTGTTCCCTTTTTTTTTGTTTTTGTATTTTAATTAGATTTTATACACACATACACACATGTGTATTTACTTTTATTAAAAATTGTATCATACATAAAAAAAAATCGTGCTTCAAAGCATGTAACACGTATTTAATATTAGTATTAGGTGTTAAATAAATATATTTTTCTTTTTGTGAAAACACACATACTCTCTTTCCCTCTCTCTTTAAGAATACATAAATTTGAAAGTGAAATTGATAATCAGAATATGAGAGATGAAAATTGGCATGGACGCAAATCCTTGAGTTTCATTCCTTTGGAGAGGAAACAAAAGGCCATTCCTTGAGGTCATAAATAAACGACTTATGACAAGCGATGACAACGATGGAGAATCCGGAATAATCAAGAAAGCGGCCCCGTGAATAGACAAAGAAAATGACAAATGATCTGATGACTGAAGTTGGAATTTTGTGCTACTATTTAAGACAGAATAATTATGATAAAAAGGTATATAAATGAACTGAAAGTCATGTGCATATTCGTGCTTATTTTGATAAACGAATACGTAGTTCCTAAAATTTAAAATTTCATTTTAGTCTGTCAAGAAATTTTTACGCTATCAGTTGAAATACTTCTTTATAAACTAAATTTTGACAAAGAAAGCTCTCCCAACGGTTTAATTAAAAATTTTTTTCAGTTTAATTTAAATTTCGGTTTAATTTAAACTTTTCTCAGAATAAAATTTACGTAATTTACCTTCAAAAATTTTGACTGCTATTGCCACTATTGGCCTTAAAATAATAAATGTGCTTTTTTGCTATATACTAAATAAACTATTAATTAATATTAGTAATTAAATAATTAACCAAATAAAAAATATCAAAATTTGGTAAATTTTTTTTAAAATAATAAACAAACTCCATTTCAAGTAAAACGTACAGTTGATAAATCTATTTTAAATTATAACTATTTACATTTTACCTGGGTAGCAATGGGAACAAGGCTTTTATATCTAACGAAGCTCATGCTGTCTAAATTTTCCAACAGTGAGTTTCAAAGCAAAAGAATATATTATCATTTATGCAAACAAAAGAAGGGAAGAAAAAACCGAATCAAAACAATAAAAAATAAAACAAAATCACAATCTATTTTCGAAACTATGCAGGTGCATCTGCATAATTTTATTACTTACACTTCTATTTAAAAAGCATGCTTTTTAAATAAAGAAAGTGAGTTAAGTTCTTTTAGTTCGTTCGGGAGTGAGTTCCGCACCCGAGGTCCCAAGTAACCAATACGCCGCTTCAAAGCAATATTGGTTTTGGCAAAATTGGATCTGAAGTTTCGTTTCGTTCGAGGTTTCATTTCCGGCCGACGTCGTAGTGAGATATTAATACTTCTGTCATATCCAGGGCCGACGAGAGGGGGGGGAGAGCAGGGTCTGACGCCGGGAGGGCCGTATGAAGTCAAGGGATCCGCGCTGGCAGGACTCATGCTTTTTGGGGCGGCGACCCTGCCCCCAAAATATTTTTGATACGATATTCTTTCTTTCTTATTTTAAAAAAAAAATGTGCCCTCCCACTAGAATTTTCCCGGCTACGGTCTTACGGGCCGGTACATATATACAGTGATCTTGTAAAATAATTAAGTAATAAGTAAGTAAGTAAAAAAAAATGCTTTCTTATTTCATACTTTTTGTTCACTGAGTTTTCAACCCCCCTCCCCCCAAAAGAAAAGAAAATCTATGCTACTGTCCAGGGAAGGGGTTACGGGGGCCCCACGTTCGCTCTCGGCGCCCCTGGGTTTATCTATTAATGGTCAAATATGAAAACTGCAATTTTGAAGTCCAAAAGTTTGGGTATTGTTAATATGTTGTGGAAATAATTACTTGTTGTGTAAAATATTATTCTTTATATATATATGAAATTTTGGAAATAGGCCTATATCGATATTGTATGTTTTTTTAACAGCTTTTCAACCACTCTCCATCGAAATTTTTATAAAAATTGAAGATTAAATTAATTTACATTTTTTCTTCAACCTTTTTCATTCCAATCTTCTTTGGCTGTTGTTAGTTCGTTTGAGTTTTAAGGCGAAAGGAAATGAAGGGTCATCGGCGCCAGAACTTACAGTTTTTCGAGGAACCCGGACCTTTTAAGAGGGGTAGGGAAGCACAATCCTCGGACTACGATGAGCAGTTTAGCAGTTACCATTCCGCGCCACTGTAGGGCCCCTGTTATTAGTCAAGCCGTTTTAGATCTTGTGCTTTCTAAGGAAATTAATTACCTTTTTAATAGTAAATGCAAATGTACAAATAGTAAACAAAAATGCAGTCAAACCCTGCTATAGCGACCTCGGCTTATAACGAACGAATTTTTTGATCCCGTCCAATCATCCATTATTGCTATCGGATCGGATATAACGAATCAAAATTTCGGTCCCTTGAGGTTTGCTATAGCGAGGTTCGACTGTATTTGGAAGACCTCTGCCTTTTTGAAAAACTGAATCTTTAGAGCAGTGGATCCCAACCTGGGGATAGCGTCGTTTTGGTAAATACGTCACAGAATTACAAACATTCCAATTAACGACCATTTCTTTTTAACGACGGTATTTTACAGTTTTGGTAAATGCGTCATAGAATTACATACATTCCAATTAATGACCATTTCTGTTTAACGATGGTATTTTGCGGTTTTGGTAAATGCGTCATAGAATTTCATACATTCCGATTAACGTTCTTTTCTGTTTAACGACGGTATTTTGCGGTTTTGGTAAATGCGTCATAGAATTATGCACATTCAGATTGACGTCTGTTTTTTTTTTCTTAACGATGCTTATTCTACGTCTTTTTGAGTCTTTAATGGGAGATATTGCTGCAATATGGATTAAAATTAGTGACGTCATTGGTGACAGGTTGCGGTTTTCACGTCTTTTTTTATTTGTTGGTTGGCTAATCTGAATCCAATATTTTACAGTGTCTATTTTTGCCTTCGTAGCGGTTTTCTGATAAATGACGTTTTAAGCAAAAGCGCAAATGGAAGTTCCTGGTATCTGGCAGTGTAACATGAAGTTTGGTGATCGGAGATTTCCATCGTAAAGGTTGCCAAAAAAAAACGAAGCCATTTAGTTTCATTTATAAAACTAAGACAGCTTGATCCAGTTTCCTCAAATTTACCTTCATATATCTATTATTTCTAGCAAGGTCATAATTAACTACATTTTTAATTTTAAATTAGATATATAATTTGATGGCTTAGTTTTAAATGATAGTAATCATCTTAGCTGCTGAATTTGAATAGGAAGGGAAAAAGATCACCTTCTGCAAAGAACGGGAAGAATGGAAGTGTTCAGCAACAGAAAACAAGGTTAACAATGAAAATAAGAACTCTAAACGACATGGATAGGTTTCCGTTCGTTTTTAGAATCCGACCACGCCCAAAGTAGGCGTGGAAATGCCCATGTCGTATCTCTGACCTCTAATAGGGAAATAGCTAAGAAAAAAGAGGAACTTGATTGGTAGAAAGTTTTGATGAAAGGGCAGCGATAGCCTTCTTGTCAAAGGCGGCATGAATTTGGCATAAAGAACCAAAAGTAGAAAATAGATTTGATAAGTGTTTTCTAGGGCGTAACCTAAGCCTAGCAATTCTCGATTCTAATCGGAGCTGGCTCGTCCATTAGGCGAATTTATGTCGTCACTTAGGTCGTAAAGGTCTCAAGAACGCATTCTAACATTTTTGAAGTGGAGGCACTTCAATTCCAGGACACAGATTTTAAATCTTGCGTTGGAAGCATGCAACCTTTACAAATCCTTCCGCCGGCCCTGATTATAGTGACTGAAAATATCCATAATCGCATGTTGGATAACATTGCAAATCTAATATTAATGACATCTTAACGAAAGGTAACCTAACATTAATGACATCTTAACGAAAGATAACCTAACATCAATGACATCTTAGCGAAAAGTAACCTAATATTAATGACATCTTAATGAAAGGTAACCTAACATCAATGACATCTTAGCGAAAGGTAACCTAACATTAGTGGCATCTTAACGAAAGGTAACCTAACATTAATGACATCTTAATGCAAGGTAACCTACTATTCATGGGCATGATCTGGCGGTGGGGCAAGGGGGACACATGTTTCCCCAGTCTTTTCAGAATAGAGGCAAAATCGTATTTTTTTTTTGCCGCCCTCCCAATTTACGCTACATTTAACCTTCAAGTTATGCCTATGCTAACATTAAGGACACCTTAACGCAAGGTAACTGAACACTTATGACATCGTAACACATACACATTATCACCATACACGTATTTATGACATTTCGAGTTAAATCTTGAGCACAAAATTTACGGTCACTAATGGCGACTGCCACCAGCATAGGTGCCGACTTGAAAAATTATTGTGGGTTCCAAAAATTTTAAATCGATTGACCCACGCCCTTTTTAAAAGGATTCAAGTATAATTTAAATTTCATTATCAGATTATCTGGTACAATAAGACACCTGAAATGTTAAAATGAAGCAAATTATAGTTAATTAAAAAACAATTCCTCTAGATAATTATTTAATGCCCCATAAATGTGTGCACCCCTTATAGTTATTATTACGCCAAATATCTGTATGTGTCCAGCCCCCTCCCTCCCCTCCCCTCCCTCTCCCTCCCTCCGCCCTTTTAAACGAAGTTAACTGAAATAAAAGATAGATTCCTCAGGTGCTAAAGGGATGCTTGGGAGGCAAAAAACGAAGTAAAAAATAAGCAAAATTGTGGATCCCCTAACCTTTGAAAGATAAGGTGTCAATTTACTGGACAACATATTTTCGCCTTTATCACTACGAATGCTAAAGGTCATACGTCTCTGCATGTAGAGCTAGAGACTAGATCTGTATTTTCTATGAACCCAGACAAAATGAAGAATTTTCTTTAATGAAAGGTCCAGGGAACAGGGTAGAAATAATGAAAATCTTAAAGAATCGATGACGAAAAACTTTGTGCATATATTTCCATATATGTATTTTCCCCACGAGCAAAAATATTAGGGGTTCGAGGAACCCACAACAAAATTATTGAGGGTGCAAAAAGTGTCTCGAACCCCCCCAAGTCGGCGCCACTGACCACTAGTCGTCAACAAAATATTCGTCACTATTCTGAAATATATCCGTCAATATACCGAAATATATCCGTTAATATACCGAAATATATCCGTCAATATACCGAAATATATCCGTCAATATAACAATCAATATCCATTAATATACCGAAAGTCAACAAAATATATTGTCAATAAATTTCGAGGAAAATTTTTTTAAACTCCAATTCACTTTATTGCCATGCCACGAAAAACGTTCCTTTTTAAAGTTTTTAAAACATATTATTATAGTATTAAAAACAGAACGTTTTTACGTTATATTATTAGCAACCAGTTACGGAAAATCAACGGCAAAATATTAAAAATAATATATAAAAAACAATATTGAGAGTATATAACAACAAATCCAACACAGAAAATACAAATATAATGAAGTGTATAGCTACATACAAAAAGCACTGCAGCATTGACATTTGGTAAGAAAAAATTGCGATTGTTTATTTTTGTTTTCTAAGAAACTAAATAGATAAGCAAAATGAATAAAAAAAAAGGTTGATTTAATAAACAGATGCATTTCTTTTGATTTGAACAAACACCAAATCACGACGCAAGGTCAGCCTTTTGGCCCCAAATAAAACAACTTTTCGATACCTAAAAAACTAAAGAAAGTCGTATTGTTAGGTACGCAATTTCGATTAAAGTTTTAAATTTATAACTATGTTTTGAACTGTATAATTTCTGGACGGATTTAAACCACCGGGGAAGGGAGGGAAGTGTCGAAAAAAAACTAAACTTAAAACGATAGGGAAACATTTTGGCCCAAAGCGAAACAACTTTCCCGACTTTCATAATTATATATATATATTTGTAATTTTTTGCCAATTTTTAAAAAAGAATCGTGATTTTTTGAATATATTTGGTGCGCAAATACTTCTGGTATATGAGAATACGATTTTAAGCTGTAGTGAAAGACATAGTCGTACTAAAACAATGTCACTGCTACGCAACGCAGCACCCACTGAGTCTATCTTGGGAAGAACAATGAATTTCTACATATTTGGAGGCGACTTTTTTGGTACTTAGAGAGTGAAATCTTGAGAGTTGATTAAGATGAGTATGTGCTGAGACAATGCCCTCTATCACACAATGCAACTTACCATAACCTGCCTTGTGAATAACAACTTTTAGGGTGGTGGTTATCTCATCTCAGGACAGAGATCTAAATCCTCTCTGGTATTTCCTGAATGAACGAAAATACACTACCGGTACCAAGCATGTCATTTATGTAAGTATGTATGTAAGGTAATTTGCCGTAGCATTAAACAGATAAGATGGATACGTGAAGACAACGTTATAAATATAAGGTAACCTTACTTACGCTTATAATGTTGCTCTTACTTATGATTCATATCATTTACAGATTGGACTAAATGCATTCTGGCCGTTTATAAGTTTTGATTGCGTGGACAAATCGCAAGATAATTATTAAAAAAAATGACAAAATACTATAATATACTAAAAATATTAGAATATATTAAAATACTAGAATATATAAAAACTACTACCAAAACTACTGGAGTATATTAAAAATACTAGAATATATACTAAAAGTTCTAAAATACAAGAATGTGCTAAAATACTAGAATATATTAAAATACTCAGAATATATTAAAAATACTAGAATGTACTAAAAAATATTCGAATATATACTAAAAAATATTAGAATGTACTCAAAGCTGGAATATATAAAAATGCTAGAATATACTAAAAATACTAGAATATACTAAAAATACTGGAATATATAAAAAATACCAGAATATACTAAAAATACTAGAATATACTAAAAAACAGCAGAATATACTAGAAAAACAGCAGAATATACTAGAAAAACAGCAGAATATACTGAAACGCACCAGAATATACTAAACAATACTAGAATATATTAGAAATATTCGAAACAGATGTATGTGACGTATTTCATCATTTTCTCAGAAAATGCAACATTAGAGAAACAAAAGATTGCCTTTTACAGGCCCGAATTTCAATAAAACTGATCGGAGGCGAAGGAGGGGCAAGATCAAGGGAGGAGGGATTTTGGAGTTAATTTTCATTTGAACAATATTGTTACCTCTAAAATTCTTACGGGAAAAAAAATGTTGTTGCCATCCAAACTTCTTTTTTTCATCACCCCCATTTTTTAAAACTTTATGCACCGGTTTAAGTATGGATTCTAATAAGCATAGCAACATTTTTTCTTGCAAGGTGTTTAATTTTTCTAAACAGTAGGGGGTACGGGGGGTAACCTGTTTACTTCCCCTTTTCTTTCACGGCTTCGTGCATCGAGTGTTGTTGTTGTTAACGAACAACAAGCCCTGAAATATTTGTATTTTTTCTTTAAACGAACATTTTTAAAGAAGATCGTTTGAAAAAAAAAAATTTTTTTTTGAGCAAAACATGTGTATTTTTTAAAATTTTTAATGAAGTTTCTGCTTCAGTTTTATAAGCGAGTAGTGGACGAATTCGGAAAAAAAAAGACTTTAACCTAAAAATCTTGCTTCGAAAATATCGTTTGTTTGGAAGTATAAATACTTACAGAAAGTATCAAAATTTAACTTTTCTTAAACTTTCGTATTATCCTCCACGTGTTTTTGCTTGATTGTTATTAACAATGTCACTGTTTTCCTACAGCGTAGAGCAGCCATAGCTCAAATAAAAGCGACACATGCGACATCTCGTGGCTCTTGTGGGAACCACACGCATGACATTGTCCCGCTCTAAACACACTTATATACACAGGAAAAATCCGATTTTACGTTCCTAAACAGGGCTTCAATTAGGCGGGAGCCCAGCGGAGCCTGGCTCCGGTACTTCTTCATTTTTGGCGATTATTTAAATATTAGCCAGAACCCCTAAATAGACACTTTCATGAAAAAAGAATGAATTTGTGATTAAAGTCATAAACTTTGTTGTCCAGAAAAATGGATATAAACAATTAATATGATTTATGGATTCTTTTGTAGCCATTCGATTTTTTATTTATCATAATATTAGGGCTCCTGCACTTTTTTTTTGTTAGAAATTAATCCCTGTTCCCAAATAATAACTTCCACGCTTCGAAAGTATTTTTTCCTGAAGTCCCAAATATGAAATAAAGTATTTATTAAATAGACAAGTAGAACGCTATTTCCACTTTTTTTACTGTCTTTAGAAGACTGCAAAATTGGCTTTCACGGTAGTATTGAAAAATAAATAAATAATTAATTAATTAAAATATGCATTTTTATTTAACTATGTCGCTCTTCCTATGGAGGCAGGACATACCAAGGGAGCCCTATTGGATGGCTCTGTACTTCCATTTTTGACGATTATTTTAACATTAGCCGGAGCCCCTAAACGGACGCTGTCATGAAAAAGTAATAAATTTGAGATTAAGGTCATGCATTTTGTTGTCCAGAAAAATGGACATAAACAATTGATATGATTTATCGATTCTTTTGCAGCCATTCGATTTTTTAATCGATTTATCATAATATTAGGGCTCCTGCACTTTTTTTGTTAGAAATTAAGCCCTGTATGGGGGGTATATCGTGTTGAATGTTAATACAGTGAAATCCCCCATTAGCGGACACTTGCCGGACAGAAAAAATTGTCCGTAAAAGAGAGGTGACCGCACAAAGGGGCGGGGTCATTCTGAAGTAGAAGTATTATATTTTAATCATTTAACTACGCCATTCTGAAACTTACGCATTTTTCAGCACGTAAGACAAGTTTAAGATAGTGAACGTAGACAGACAGACAGATAGATAGATAGATAGATAGATAGATAGATAGATAGATAGATAGATAGATAGATAGATAGATAGATAGATAGATAGATAGATAGACATATTTTCGTAGTTATGATAAGCCCTGGTTAACCGTTGTCTTTCATTGATAGTTGGGGATTGTGTACTAAACCGCAGTATTATGCAGAATATTCGGGGCTTGTATATAAAGCTACCTGTTACTTTCTAACGATGTCGCCATTTAGAGGACAACAGATGCTAATCAATCAGAATTAGTCTCCTCTATAGCATGTTAATGAATTATTTTAACACTCGTTTCTGTTTGAAAGGCTGTGCTAATTGAACTTCATTAAGCACGTCATAATGTCAGAAGCCAAGATGTCAAAGCGGAATCACATTTTGTTTTCGATTTTATCTATTAATAGCTAGCAGGACATGCGAATCCATGACCCAGTACACGAGCAGCCGTGTCTCTTGAAAAAGGACATTCTGAGGTTATTAAAAACTAATAAAAGAAACTATTTGAGCAAGGCAACATTGTATAGCTATTATCGCTAAGTACTAGTGGAAAATTTCTGTCTAGGTTCAAAGACATTCGAGAAGGTGAATTACTACTTGTAAGACCAGTTTACTTGATCTTTGGCTATGACCTTTATTTAACTTCAGCATGTAAAAAAGAAATAACAATAGAAATGGAACACTTTCACATCAAATGGAATTAATTATTCGAGGACGATACGGTCCCCAGGCGATACTGAGTCGTATATAAATGCCGGCGAAAGGAAATTGACGAATTCTTGTCTGGGAATCCAGTGATTGTTCTTCCGTGATTGTTAACAGGAAGAGCGAGAAAATCTTATTCCAGGCATAGTGTGAAACAACTAATTACAAAATAATCAGTATATGCAAATTAATAATAATAATTAATTTATTCAATAAGGGATTAATATATTAACGATAATTAGTGATTAATCAAGCTTTCGTTGTTAAGTTAAACTTAATTATTAAAGATTAACACAAATTTAATTATGAATAAGAAGTTGACACAAAGTGGATTGTTAATGGTTAATACAAGTTTAATGTTAATAACTTATACATATTTAATCATTAATTGTTAATATGTATTTAAAGATTAAATTAATTAAATTATTATTAATTCTAAATTAACCATCAATTCAAAACTGATTGTGAATCCAAAATTAGGACTATAGTCCGTTCTCGGAAAATCGGCGGGTAGTACCCTTAGAATTCAAGGGAGCTGACGTCACAAACGGGTTGATTCATTACAGTAGAGGGAAGGGCGTCTTTCATAACTGTTTTTCACGCCCGAAAAACCAGTTATGAAAGAAGGACTATAACTATTAAATATACTATACCGGACTACAACTATCAAATCAACTAAGACCAGCTACCAAAGTTATGTGTCAATCGCTAACCAAATTAAGTACTAATCGCTAGCCAAAGTTAAGTGCTAATCGCTAACCAAAGCTGAGTATTAATCGCTAACCAAAATTAAGTACTAATCGTTAACTCCAAAATTGGGTTTCAATTTACCAATAGCTTTATCCTTCCAAAATTTAGTACTAATTACCACAATCCCAAATCAAGTATCAATTACCACAATATCAAATTAAATATTGATTACTAATTCAAAATTAAGCACTAATTACTAATTTAAAAGTAAGCACTAATTACTAATTTAAAATTAAGTATAAATTAGTAATTTAAATTAAGCATTAATTCAAGGCTTTCTCTCTCTTTCTTATCTCTGTAGATCAAATCAGCAAATTTTGTGGTAAGTTTTTAAATGCGATAGATCTTTACCATGTCTAAAAATTTACTGCAAAATTTGTTGATTTGATACACAAGTGTAAGTTTTTAAATGGCTTCTTTGTGATTGTTCATTTTTGGCACTTCGACGTTTGTGTGCTATACCATCAACATGTTTACAAGCAATATCTAGGCAAGAAACTAAAAGTTAATCTCTCCATAACTTTAGTTATTTATTCCTTTTCAATATTAACATCGATTTTTCTAGATCTATAACATTCAAAGGCATTTTTAACAGCTGCTTGATTAGCAAATTTTTTTAAAGAAATTATTTAAATATATTAAAAAAAAAAAGAATTCGTTAGTGGTGAATTTGGCAGATGTTTGATGTAATTAATACAGCGGATGTTTAATGTAATTAATACAGCGGAGGTTTGATGTCTTTAATACGAAGGATGTTTGATGTAATTAATATGGCGGATGTTTAATGTAATTAATAAAGCGGACGTTTGATGTGAAACATGTGGACAGGCATTGTCATGAGTTAAGGTTTGACCTTTATATTCTTGACAGCATTTCTTAACGTTGATACTTTCACTTAGGTTCAAAGCGCTGTATTACATGGCCGTGCTAAGAAATTTTTACACTGGGGCAAAATAGTGCTCTTGCGCCGTGGAAAAAAATATTTTACTATTGCTATTTTACGTTGTTAATTATATGTTCGTTTTTAATTCTTAAGTCTGAATGCCTACCTAGAACCACAATACACCCCATGTTACCTCATTTGGCGTCCCATCAAGCTTTTAATCTAAGGCAACTGCCTTGTTTTCACATTCCTTCCGCAAGGCCCTGTGGCAAAAAACCACTTTTGTCTTTAATTAATGTCCAAAAACTGAGAACTGTCAAACTGGTTTTACAGCAAGCTGGTATTTTAGCATATGATTATGTTTGGCAAGGAAATTAAAAAAAGCATTGCTCGCACCCCCAGGGTCGAAATCAGGACCACATAGTGGCAAAAAAAACACTTTTGTTTCTAATGAACGTTTGATTAGCCTACTTGTTATACGTTTATTCTCTTTCTTTAAATTCCCCCAAGCATTTGGTACAGCAAAAATAATTTTTTCTTGGGTTTGGGGGGGGAAGAAAAAGGAAAAACCCACCCACGTTTCCAGACTCGAACTCGGGGCCTGTATGGTGCCAAAAAGCCACTTGATCTTTAATGAACATCAAACTTACATTTATTAAATATTTTTCTTCCTTTCTTTCCATGTGTCGCTACATTTGGCTGTGTAAAGATACCTTGCTCCCCCCACTCCCAAAAAAAAAAAGGGAATACATCTGTACTTCCGGAGTCGAACTCAGAAGTGGCGAACAACCACTTTAATCTTTAAAGAACATCAACCTATAGTTGTTAAAAGTTTTTCTTCCCTTGTATCATTCCCTTTGACAGGGTGTATGTTTTCCATGCAAAGTATAAAGGAGTGCACCGGATTCGAATTCAGCGCCAATATGGGGATGAAAAGCCAAGTTTATTGCCAATGAACATCAATTTTTCATGCAATGAATGTTTTTTCCTGTATTTTATCATGTCGTTACATTTGAAAGAGAAGAGGAAAAATACTTTTTTCAGTTAAAAAAAAGTTATGCTCGAATTTCCGGGATTGAAGAACCCAGGACACATATGGTGAACTAAACCCACTTTCATTTCTAAGGGCCATAAAATGGTTTAAGCATTAAACGTTTTCTCCCCTTCCCTTCTTTCACTCTCTTGCTGCACTTGGCAGGGAAAAAGAAAAAAAAAAAGGTTGCACTCTCAACTTTTGGAATCGAGCTCAAAACATACACGGTGACGAAATTTGCCACGAAATTTTTGTATCTGAGGCAAATATATAAAATGGCACCCCCGCCTTTTTTTTTTATAAAGAAATAGGTTTTTAACAATTACTATTTTAACTTATTAATTATATATTATTTTACAATTCTAACACCCGGATGTCTGCTTAGGATCACAATACACTCCTGCGTAGCTTCACTTGGCGCCTTTTTAATCTTTTGGTTTTAGACAATTGTCTCGCTTACCACATGCTTGGCAGCGTCCCGCTTGATTAAGTTGGCAGCAGACCACCAGGGACCGTCGCCGTAATTCCCTTTCCAAATAATTTTGGTATTGGCATTGGCATAGTTTAGCTAGTATGCTCATTGCAGTCGATAGTTGTAAAGAATCCATATTTTACAACATGTAACAATTCGATAATATTGTTAACAAGTGATTGAAGATACTTATATATATAGGCATACGTAGAACATGCATAAGGGAGGGGTTATAGGCTCAATGGGGGAGGGGGGGTTACAGAGTCAGAACTCTCATATTCCTATGTTAAATATACAAAATTTCATTGCAGTGGGGGTTACAACCCCCATCAACACCCCCCTGCGTGCGCCAGTGCTTATATATAAACGTGAGTTTTTGAGAAGGTTAATAATTCATTACAAGAGAGAGAGAGAGAGAGAGAGATTTAATTTTGAAACACTGATTTTAAAATTTTGGGAGGTTTTGTTTTTGTTATGGAAGGAGGAAAAGGCCCGGGAGTAAAACTCCCATTCAAATTTCATTCATCCAACCTTTGAACGCCATCTTGCTTTATAAGCGATCAACATGAATATGGCGGGAAAAAGAAAACTCGGTTGTAAAATGCGGCATATTAAATAATACTTAGCCACGCGGATAATGTTTACATAGGTTAAGAATTATTAAAGGACATTTCATCGTTTAAATTCGCGGAATTGAGAGCATCACATTAAATGTCGGCAGACCATGTTTATTTATAGCCCAGTAACATGCGAGCAGAATTCAAAATGAACTTCCACAATTTATTTACTTACAAGGGAATTTGGCAGCAATTTTGAAGGCTACGCCAGATTTTCGTTTGAAGTAGTTATTTCGTATTATCGTAGCCCATGTCAAGTTTCTTTTACATTTCTTTTTCCAAAATATTATCTCATAAGGAAAAGAAACACATAACTATATAGAACCATGCATACATGAGTATGAATAAATGAAA
>QLNU02014802.1:74672062-74683497 GCA_006491805.2 Dysdera silvatica | reverse complement strand
CCTTCTCGTCGGCTCTGGGTAGCACCCCCCTTTGGGATAAAAAAGCTACAATTCATATAAATATCATCATGATAATGAGGATCATATTTACAAATTTTGACTTTTTTATTCGAGGGAGGGGGGGATAGGGAACATGTGAGGATGGCCCCATGCCCTCATCGAATAAAAAAGGGGGGGCATTATGAATACTTGAAGATGACCCACTGTTGAAGTCAGCTACATCACTCTTCTCACATAATGAGTATTCTATCATACGGCGATATAATAAATAAGTTTTGTTAAGCTTATTCTATCATACGGCGATATAATGAATAAGTTTTGTTAAGCCGGGTAACACAAATTTTAACTTCTAAGTGATTGTCTATGTTATGGAGTTCTGTGTCAAAAGTACAGGTGTAAGCAGAAGTTCATAAGGCGGGTTATAAGCTCAATGTGGGGGTTACAGAGTTACAACTCCATATATATTCATATGTATATATATAGAGAAAATTTCATCGCAATGGGAGTTTACAACCCTATCACCCCTCTGCGTACGCCAGTGGTCAGATGGATCCAATCATGGATGGTATCATCCAAAGTTGCGCTAAATCGTTCACTGAACGAATCATTGGACGGGTCAGTTTGATGTCGTTCACTTACAATAGATGGGCAAATTGGTTCGCTGTTTCGGGTCGGTAAGCGAGTTTGCTCACCTCCAGGGTATAGTTGAAGATTCTAGTAAATTACAAGGCTTTGATAAGTTTTGTTGTGCGCGTAAAACATAAAATTTCTCTGATTCCGTGGATTTTGGTTCAGAGCCAGAAAACAGTTTTATGTAGTATTTTTTATGTAGTATACAGTATTATGTAGTATTCCAGAAAACAGTTTTTATGTAGATACACTTGCAGTTGCCACTAGCGATCTTTAATAGTGAAAATACATGGCACTCGAAAAGCCTGGAGGATTGACACATAAATCGAACGTAACAAATTCTGCAAAAGGCAATTATGGTGTTACCTCCTGAAAGGGGCACCTCCGAATACAGACCACCTCCATTTGAGGGGCGATACCTCTGGTCCATGGTATATGTATGTATCCAGGGTCGGATTAAGGTTTCGTGGGGCTCTGGACAATATTTCCCGGGCCCCTTGCGGTAGAAATCAAGCTTGTGTAATTGCGGTAGAACCCGTGTGTAACGAAGACCTTGGGACCAAAGCAAATGCTCGTTATAACCGTTTTGGAATTCAACTTTTTTTAATTTAATTTTTTGGAAAAAAAAAAAAGCGCTAGACATTTGTTTTGTTTGTCTATGTGATAATCCGCACGGGCGCTGAGAGCCAACGCGGACCCCCAGGATCGCTTCAATCGGCCCCATCACCCCTTCCCTGGGCCGGGCCACCCCATAGCATATGTCCTTACCAGATCGGGCCCCCCTCGGGCTGCAGCCCCTGCTGTCCCCCCTCTCTCGTCGGTTCTGATAATCCGGCCCTGTATGTATCAACGCACGTACCTCCCAAAAAGAGACACCTCTAGTTAAGGTACAAAAAGTCCGGTCACGAGGGTGTTCCCTATTGGGAGGTAACACTGTCCATATACATGAAAAAAGGTTTAGAAGGATAAATTTACCTCTTCACTCCTTCATTACCAAAGGATTAAAAGGCTAAAAAAATTATGAATTGCTTATATTGAAAAAATATCCATCTTTCCCTCACACACATACACAACTGACATTCCTACAGTCAACCACTGTATATCTCTCTAGTATTTTCCATGCACGCATAGGAGTTGTTCACAGCACCCGTGTATATGCACAATATATCGACTAACGTTGCGTGAAAATGAACGATGCATAGTTTTCATTGTGTTTGGTATTTTTCTTGTAAGTTATTGGTTGTTTCTGCTGCATCACTGCATTTCCCATTGCTCCGAAGAACTCAAGAGGTGGATGCGGATCGGCTCCTCCGAGATAAAAAAGAGAGAGGAGCAAATATAAAAATCCCTAAATCCCTATTTCAGCGAATGTAGGAAGAAAGAAAACGCGCGGTTTTTTTAGTCGGTTCCAAATACATTGTGCAAAGCTCAATTTGGGGATTGCACTAAATTTGGCGGGACCACTTATTCCCTATTAGGGCTTGTTCCCGCGTTTTTTGACGGAGTGCACTCGGATTTCAACCATGGTGTCCCAATTTTTGGGAACACTGACCTCGTTCGTCCCTTTCTTTGTTGTTATTTTTATAGATAGAACGATTTCGATGAATTTAACGTATTTAAAAAGAAAGGTTCTTAAAAAAAAAAAAATCGATATTTTTAGACTTCCCTACTTTTTTTTCGGTAGAGAAATTTTGACGTCGTTAGTAATGCTCACTCTATTTATGTAAAAGGCGTTTTCTTTGTTGTTGATATCATCATCAACGTTTTATTTGCTATTAATATCATCATCAACGTTTTATTTGTTATTAATATCATCGTCGACGTTAATATCATTATCTCCACCAACCTCTAAGAACCCCAGAAATAATTGCCAGGCGACAGAAAACCCCGATTTAAAACTACAGTAACTACGCTCCAATCAGATTCATTTTTAATGATATATTTCTTGGAAATAAAATACAGGGTACCAGGGAGGAAATTTACATACAAAAGGTTAAACACTGGTAAAATAGCAATGAAAAAGATCACCCAAGCTTTCGGACGTGTCAGCAGCAGTCCTTCATCAGGAGTAATGACGATGTTATGTTTCTGTCCCTTTTTATACTTGAAATTTCTGGAAAAACCCTTCATCAGAGTAGTCCCGCAGAATGGAAAAACCCAGTGGGAACCAATGGGAGGCCTCCAATAGAAATCGTGGAAAAACCCAATGGGAACCAATGAGAAACCTATATTGCGGGGCACCTAATGTTGGGAAATCCCATATATTTCAGAGTAAGAGTTGTTTGTAAGTTTCTGGAAGTGGTTGTGATGTATTAATGGCTTTCCCATGTAGTTTGTAAGTTTCCCAAGATTCCAAGAAGAGTCTACTATTTTTGTTTGTGATGAGCCGGTGTATAATTTTTATTGAGTCCCAGTCGGGTTCGTGTCCGTGTTGTAAAGCGTGTTCTGCCAGACGTGAGGCTATGTCTCCTTTCGCGAGTGTTTGTTTGTGTTCTTCTCTTCTTGTTTTGATCATTCTTTTTGTTTGTCCTATGTAATGTTTGTTGCAGCCTTTGCATGGTATCATTTGGTATATGGTGACTGAGATCTTCTGGTGGAACTGGGTCTTTAACTTTTGTAAGTTGTTTGCGAAGTGTTGTGACAGGGGAATAGAATGTTTTGATATTTGCTTCCTTGAGGATGCGAGAGATTGTTTCGGAAATGCCGTGAATATATGGAATGGGTATGCGGGTGTGAGACGTGTCATTTAATGATGTACTATTGGGTCTACAGTTTCTGAGAATGAATCGTTTAGGGTATCCATTATTTTTAAGTGCCGTGTGTATGTGTTTTGTTTCTGTGTTTGAAAGTGTTTCATTACTGCAGTGAGAATTCGCTCTAAGACTTAATGTTTTAACAACGGAAGCTTTGTGGCATGTTGGATGATGCGATTTAAAATCGAGATATCTGTCTGTATGTGTGGGTTTACGGTAAACTGAGGTGAAGATTGAGTTATCGTGAGATCTGTGTACAAGAACGTCTAGGAAAGGGAGTTTATTGTTCTGTTCTGTTTCGTATGTGAATTTTATATGTGAGTTTAAGTTATTAAGGTAATGGAAGAAGCTTTGGAGTGTATTAGTTTTAAGTACAACAAACGTGTCGTCGACGTATCTTTTCCAGAATTTAATGTTAAAATTCAGTGAAGACAAAGCAGTTTCCTCAAATGACTCCATAACCAAGTTAGCTACAACACTTGAGACCGGAGATCCCATGGCAGTGCCAAAAACTTGTCTATAGATAGAACCATGTGAGGAGAACACAGCAGAGTCCAGACAAAATTTCAACAATGTGCAGATGTCGTGAGGTGTTAGTGAAGTGCGTTCATGTAGTGTTGTGTCATTTTGGAGGCGTGTAAGTGCGGTGTCGATTGCAAGTGATGTGGGAATGCAAGTGAAGAGAGAAATTACATCGAATGAGACCATGAGGTCGTCGTCGTCAAGTTGTAGGTTATTTAAAGAGGTGCAGAAGGATTGGCTAGTAGAAACAGTGTAGTCGTTATTACCGATTATAGGAGAGAGTAGACGTGAGAGGTGTTGTGATAGGTTATATGTAGGAGAGCTGCAAAAACTAACTATAGTTTTAAGAGGAATATTTTGTTTATGAATTTTAGGTAATCCGTAGAAGGATGGTAAGCGGCCGGAAGTGCATTTTAAAGAGTCGTAGAGATTAAATGTAAGTTTTTTAGATTTATAGAGTTTTAGAAGGAGAGAGTTCATTTTGGATTGAATTGTTTGTGTAGGGTCTTTTGTGATGCGGGTGTATGTATTTGTATCAGATAAGAGTGTAGAGACTTTATTTAAGTAGTCTGGACGATTTAAGACGACTGTAGTACGGCCTTTATCAGCTGGCAGTATGACAAGGTCCTTGTCGTTCCGTAGCTCCCGGAGGGCAACCCTTTGCATAGGCGTTAGGTTGTCCTCAGGAAGTTTTGGACGCCGAAGGAGTCCTGCCACTCTGCAGCGGATATCAGCTGCAACACGTTCGTCAGTGTGAGTATTTTGTAGAGCATTTTCTATGGAAGCGAGAATCTGTGGTGTAGGAATTTTAAGTGGAGCAGGTGAGAAATTTAGGCCGAGTGATAGTACGAATTGCTGTTGTGGTGTGAGATTTTTATTTGAAAGATTTAGTATCCAGTTTTTTGTAAGGAGTTTTGACTGTTTTGAAATAGAAGGTCTAAGGTTGTTAAGTTTACGTGAATGAGTAAGACGAATATGTTCTTGGATTTTAGATTCTTGTGAGCGAGTAGCGGATTTAACTAGGAGCATGGTAAGAAAATCAAGTTTAGTATTTAGAAGGGAAGTAAGAAAGGATATTTTATTTTGAAGCTGAGCGAGTACGCGGTGACTGAAAAACTGATGAAAGTGGCAACTGCTACCTTGGGCTTGGATAGACGATAGACGACCAGTCAACTTCCAGTTATCGCGACGCGGTGACATCACCAAGTCCAGTAACCTCTCAATTTCAATACTCTTTAATTAAGACAGCACTGCATACTCTCAATAATTTTCTTCAGGATAGCCTTGGTTATAATGAATACCAATATAAGGAAAAATCTTTATTACGAAACTAAGGTTAATTCCCGTTTCAAATGCCGTTAAGACCATGTATTAAAATATCGATCTTAACGAAGTAAATTTCTGGAAACTATGTTATAATCAAATTTCAAAGCTAAATAATTTTTTTTCTATTACATACAAATGCAGAGAATTCAAAATACAAGAAATAAGATGCCACATTTTTTTGGGAAATGACGATGAGGGAACAAGCGGCATTTGAACCAATTTTTTCTACTTCTTTTGACGCTCTTTATACTGTCTAATTTGTTTACAAAACCTGTTATGTATTTCATACATTGCACTATGTATTTTGTATTAATTTTGTGCATAATCATATTCAAGGACATAACAAAGTGATATTTTTTATGCATTTCAGTATATATGTTATGCAATAATTCCAAGAACACTTGCACTGTTTCAATAAATTGTCATTTTATACATTTCGAAACATCGCTTATGAGTAGGGTCCAAATTTCTATGCACTTGCATATTTTGTAATAATTTTGAGCATATTTGCATATTATTTGGGCTAAATTTTATGCATGAAAATCCGGGCCTTAATGATGACCAATGATTCATTTTGTAAGTACAAACGTAGGTTTACTTCCAAAACACTCAAATTTTGTGAATAAAGGAGTGTTCATTTACTGGAATTGCAGTAAACATACACTTAAATTTTTACTTTAAAAAAGTTTTCTTTTAACAAATATTGTTTAGCGTTACAATGGATGGATTTGATGGGGCTCGAAACTGAATTCATGGTGCTCCACTCCATTTACCCCCCCCCCCATACCGCTATATAAGGGCGGACACAGGGATTATAACCCCCCAAAATGTATTTTTCGCCTTTAAAAAATTCCAACTTTCATGATAAATGAAGGGTGTTATTCCAAGACCATGGCAAATTTTGTTCCTTAATGTTTCAAAAGAAACTCTGTGTCCGTCCTTAACGTCATGCTGGTGGTTATATAACCGATAAGTGGTATTAGTTATTCAGGGTTTGAAGTTATATAAAAACGCCCGCTTTACTTCAAAATTTTTATTGTTCGATAAGTGGCTTGGTTTTAGAATTACTTTCTTTTATATAACCCCCACTCATCTCTCTCTATAGTCACCATTCGTATAACCACGTCCTATGTAAATATGTGACAATAATGAAGATGCTGACAATGAAGAGCATATTAAACAGTGGGTCCTACAGTGGCGCCAGGGCCGTCCTCAGTTAATGCGGGGCCCGAGGCAAAACATATTTCGGGGGCCCATACATATACGAGTAAGAAAACAAAACGAAATAAAAAAATGGAATAATGTATAACCACTATATGGTACGAAATGCGAGGGCCAAAGCAAAAATATTTTTGGGGAAATTTTCAATATTACAAAAATTAAAAATTTGAGAATTGCGTTTTGCGGGGCCTAAGGCATGGGCCCCGCTCGCCCCTGCTCAAGGACGGCCCTGAGTGACGCAATAGTAACGCGTTCACATAGCTTGCCGTTAATCTGCGGGTCGACACATGACAATCCCACCACCCCACCGCGCTCAAAAAAAAAACAAAAAACAAAAAACAAACTGTTCACCAATTACGAGTCCAATTCAAACCAAAACGAAACAGCAAAAAGTAGAAAGAATGCGCCATGTGCGTCGAAAAAAAAAGTCGTTTATTAAACATGATTTAAATATCAAGGGGTAATTTTATGGAGTGTTCCTCAATCATGTATTCAAGACATGTGCTCAGTTTATTTGCACTCGTACCCAAAACGGAAGTAAACGCAAATGGGCTGAAGGTCTTCGGCAGCAAGCAAAACGGAGAAACGGTGCCAAAGAATTTTTTTAAAAAAAATATTATTTCTTACTTTTTAATATTGTCAAAGCGTAATGAATAAAAGCTCAGTCAGGAGCAGCAGGAAAATTTGGAGATCAAATACGATGAAACGTTTAGTTGTAAAATCTAATCGATAGCATTTTACGATAGACAGGGGAACACCGATATTTTTTTGAATGACCGTTCTCAGTGATTCCAGTTTTCTTTACGAACTGATGCCAAAGTAAATAAAAAAAGGTGGGCGAGAGCTAAAGAAGAAGAAGAAGAAGAAGAAGGAGGAGACGGAGAAGAAGAGAAAGAATAAAAAGAAGAGGAAGAAGGAGGAGGAGGAAATGGAGGAGTAGAAGAAAAGGAAGAAGGAGAATGAGAAGAAGAAAAAGAAGAAGATGAAGAAGAAGAAAGAAGAAGGATGAGGAGAATGAGAAGAAGAAAAAGAAGAGGAAGAAGAAGTAGGAGGAGGAAAAAAAGAAGAAAGGAAGGAGTGTAGCATTTATTTTTTATACCTCGTGACCCAACAAAGACCCTTTTACAACGGGACTAATTGTTAAACGAGATCACCAAATCATAATACGTCTCATAGGCGTATGTTAGTAAGGGGGGGGGGCTATATGCTCAATGGGGGGGGGTTACAGAGCTTCAGCTCACATATTCCTGTCTTGAATGTACAAAATTTCATGGCAATGAACACCTTCTGCGCATGCCAATGACACGTTTACTCTATTTTTCTCGCAGAGAACAGTAAAAAGAAAAGAAAAAGGAGAAAACGGAAAAGAAGCCAAAATTGGTTACGGAAGAAGTGATGAACAGCAGAATGGGATTAGGGATGGCAGAACTCAATAATTTATCTGACTAATATTTTCGCGCCTTGTAAGTCATCGAGAGATCTCCACCCAAAGGCGAATAGAATGGTTCAATAGATACCTAATAATACTCGTCGATGTTGCGTGCCTTTTACGAAAATAAAAACCACAATAATAGTGGTAAACATACGAGGGAGTACCAACGTATAGTACAAGGGAAATGTTCATAAAAAGTTTATGTGCACTCCTGTGAATTCTGTACCCGTACCTTATCGGGAACGATACTTTTAGAGTCATGCACAGGAAGTAATGAAGCGTTCAGAAATATTGCACACTGCAGTTTTGGAATATTCGAAAATCTTTGGATGTCATCCAAAATGGGGTTTTCATGAAGCAAAACAATAGATCATTTTTCAGATGTCGAAACTTAGACAGCATCACAATGCTTCTCTTTCATCTGTAAGATTTTCTCCTTCTTTTTTTTTATCTCGTTTAGTGAATCGTGACCTTTGTTGTCCTTGCGCCATAAATTTTCAACTAATTTTATCCGGGGAATAAAAAGGTCAAGTTTAATGTTCCTGTTTAACTTTAACCGTCCTGGTAAAATGCCAAGTAATGGGTGAGTGCATGTTCAAATTGGTCTTTGATAAAATACTAAAGATATTAATTCTTACATTAAAATTTTATAGCGTATAATACCCACGAATAGTTATTCACCAAACATAAAATATAGAAACTGGATGTGAATGCTATAACAAGAGATAGTCCCATATTAGAATCCAAATATAACAAATAATAATAATAGTTAAATAAAGTAATGAATGATTGAAAAACAATACGTAATGTATGTTGTGAAGTAATATATAACATACGTTGTAAAAAAGTGATGCATAAAGTATGTTGTAAAGTAATATGCAATGTGTATTATAAAGAAAAATACGTAATGTATGTTGTAAAGAAATATATGATTGAAAAGTTTTCTATAGTGTGTGTTGTAAGGTAATGTGTGTGACTAAAAGTAATGTGTGGTTGAAAAGAAAAGTGTAATATGTGATTGGCAAGTAATGTCTAGAGCCCGGATTGTATGCAAATGCATATGTAATTCCCTACCTTATCTCTTTTCAGAGTTAGTGCATATAGATGCATAATAATTGTGAATTTTCGGAACAAACGCATATTTCAAGAGTTTCAGTAATTTTAAGCATTTTATAATTTTTTTTACCTGAAATTTATCGCATAATGATAAAGTTAAACTTTTCTTTTACTCCTATTTGAGTAGAAAGGAAAATGGACTTCTAAACGTCCATGTTTAACTGGATCCTGATGCGACAAAAGTGCAGTTACATTCGTAGCTGAATACTTAGCACTATACTTATCAGAAAGACGAAAGGGCTTAGTTCAACTGTGCCAGATAGGTAGTCAACCAAAGATCAGGTTAGACATACAAACATTTACACATAGGGTAAAATTTAGAACAATTATCTAACAGTAATAGACGCTGCTGATAGTCTGTTACAGATAGATTATCCATTATAAACTACATGTGAAATTTTGAATATATACTATTCAATAACCTCAGTAGAAAATGACTTTTCTGGCATAAAATGCTACTGAATTACAGGAGAAAAGCTTAATTGTTCAGAATAGTGATAGAAAAATTGTGATATGATGCAACAAAATTATGCCATATAAGGCATAATAATGCATATTAAATATTCCTACTCAGTAATAAAATTAATCTTTTGTTTTAAGATATGGGACATTTGTTTTCTAGCTAAGTGAAAAAACCCTTTAAGTGCATGTTTTTTCATTTTAAGTGCATGTTTCAATGTCTCGAGTGCATATAAATGCATACTTTATGGAATTTTTAGCAAATATTTGCATATTTTCTGTTTTTTTTAGCTCATATAATCCAGGCTCTAGTAATAATGTATGTGGTAAAGTAATGTGTTATTGAAAATAATAAATGATAGGTAGCAAATGAAAACAAGTACATATGACAAGTAGTAAATGATAAGTAATAAATAAAAAGGAGTACACATGACAAGTAGTAAATAATAAATGAAAACAGAGTGTGTGAGAAGTAGTAAATGATAAGTAATAAATGAAAAGGAGTACACATGAAAAGTAGTAAATAAGTAATAAATGAAAAATCAAGTGTATGGGAAGTAGTGAATGATAAGTAATAGATGAAAAAGAGTACACATGACAAGTAGCAAATGGTAAGTAATAAATGAAAAAAAGAATACGAGAAGTAGTAAATGAAAAGAACTACACATGACAAGTAGTAAATAAGGAATAAATGAAAAACAGAGTGCATAAGAAGTAATAAATGAAAAATAGAGTGCATGAGAAGTAGTTAAGTGAAAATTAGTACATGGTAAGTAATAAATGCAAAGTAAAGTAAAATAGTAAAGTAGGTAGTAAATGAAAAGTAGCATAGATAGAACATATTCAACAAAACTCATAGGCTGGTGTGTATTGGTAGATATTAGAGTTGCTGAAAATTTCAAAATTTTTTAAACTAATTTTCTTTTATCATCTATAATTAATATCATTAGATGTGTATTGCTTTTCATCACTATTTTTCTTGGCGTCAGTTATGATATCATAGCACATGCAATTACTAATAATTCATACCAAGTCTATTGATTGTGAATGCAATGAAATTCAATTTAATTTTTCATAAATGGTACTTAAAATTAGCATGAAAAACAGATTTTTTTCGGTATAGAACTTAAAAGCATGAAAATATTTTTTCAGAGAAAAAATAATCTCTGAAAAAATAACAATAAGATTTGTAAAGAGCCTTGAAAAAGGACGCTAATCTGCAGAAATACTCTATGACCTAATTCTCACGTCCTTTTCAAGAACTATTTCAATTACAATATCGGATAATTTGCATCACTAATTTACAAAAGAAAAAATAACAATAGAATTATGGTAATTATTTTGTTAAGTAATGTGTATTTTTATTTTTCTTATAAATTCTCGTTGCGTGTCAATCTTTGTGGGCTTTCAATGGCTGTGCAAGCACTTTCGAAAATCAATGTCAACATTGAAAATGGATGCGACATTGAACGACCTTTGTCGCTTCTCGATTTACGAAATGTTCATTAAAAAAAGTATGGAGATTATAATTAATAATTCTTTCCCTTTCTCTGATCAAAACATGATTTTAGCTTGTTTGTTTTTAGGAATTGCTTAGCCAGGAATTGGAATTATTTTCTCAGGAGGATTACGACTTGATTGACTGACTGGATATATATATATATAGAGAGAGAGAGAGAGAGGTTTTAAATATAGTAAATTTAGAATTGGAGAAAAGAATAATAAAGAAAAATATAAAGAAGAAATAACTGTGCAATTATCTAAGTCTAGCGCTCATTGAGCCACTGCTATATAATGGATAAGTTATAGTGAAAAATAGCAAATACATATATAAGATGAATAGTGCATGTAAAAAAAAGGGGAGTTAGATAAAAAAAAAGGCTGAAAAGGATTAAGGTAAGAGAAAAGATTAATAGAAAATACAATATTCAAACATATATTATAAACATATTATTTTGCATTTTATTGTTTTATAT
>QLNU02014802.1:74639107-74671962 GCA_006491805.2 Dysdera silvatica | reverse complement strand
TGGATTTAAGATGGCGGAACAGTGTTTATCTTCTTCTTTTCTTGCCAGTTTGTTTATGCACTGTTGTTATATTTTTAGAGGATTTTACGGGGCTTCCTTTTGCGAAAATGGGCCTTGCACAAGTAAATATTTGAAGATCCTTATCCTTTGTGTGTGCGTGTGTGTGTGTCATTGGCTAATGTACACAGAAGAAGTATACAGAATGGTTCATTAAATGAACGAGTAAACGAATCTGGCCATCTCATTTAATACAAATGAACAGAATTGTTCATTTGTATTAAATTAGATGGTCAGATTCGTCCACTAATTCGGTCAGTGAGCTTATTGGACACATAACGTTAGTGCATTGGCGATGAAAATGAAATAATACTAATATAAAAAGACGGGCACAATCCACGTTGTTAATCCAAAAGACTAACACGTAATTCACGCCGTTAATCTAAAAGACGAGTATACTCCACTAAGACTGTCTAGTACTTCCGCTGAAAACACGAGCATAAGCCATAAAACTGTCCAGTACTTCAGCTGAAAACGCGAGCATAGTCCATTAAAACTGTCCAGTGCTGCAGATGAAAACACAAGAATAGTCCACTAAAACTGTCCAGTACTTCCACTGAAAACACGAGCATACCATAGCATCCACTAAAACTGTCCAGTACTTCAGCTGAAAACATGAATATAGATAGTCTACTAAAACTGTCCAGAACTTCAGCTGAAAACACGAGTATTGTCCACTAAAACTGTCCAGTATTTCAGCTGAAAACACAAGCATAGTCCACTAAAACTATCCAGTACTTCAGCTGAAAACACGAGTATTGTCCATTAAAACTGTCCAGACCTTCAGCTGAAAACACGAGCATAGTCCACTAGAGCACATTTAAAAGACAAGTGTAGTCCACTAGAGCAGCGGTCACCAGCATTGCGGACCTCACAGCCGTTCTTAAATTGTTATTAATTAGAACCATGTTATTGAAATAGTTAACTGTATTTTAAAAAGTAAGAAATATAATGCAGCAAAACATCTCCTTAACGGACGTTCTTAAGATACGGTCACCCACTTTTCACAGTCATGTAAAAATTCCTCCATAATAATACCCCTCTCTTATTGTCGTCAATATTTTACAAACAAATTTTTCTATTCGGCTGATGATGGCTTTTACTGTACAACCTAAAATCCACATAAAATACAAGTATCAGGACTTTAACGAATTCCCTGTGTATGTAGCAAAGTGTACTTCGGACGATCTGGGCGAGCTAGTATATCAAGACCTGCACGGCCTGTTTCTTCAGACCCGACCCGACATAACCCCGGTTCGTGTATGACTCAGATCTGCATGTGCGACTATCAAGAACGTTCACATTGCAATCAGAAATATCGCCACCTGCTCAGTATATGCCACAAGAAACAAACACTGCATCTTCTTCAAACATAAAAATAATTTACGTACAGTCAATTCTTGATCATCCGCTCTGAAAAATGCGCTTAAAAAATAAAATAAAATGGGAAGTAAAAAAGTTGGAAAGTAAAATGTACCACGAGAGATTATCAATCAATCCTGATGCCAACACTCAACTTAGCAATACTTCATATAAAAAATGCAATCCATCTTGAATCCTGACTTCGACACCAACGGTGTCGAGATGATGATATTGACGTCATCTCGAACCACAGTTCATTCTAAAGCTCCTAGAAAAGAGAGCTGGCGCATATTCGCCATTTTCTTACCATCGTATCACGTGATCCTCTTCACTGCTGCGTTAAAGTTGAGTGATTTACAAGTGTGTTATTTTTAATAAAATAAGGTGAAATGGGTGAGTGTTCCACTGGGAATTGTTCTAATCATTCGAGGAATAAACATAGAATGTTTGCAGCGTAAAGTTTGTTTTGATTATTTGCATTATAATTTTACATTAATAGAAAACCAAGTTAGAGTTGCAAATTGTATTTATTGGCGACATCTTAAAAGTTGCGCCAATGTTTACAATAGTCGGATAATCGCGGATTGTTGATTATTTTTATGCCAAAATAGCGATCATTGCTCCAAAGTTGAAAACCTTTATCGCCAAGGTAAATGAAACCGGAAGTGTTGCGGGTGATGCGCCGGCCTATAGTTCTAGGGGCTCTAGTTCCTTCATTCGATTTTTTTTTTGTTTGGATGTTTTATGGCGCAAGAGCATCTGGGCTATACTGCGCCATCATTCGATTTGGAATAAAACTGCGAAACCCTACAAAAGTGTGCAAATCGTTTTCAGCGTACTAAAACAGACGATCAACAGTGTTTCGCCATAATGCGCAATAGTCTGCAAACCTTTTAATACCAGAAACCACGACGCGAGAATTCTCCACATCGCGGTGGTCATTTTCGAGACACTTGGATAAAGGCTACTCGCGAAACAAATTCTTAAATTATATTCTGTTTACACAGCTTCATGTTTTGCTATATAATGCATAAATATTTGTGGTAATAAAAAATAGTTTTTTTTAAAAAATATTTTAATGTTTTCTCGACCGTTCTACTATTATTTTCAAATTTTTTGGATTATCGGGTCGCGCCATCCATCGCCTCGGATAATCGATAGTTGACTGTATTTTGATACGTAGTTTAATTTTAGAATCTAAGAATTAAATTCTAACCATTGATGTAACAAGCCTCGATGTCTAGGAGCACTGGCGGGTGAGGCATTCCCCCTTGAAACGAGATTATATCATATGCAATGAAATAAACAGTACCGGACATTTAGCTGAAAATAGGAATCGGAACAAATCGCATCTCCCCCCCCCGCCCACCGAAAGTTTTCTGGGTCCGCCCTTGCCTGGGAGTCTATAGTACCCTAAACCTTGACCTTTTTCTGCTTTTTTTTTTCCAGGTTAGAATTTTTCTATTAAAGATTGGCCTCTTAGTTCTCTTAGTTACACATGTGATTTCAATAAATTCCCCATCAATGCAAATTTCAATAATTTTCAACCAATTAGAAAGAGAAGAGTGGGGTGGAATTGAGCGATATAGAAAACTGGAAAGAGTGGCTGTTGAAGGAAGCGCTGTTATTCCAGACAAAGAGCAAAGTCTGCGCAACCAATCACTTTGGGCAAAAGGAGGGGATAACCAATCAGGGAGGGGCAGTATCGCAACTCTAATCAATAAGAACTTGTCAGTTAATCAAGAAGAAGAAGTTTTTAATTAAATTAGGAAGTTGTGTAAAAATTAATTATGTGAATGGGTTCGTCAAGCATTAAATCAAGAATTAATCAATTCGCATCGTATTTCGTTAAACGATAAAAATCGTAGCTTATCACTTTAATTAGAAGCAACTTACGACGATGTTCGTAAGTTCAAATAGATTAGATCAAATTTACGAGAAAGTTCTGAGTTGTTTAAAGTAAATAGAATTTTTTTGTCTGTATTGCCACGATGTGTTTTCGTCATAACGAGATAAAAAATGTCCTTTTTCTGACTACTTTTATTATCGAATTTTACACAACACAACGTTTACACCATAACGGGATGTAAATATTTTTCGGTGTGGATTTTGGAATGTCGGTAGTATGCAAAAACGCATTTTACTATGGCTTTCAAGTTTTATTCGTTTGTGGCGGCCTTGTGGCCAAGGTGAAGGGGCAACGGAAGGGGCATATGAGGAACAGGACACCGGGGGATTGTTCTATATAATATAAATATTTCGATGTGTATGTGTGTGGGGGGGACAAGTGGGGCAAATGGGATCACGACCCAGCTGACTCCGGTTTGGTTACAGACCTGGTCTGTGGTGAGATAGAAAAGGTTACCTTCAGAAAAACGGCAATATACATTCCACTGAAAAAAGTTAAAGGCTTATTAAATGAATTAGTGTTCAAAATGTTGTTTTATTTTTCACATTTTGGCGGGTTTTTTACAGTTTGGCGAGAAAATCGTCGAGAAATTTATCATAAAAACAGTAACGGAAAAATGTTGCAAAAAAAGTCTTGTGAAAAGGCGTGACAAATTTTCTGAGTTTAAGCTCACTAGAAACGTTTTCACATGACGTTAAAAAAAAAATGTACAGTATTGCGAAAAAATGGAACGAGAAAGTCGAAGCTTCGTGTGCCAATGCCTTTCGGCTAAATAGGAAAATAATTAAAAGTGCATCGCCAAAGGACCTTACATTTTCAGAGAGTGTAAACAGGGCATACCTTAGTGTCAATTTAAGGAGAGCTGCTTGTACGGACGGACAAATCTGACTGGTTTTGCTATTTTGTTTTTTTAGGTTAAGTAATCCTCCACACCGCGCTGCTTCTGCAGTACGAGTAACTGTGTGACATTATTGAAGAGTGGGGTCACCCTTAATAAAGGGAAGTTGGGATCGAATAATAAGGGAAATTTCCCTTCTTGCATGTTATGTCAATATCAACTCGAGCACATGGTTTGTTTCCCGTGAGAAAAATGAACTCTAAACTACGAGCACTTCAACAGCAACTGCGAGTGCTCTACATAATCAGGGCCGGCTTTAGCAATAGGAAAACTTAGGGTCCGTTGGCTGAAGAAAGACACGTGTTTAGATTTTTACTAACTACCGGCTTCTTCTGCTCTGCAAGGCTTTGCAGCCGTCGATGGTCGAGTACATGGGCGCCCATACGAGCATTTCTAAGGGGAGGGCTGAGAAAAATTAACGAGTATTTCTAGCGGGCTGAGGAAAAATTATCACATCCCTCTCAAAGCTGTCGAGAATTTTGTTGAATGTACTAAATACCAAACCCAACAAAAATAATTGACACTGCTTGACAACTAGTAATGAGCTAAAACATAACTTATTTTAAAATTTGACTGTAATTTTTTTTAAAATAAATGCGTAACAGAACCAAATAAATCAATTTTTTGAATGGCTAGGAGACTGGAGCCTCCCTGTCACCTATATAGGCACCTGTGGTTGAGTAGTAGTTCTTTTCATCGATTAGAATTAGCGAAAAACTGCCACCAGGTTTATACAAGTACCTTAACGAATACACTTTGTGCACACCTTTCTTGAATTTTTAATTCCGGACAAGTACCCTGTTGTTTCAGTTTTCCTTCACAAAAGAAGTGGCTAGGATCACGGAAGTGGGTACGACCAAATTGGAGGGATTGTAGTAATGAATTTTGTTTTCTATTACGGAGAGAGAATTTAGGCACGAGAAAGGGTGGCCGCCGAAGGCCTCGCTGTAACCTCAGACAGCGCACACACACACAACTTGAGCAACCACCCACCATAGGCAGATGAGGAAGAAGATGGGGATGATCGTTTCCGACACAAAGAGAGGGGGGAATACATGTCATGGATTTCGTCATTAAACTCTATTATGGAAGCTATGGAGATTCAATATAAAATTTTTACCAATTTTTACCAAATTTTTACCCAAATTTTTACAAATCATGGGGTATGCTCCCCCACCTAAGCTTGCACATACATAACAATATAGTGGCAATTTTTACTTAGAGTTCCTATATATCTAAATTCGGCCCTGTATCTTATGTTAAAAACATATCTCAGGTATGTGAGGAAGTATACGATAATATAATTAATAATATAATAATTAATAATATAATAATTAACAATATAGTACTTAATAATATAATAATTAACAATATAATACTTAACAATAAAATAATTAATAATATAATAATTAACAGTACAATAATTAATAATATAATAATTAATAATATGTTTGTTTTGTTTAGCACCTGTCACGAAACAGAAACTACCATTATAAATAAATAAATGTTGCAAAATCAGCTAAATATTTGCATCGTAAACTCGATTTTAAATTATCCCATATTCTTCCTCGAAATTTATTTACAATAGTATGAAACTGGCAGGTCATCAATATTCATGTATATTTATCCATATTCTCGGCAATGGTTTCGTAATATGGTGAAAGCGTTTAGTGACTGTTACTATCTTTCAAGGTGACTATCGAGTGACGTCGTTGCAACTGAGTTTTTGCTTACAAATCGATACTTTTTTTTTTATACCGTTCTTAGTGGATTGATTCCCTCGAAAAGCTGCTATTTACAGTTGATTCAGTTTAAATGTACAGTAAGATTCTAATCACTCGGGCATTCAGTTAATTAGATCTCGATTTTTCATCGAGGAGGACACCTGACCTTGCATTGGAGGCGTTCTCTTTTTTTTTCTTTCTTTCGTTTTATTTCTTCCTCTTATTTTTGTATGTAGTAACGTACATGTTTTGATTCATGTATTAAACATTTATTATAACTGTATACGTAATTACAATAATGAATTCTTTATCCGTTTCTTCTCTTCCGGGTTAAAGAAACCTACGGAGATTTCATGACAGTTTATTACATTCGATTATTCGCATTTCCGGACCTGGCTTTGTCTCAATTAGTAATATAATTAGTAATATAATTGTTCTAGTAGTATGTGAAACATAACTTTATATGATTAAGCACCCTGTCGCATGGGCACCCGTATGGGGGGGGGCAGAGGGGGCCCGAGCTCCCCTAGTCGTTCAAAAATTTGATTTTCCCGATTCTGCTATGCATTTACTTTCAAAAGTTTTACCATATTTTAATAAATAAAAAAAAAATAAGATTTTTACTAATTGAAACAGTATCAATTATTTTTGTAGCATTTTGGTATCTTGTATATTCACTAAAATATTTTTGACAGCTTGAAAAAGAAGGTAATAATTTTCTCAGCCCCCCACTAGAAGTATTCATATGGGCTCCAGTGCCCTGTCTCCCTGATTCACGATAAATTTTAATTAGCCATAGAAAGTAAATGACATATGCATCTTTATAATTTAATGTCATAACGTAGTATTACGATATAATGCTATGACGTAATGTTATGATGCCCTTCATAGCGCTCCACCATTGAGGTACATTTTGTCCATGTTAGGCGAAACATGCGGTATATTTTAATGTTCTCTTGTCCAATTGGATGTCTTGGATAGTTTATTTATTTTACAAGTAGTTTTCTACTTTCTACTACGTCAGTAGCTTCAGATCAATAATTAATAGTAAAAAGAAGCTGACTTTTACTAGCGTACTAGCTTCCATTCAGGGGCGGACTAGGTTCTCCCAGGGGGCGCATACTTTAGACCTTCGGAGGGCGCAAGTCTTGCCCATTCGAAGGAGCGAATCCAATCGCTCATGAGAGTACACCCGCATGAGGGCCGATGAGCCTGCGGCCTAATCCACCCTTGCTTCCATAACTGTTGCTCGATCTTAAACGAATTAATTAATTAATTAGAAACGAATAACTATTACCATATGAACGAGAAAAAGCACCAAAGTGCTACAGAGTGAATGGAGGGGGAAAGAAGTAAATAATTGTAATTGAATACAACTAATATTAGTATATAGTATAAAACAATCACTTAATATGATTAAATATTTAATTAATAAGAATATAAAATTACATTACATTTCGTTATAAAGTTATTGACTAATTGAGGTTAATAACAGATAGAAAAGCTTAAGTTCTTTGCCGAGTAGAAATAAATTATGATTGTAGCAAGTAATTCAAGTTCGCAAAATATCGCGAAATTAAGAGCTGCCCCTGATATGCCATTTTCCCACATAGCTCTCCACCTAAGCAGAAAAGCGACATTGCCAGAAATGGAAAAAGACTGGCACAACCTGAAAACATTTTTTTTTTTTCAACATTAACAAACAATTATCGAGAAAGCACTTCATTATGCAGTTACTACGACCGACGTCGAGATACAATTTAATGATTAATTATAAAATGCAGATTATATATTAATAATAAGCGCATTTGCATTTCGTTGACACTAATGAGTACAATTAGTAAATGCATTTCTTAACGAAATTGAATTCATTACATTTATGTCGCTTTCCTTGCTTCTTGTTTGCTGCTGTTTCCACTGAACTTGTCAGTGTTTATCCTATTCCATCACAAGTACGCTTTTATTTAATATTCTTCCTCTTCCCTCACGTTTTTCATTAAAAAAGTAAAACGAAGTCATATATCAACATCACCCGTTTCGTGTAGACGTAACGCCATTGGTTTCCCCAGAATTATGTGCAGAGCGGTGCCTCCAGGAAAAATTCCAATTGAATAATGTTGTTGGACTACAGTTTCTTGTGGATTCAGTCCTCTTTTCCCCCCCTTTTTTCATAAGCCAAGGGGGTGCAAGTTCCCCCCACCCTTTCACCCCTCTCGGTGCGCACATCCATAACGCACTAACATATGGTGACAATCGATTGCAAAACATTTTTAAACTATACCTAATTTTCAATTAGAATTTGAAAAACGATAAAGTTCGCTTTCTACAAATGATACTAAAAACTTTGCAAGAGTTATCTCAGGAGAGTCAACATTCGCGGTGTATCATCATCGCCGGTATTCCATGTAGTTTTCATAGCGATTGACCATGCCATTTGTAAGATTGTTAATCAGTTATTGTGCATCGATTCTTGGACTAGTCGATGCATTTGCCTGCTGACTGAGCTTTAATTATATTTCTTTCCGCATGTTCCGATTCATATATGGTTGAATCCTATTCTCTTTGCATGTTTTAAGTATTAGTTTTTCAAAGGTATAAGTATAAGCTCACCACAGAGAACTTTTGGGGATACACACTCTTACTAACTGGTCTACTAACTGGTCTTACTACTGGTACATACTTACAAACTAACTGGGGCGAGAAGCAAGGTTTTCGGTATTTTGGTACATCGTTTCGGATTGCTTATTGATGGAGGAAAACGCTTGTTTTAGACAGAGTTCAAAGGTCAAAGATTAGCATCGAATATGCTAGGAAGACTGCAGGAAAAGAGGTCAAGATGAAATTTCAAAAGAAATAAATAAAATGGGGGCAGGGAAAAGGAAGATGAGGCGGGGGCAAATCCAAGATCCATAAATGCACATTAAAGTCAATTTAAAATTATGATCAACACGAAATTATTTCTCATATGTATATATCAATATTATTTGTTGGTTAATTAAGACATTAATAATTTAATTAACTTAAAATTTAAAGTATTTTGCATAACTAAATAGTTTAGATCATTAAAATTAAATTAACCAACTAAGGTGTTATCAGTTAACTTAAAAGACGCTTTTGTAAAATTTGTATTATTTATTTAACAATATAAATAATGATAATTTTATTTGCTAATATAAACAATAAACTTACCGAGTTTATTGGTTATAGACAGATACAAGACACAAAATATTTGAATTTTACTCAATAAATATGAATAATACGAGGGCTATTTTATAAGTAAGGTCCGTTTTGCAATAAAGACGAAGTTAATATATATTTTTTCAAAAAAGCATTCATATTCTGAATTTGCATATAATTCTTTATTTTTCCACATAATTTCCTTGCCGATTGAAACATTCATCGTAAAAATCTACCAGGTTTTAGATACTGTCATCATAGAACTCTGCCGCGTGATGATAGCCAGTTATTCACTGTCATTTTCACTTCTTCATCAGTTTCTAAACGCTTGCCGCCCTGGAAGGTCTTCAGATAAGCGAAGAGGTGGTAGTCGCTAGGCGCAAGGTCTGAACTGTATGGCGGATGATCGAATCACCACCTTCCTCTTTGTAAAGGGTCAAACGTGTTAGAGAACTTGCCAATCTTTTTGTGTTCCTTACTCTGCGGCTTAGGAACCCATCGACAGCACAATTTCTTATACTCTAAGTTCTCAGACACAATTTTAAACAAAACTAACCTTGAAATTCGTGGGAATTCCGATGACATCTTAGAAATTGTGAATCTCCTGTTTGTGTGAATTTGGGTATCAACTGCCTGCTGCACTAAATCGTCAGTGATTACGGATGGCCCACGAGAGCGCGATTTGCCATGGATATTTTCCGAACTTCCTTGAGCAATCTTACCCATTTGCGCATCTCGGAGTCCCTCATTGCGTTGTCATCGTAAACTTCGCATATCTGGCGATGGATATCCGCGGATTTCATATTTCTTGTTGTTAACAATCGGATGACTGACCGTATTTTACAGTGGGCAGGTTTTCTTAAATATTTTAATGAAGCGTACAGACTGACGGCGTGAATAGAAAAGCTGTCAGATTCTGCTCAAAGAATGAGGGACCCTGCACGAGCACCCATTCTCACGCGAATGCGGGATTTCAAATGGAATTCACAAACGGACCTCACTTAAAAAATAACCTTCGTACTTTTTCTCAAAACTATAAACAATTCAATATTGATGATTAAGAAAAAGGTGGCTTTAATTTTTTATCTGTTAAGCATCAACAATAAACTGATTAATATTTTCTATTAAATAAAATTAAACTAGTTTTTACACTGCCTAGCGAATATAGATAATAAGCTAGTTTTTATTGTTTATTAAGTACGTTTGAATAAACATTTTAGATTGTTTGGTAATTGTAGATAATAAATTTATTCTTATTGTTTATAAAAATTAACGAAATATTATTATTATTATATAAAATTAACGAAATATTATTATTATATAAAATTAAATATTATTATTATTATTATTACAAAATTATTATTATTATTATTATTATATAAAATTAACAGAAATAATATTATTATTATTATATAAATTAAAGAAATATTATTATTATATAAAATTAACGAAGTAGTATTATTATATATGATATGAAATATTGACTGTTATGAATTAACGATATTGATACATTTTAAAATTAACAGAATATTATTATTATTGGAAATTAGCAAATATTATATTGTTATAAACCCATTGTTTAGTAAATTAACGAAAGTGACTAAAAATAATAATTGGAAGGTGGTATTAAAGGGACTTACATAAAATTTGCAGTGTTTCGGAGAAAAACCTACTGCGCAACATAATATACAATTTTCATAATTAAACAAGACAAAAATTACTTAATTACTTACTCCACGGTCACAGTAAACATTGAGGTGCATTTTCTGTGGAAATATTTGAAATTTTATAAGGTAAAAAAATATTTTACAAAACAGTGCAAATTCTGTTTAAGCATTTTTTAACGATCACCCATTCAAATAACAAATAAGACAGATTGGTTTTGTTGTCTCGTTAAATAAAGCGAACAACAGTAAGGTAAAAATATCTTTATTGTTTATTAACTATAAATAAAAATAGACTATTGTTTATCAAGTATCAAAATAAAAAAAATATTTTATAACAAATAATTTTAAAATAATTTAAATATTTATAATAAACAGTTTAAAAATAATTTTAAATCCATTTTTATGAATTTTGAATAAACTGGTTTAACGTTTGATTTTAATAGACAATAAAATCTGCTCTCGTCGTTTGTTAAATATAAATAATAAATGTTTATAGTATCTATTAGTGTGAATAAGGAAGACAGTTTTTATTGTCTATGAAATATGAATGAAGTAAACTGGTTTTTATTATGCATCAATCACCAATAAAAGAAATGATATTTTATTGTCTATTACAAATGAAATAAACTGGTTTTTGTCATCACTTATTTCTATAATGTATTTTTATATAAATCAAAATTTTAACAATTATTTTCCGTCACAGTTTTATCCAGGCTTCGAACTGGCAGCTTATTGCTATTTAAAATTTACGTAGATAGTAGAGTTTGGCGCAGTATAGCCCAGATGCTCTTGCGCCATAAAAAAGCCAAACAATCAATCAATCAGATAGTAGAGTCGAACCTTGTTAAGACGAATACGTTTAAGACGATTTACTTTTAGTATGAACTGCTTTCTGAAGTCCCGTCAGATTGTATAGCATACTATCCTTTCCGGATAAGACGAATTACTGTTAATACGAACAGATTTTCTGTTCCCTTTGGTGTTCGTCTTAACGAGGTTCGACTGTATACAGTATATTATACATTTATAAGGAAAAATTACAAAGTAAATTAAAGAATCAATTTTGTTAAAATTGTAAAAAAGGAACGTCGACAATGTCAGAACTTACTGTAAGTTAGCGCCAGGTGCGGACTGGGTCTCCGGTCAACCGGCACCCCCAGACCAGTCCGCCCTCATGGGCGGTAGGACTTGCGCCCTCATAGGCTATAGGACTCGAGCCCTCCGATAATCTAAGGTAGGGGCCCTTTGGAAGAACCCAGTCCGCTCCTGGTTAGCACATTAAGCTAATAGTTAGGAGACATTTTTCCGTATTTTTTAAATTTTAACGTTTAAAAAATATCAAAAACTATTCTGAATCATAATTATGTTATGTAGCAGATGTTTTGCTTGATTATTTTTTTTGAATAGGTATTCAAATAAACACTTGAAATAGAGATATATTTCACTAAGTAAAATAGGTGCTAAATCGCCAAGTTCTCATTCTCTTAAAACAGATTTACTTCATCCCTATTGTGCTTTTCTCCCCCCCCCCTCCCCTTTGTACGCAAGTGGAACAGTTTTTAACTTGTACGTATCTGGCATGTACGTAAATGGGTTATAATCCCTTCTTGAAAATAAACTTGACGTGTGTGGCCATTTTTTAAAGACTCCATTTTAACTAACTGTAAATCCGTCTTTTTTGTTTTCAAAGCGCCACTCCGGCCCTGCGGTGGCGCAGTGTGGTAACGCGTTCTCCTATTGCGCGGCTAATCCGGGTTCGACTCCCAGCAGTGCAAAAAGAACGCTTACTCAGAGATCTCATAAAGATCGCACTGCTCACTGTAGTCCGGGGTTTGGTTCCCTAGGCCTTAAGAGGTTCGGATTCCTCGGAAAACAGTAGGTCCCGGCGCAGCATGACCACTGTAGTCTTTGAGCCGTAAAACCAAAAAACAAACAAACAATCAAAGCGCCACTCTGTATACATTACATACATTACTTTTTTTTATACATTACTTTTAATGAACATTGTCTTTTTCAAAATGCACTTTGTCATTTATTTGATGTAATTATACCTTTTGTTGGATTGTATTATATAGTCAGGGTAGCCGAGAGCTAACGCGGGCCCCTAGGCTCATTTCGACCGGCTCCATGACCCCTTCCCTGGGCCGGGCCCTCCACAGCATAGGACCTTGCCAACGCGGACCCCTAGACTTACTTCATCCGGGCCCCTAGCCTGCAGCACCTGATGCCCCCCCCTCCCTCGTCGGCTCTGTATATAACTCTCTCTTTTCTGCATGGCAGCGTTTTCATTGACATGTTATTATTTCAACTTTCAAGTGGAACGTTTTTAATAACGTTACAACCACAACTACATTTTCCCAATTTTAATTTCGCAAGCTCAAGGAAATTTTTGGCCCTCTACGCTCATTATCAACGACATAAATTAAAGAGACTGTCTACATGATCACAATCAGCGTAATAAATACAAAATTTAGTAAGGAGCATTGTATGCGAAAATGAAACTGGAAATGTAACTAGAATATTAATTTTATGGTAAAGTGAACGTCATCAAGCAGAAGCACATTTAAATTAAACACTGCTTTGTGGGTGTCTGTTATCCCTGTAAAGAGTTGTTAACAACAAGGCCTTAACCAGAAATTTTTTTGTGGAGGCAAGAATTTTTTACAGCCTCGCTAATGAATAAGTATTGGTAGCAAAAACATTTCTGGATGGGGGAGGGGTGTTGTGACCACCCGCTGGCTACGGCCCTCATTAACAACAAGCTGCCTTTCACTGGCGTACTATCCCCCCCCCCAATATTTTTATGCTATCGGCGCCCATGCATATGTCCAGACGTTTTCGTTAAATATAAACAATAAAATGTATAGATTTACTTGTATGTGCTTGCGTAATAGACAAAAAGATTCCGAATTTGTTAACAACCGAAAATAAACATTAAAGATTATAAACTTTTATGAAGAAAATCTTACTTTATAGTATCGTATCTCAAAACCGTTACTTTAATTTTCATATGTGTGTAAACATATATACTCTCAATTAAAATTGAAGTTAGAATCATACCTTATTTTACTGGTTTCTTTTGTACAGTATGTCAATAGTTTGCATATGTTGGTATATATGCTTTTTCGTGTTTACGAATATGAGACATAACATGCATGAAGTTCATTTCACAAATGTCATTGCTTTGTACACTAAATTTTTGTGTGATTTCACTTTGTGTGTCAGTATATATATATTCTTTTTTAGGAATAACAGAGCCAAAAGAATAGAAAATTGTCCTAGACGTATTCTTAGTGTTATCACGTAAACATTGCTTTAATATCAATGTACGCATGCAAGCTGTATTGTGATTTTTATTTTCAATTGAAAGATGAGAAATTTGACACCCAATTGCATAGCCCAGACTCTGATTTTTAAAATGAAAAAAATAGCGCAAATACTATAATATTTTCGAACCCAGATGATTCATATTCCATAGTTTATAACTCATTATCTATATAAGATTGATCGCTAATTGAATGGTGATTATAAACTGTTTCAAAATAAAATTCAAGACATGCGCTTGGAAAGCACTTTTCATCGTTTGGACAATGGACTAATATTGGTGTAATTAGTTCCAAGTTCTGGGAGGAGGACATAGTACCTAACCCAATGCTTAGTACGTAATATTCAATTATAATTTTAGATTTTGAAGGAAGGCTGAACCCCCTCCTATCCCCATCCCTAGTTACATCAATGTAAAAAAAAAAAAAATCGATTATTTACTAACTTACCTATTTTAGCGAAAATGGCTATGAGTATCCAAGCAGCAATTACCATTGGGTATGAAACATGGTGAAAATCTATTGCAGCTACCGTAAACCTGGTAATAGTTTTGGGAGGTTTGGTGGCATTTGTATTAGGTGCAGGACTAGGGATATCACCATGGTCTGCAGGGGTGTTACTTCGAGGTTGCCTGTCCGATCTGACTTGGGAAAGAGGATTCCAATTGTCCTCCAGCTCCAGTTGTCCAAGCACTGATGCTGTTACCACTATCAAGCCAATTACAACATAACACTTGCTAGACATGTTGACGCACTACTGGTTCAACCCTTGGTCAACAGTTTTTCACTTCAACTACAGAATTTCCAAAACTTCCATCGTCACATTATCTTCAGCTGAACATCTACACAGTTTAAGTGTCCTTCAGAATGTTAAACACACGGCCGTGTTCCGCTTTCACTGCCAGGAATATCATGGCGGAAACCATTGTTTCCGCCCAGGAAGGGCTGCACGTCAACTTCATTTCATCGATCTTTCCATTGAGAAACATGGTGCTGATATGAAAAATAAAGTTTAATTAGAATATCAGTAAATTCACTCTATCGCACCGCTTGTGTCTTCTTTTCTGTCGTGACCTTCAACACACACATCAATGGACTTACGATATCCAGTATATCTGTCAAATCTATTCCATAATAGACAAGAAGATTACAAGGTGTGGAAACGTCGTTTAGAGGGGTAATAAATCTTTCTCGATTCCACTATCTCAGTTAGCAGGGAGGTCGCCTTCCTTGTATCGCGTGCAGTTTGTTTACAAATGTGAAGAACACCACGCTCTTCACTACGTACTTGCCAGTCCTACTCGTACTGCTGAAAGGGGAACCGCTAGTACTTTCCTTTATTCCTGATCCCGTTTTTGAAATTTCCGGAAAGTTCTGCGATTCGTACGTGGTTCGGATCTTATCGTAAACATGGACGGTTTTAGTTTCGCTGCCGGATCGCTGTGTTCAGGATCGTACCTGGGACGGAAAATAGAGAACACTAGAGGGCGTTCGATTCCGAAAGCCGGAATAGTCCTCCCTCTCCTCTCTCCTTCGCTTTTTTGGAATGTTTGGCGAGAATTTGTGGCGGCTGTTTTCGAGGAAGTGTGGGCTTGAAAAGCACGATGCGCGCTGTTTCTGCGCCTAATTTATCGCCTACGGAGGTGAAGAAACTCTTGCTCTCTTTGAACGTTATGTCATTATGCACATATCACATTACTTTTATCATTATTTGGATGCAACAGTGATGACAAGCAAATTTCCATCGAAAAATCTATATAACCAAAGTAAAATTGCGTGCCGATGTCGATTAATCTATGGTTCATACGTTTTCACGTATTTCAAGGTGAAATGAAAGATTTTATGAAATAAAAATGAAACACGGTACAGTGGAAACCAGATCTGATGTAGCCATTTTTAACAGAACAGAAATGTCAGAATAAATGCGTTATGAGATAGGAATTTTAAAATTGCGCAGTGGCATTGGTGCATGCCGGAGACATGCGATACTAACTTTAGGAATCTCGGACATGCGCGGTAACTGAAATTTAAATCATCTGCGCATGGCTTAAATCAATATCAATGTCACACGACGCATCATCTGATGACATTGAATTATAAATCCATAGGCACTGGCATATACAAAGGGGTGTTGATAGACGCAATGAAAGTTTGAATATTTAACATAGGAATATATGAGTTTTAATTCCGCAACCCCCCATTGAGTTTATAACCCCCTTATGAACTTTCTGTCTACGCCTATGCCCCTAGAGACCATATGTGTATAATTGTACAGATCCATATCTATTAAATAATAATAAGGATCATATCGTTAAAAAAAATATATATATATATCATCATCATCATATTCAACCATTATCTATCCACTGCTGGATGAAGGTCTCTCCAAATGCTTTCCACACAAGTCTATCCTGAGCAATTCGCTTCCACGTCACCCCAACCTGTTTTCTTATTTCATCCACCCATCTAGTTTGAGGACGTTTTCTAGGTCTTCGGTGGTCTCTTGGAATCCAGTTCAGAATTTCTGTTGTCCATCGTTGATCAGTTCTTCTTGCAATATGCCCAGCCCATCGCCATTTCAGCCCTTTTATATATTATATATATATATTATCATCCTGAAATAAGTTTACACTACTGGGAGTATTTTAAAATGAACCTGTTCTGCATTCATCTATAATTTAGCTAACAGTGGTGAAAGGTAAAAAAATCTTTAACACGTAATTCTTAATGTTCGTAAAACTTTAAAGTGATTTTTTCTTCTTCTAAAAAGAACAAGTTCTTTCAAGTTTGAGCACATGAAAACTTGCACATTTTCACCTAATTGAACATAATTTTTCAAATGGCTTTATTGTATGATAGTTCATAATATTCACCACCATTTTTGCTACTCTTATAATTTTTTAAATATAGACGAGACAATGTCTTAAAAATCATGTATAAAAATTAAAGTGTACACTAATTTTTTTTTTGAGGTGTATTGCGATTAACCAATATCTGTGAACAATTTGAGTCTTCTAGCAATATTCTAGATGTAAAATTTGAGTTGTAATTCTGCGCGTAGCGTATTATGGTAAGATATTCAATGCGAAAGCCATATTTAATATTTTGTGCAATTAAAAAAATATTTGACACTTAAAATTATTATTGGTAGTATTATATATGCAGATTTAAATGGTTTCTTATATTTAATAAAGCGTTTTTTTTAATTGGCTTTATATTTTCTGAAAAAAACTGAAATCGGAAACCACTGTAAAATTCACTAATTTTGCAATTTTAAAGATTCTAGATCTTCGTGTAAGAGATATACACAGGAGAACCCCGTCTTTCTAACGTTTTTGGGGGTTCTTAATAACCGTCGTTAAATAAATCATAGTAGGGGAGAACCCCCACCATAACGTTTTATATACTGGGGTTCCGTCTTCGGAAAAAGACTTACAAAACCGGTCCTACACTAGAGACATATATGTAGTCTTCGTATGAGCCAGAGATCCTAAATTACTTGGTCGTAAATCGGGTCCCCTACTCCCCCCCCCCATTATTTCCCTATTTGGGGTCCATCGACGCTTCCTTCATTTCTTGTCTGGGACTATATGGTTTCCGTCTCAGAATATGCCCCACGATTCAAAACTTCTTTCTGATCTTTTCTTGTATACTTGCTGCTTTTGTTTCTTTTCTTACGTCTGTGTTCTGCTTTTTGCCTCTTACACCCCAAGGGACATTCTCTGCCTGAGCATTTCTGTCGCATGGATAATCTATTCCTGTGTAAAAGCAATGTTTCAAGAGTTAGCTTTTCTTATAAAGAAAGCGTTCATAATTGTATGCTGAAAATGTAATTGTGTGCTGAAGATGTAATTGTGTGCTGAAGATGTAATTGTGTGCTTCCTTAACCTATTCGCGAACGCATGCTTTGTTCCCGCAAATATAGAGGCTAATACCGGTATGTCCACGAACGTGTAAAATATTTTAAATTAAATTTATATTAAATAACATTTTATTTAATTAAATATGACACATCAATTATATAAATATATTACAATCTTATTTTATTATTTACCACGGAAGGTAGCGGCGAATGCCTCTATGTCCACGAATGTGTTAAGACGTGAAAAATTTTCCGTAATATTAAAACGTTTCAACGTTTTTTAACGATTTATATATGTAATAATAATGGATGTATTAACCATTACGCGCACACACACACACATATATATATATATATATATATTAGAAGTAATTATATATAATATCTATTTGATACCTTTATATATAATTTAGTTTGCCGAAGAAGAAGAAGACATACAAATACATGTATAGTGGAACCTCGTTAAGACGAGCACGCTTAAGACGAATTACTTTTAATACGAACCGTTTTCTGAAGTCCCATCAGATTGTATAGCATACTATCCTTTCCGGATAAGACGAATTGCTGTTAATACGAACAGATTTTCTGTTCCCCTTGGTGTTCGTCTTGGATAGTTAAAACATGTTTAATCCGAATTCGCGGGAAATTCGAACTTTCCAGAGCGGTTCAGTGAATCTCAAATTAATTATATAAAACTTTCTCCTAATTCGAATTCTTGAACCTTTCGAACTAAGTATATAGCCCCTTTAGCTTCGAATTAGCGAAGTCCGATTATAATAGAAATCTTGCCATATATTACGATATCAATTCGAATAATGAATATTTCAGAAATTAGCCAAGTCCGATTATAATAGAAATCGTACTCTATATTATGATATCAATTCAAATAATGAATATTTCAGAATTTAGCCAAGTCCGATTATAATAGAAATCGTACTCTATATTATAATATCAATTCGAATAATGAATATTTCAGAAATTAGCCAAGTCTGATTATAATAGAAATCGTACTATATATTATAATATCAATTCGAATAAAGAATATTTCAGAAATTAGTAAAAGAAAGCTGGAAGATTTTATTCCATAAAAAAAAACTTTTGACGAGTCAATATTGAAAAATATTGTTTATATTATAATTCTTTAAGTAGTGATAATCGCAATTAGATAATCCGAAGTTATTGTCATCAATTAACTCATTGTTATTATAATAAAATAATTCAATGTTATTATAATCCAAATTTTCAATGATATTGTAACTAATTACTTTAATGTTACTGTAATCACTTCACTCAATGTTATTATAATCAACTTAATACTACTGTATTAAATTCATTTTTCGTCATTGTAATCAGTTAATTCAATGGAATCGTAACTTATTGCATATTATAATAATTAATTAATTCATTCATTCATTTATTCATTCATCCTTCAAAACCTACAAAGAGGAAAAAAATGACAAAACCGTGTATGTTTTTAGTATTGTCAGTTGATAAACAAATGCAAACAACCGATAATCCTGATGGTAGCAAATGGTATTACCACTGGCCTACCCAAGAGGTGTTGTAACACTCCATTGCAATGAAATTTTGTATATTTAACATAGGAATATGTGAGTTGTAGCTCTGTAACCCCCCCCCATTGAGCTTGGGGGATGGAAATGCTGAGAAAAATATACCCAATCATGGCTATCATGAGTACTTCTAGGGGATGGAGAAAGGGGCTTAGAAAAAATATCACCACCTTCTCAAGGCTGTCAAACATTTTAGTGAATGTACAAGATACTAAAATGCTACAAAAATAATTGATACTGCTTGACAATTAGTAATGAGCTAAAAAGTACCTTACTTTAAAATGTGCTTGTAAAACTTTTGAAGATAAATGGATAGCAGAATCTGGAAAATCGAGTTTGGTTGGAGGGGGGTCGCCCCCCTATATGGGAGCCCATGCGTCAATGGGTATTTACCGATCACATCTATCCTCCGTCACTCGGCCTGCGGACACATCGTCTGCTAGACGAAATGTAAGGAAAATATGTTTCTGTAAAATGCAGCACATACTACTTTTGGCGCGTATACATGCAGAGGCGATTTATGTGTCCTCGGAAGAGAGGTGGAGTTCTACTCACGCTTTTCCATCGATTCTCAAAAGCAGACATTGTCTCCTGGACAACCGCGAAAACTTTAAGGCCACGTGCTTTAGAAGGGAAGGATCCAACCTACGACATTCATTAATAAAGAAGCGACAAATCGCCAGTTATATCGATGAAAAATACGATATAACAAGTATGACTATGACTTGGGCAGGGAGAAGTTGGGAAGGGTGGCCGCCTGAGGTGGGCCTGTAATCCCAAGATGTAACAAGTAGCGTTTAAATATTATATAAGCAAAGTAAATTATATCATGTTTTTCTATCCTTCCTTTCGCTTAAGTCTTCTTCCTAAATCTTATGAATTAAATCCGAGTCGTTTTAAGGATAGGGACCTACAGTTTCACGAGGAATCCAATCTTCAGAGACTTCGCCTTTGTAAAGCTGCCTCCTTGAGCCCGGATTGGAGACTGGTAGGGATTTATTATCACCAGAAGTTGTGAAGAGAATAATAGAGATAGAGCAAATGTGGAGTTAGCCTGTTTCCCAGCGTTCCAAAACTTTTCCATCTAAAGGGATTGTCTGGCCACGCCCTCAAATAAAACAATAATCTTTTTTATTAACAGTTTCTTCGCAAGTTTTCTAATAGTGAAAATTACTAAACACTTGCGAAAGATTTGAATAAAAACCCGACTGTAGTCGCATAGAGAGGAACTTGGTTATGACCGTTTTCATGTATACTATATGCAGAAGAAGTTCTGTACATCGAAATTCTTGATTTATCGAAGTTTTGGCGAAACCCGTGGTTTGCACTCCTCGTTCATTACATAAAAAAAACTGTTACAGTTACTGTTATATATCGATATTTTTTAATGGATCCTTCGACATCTGTAGATGAAAGACCTACTGTATATGCACCCACTCTCAGACTAATTTGAGCGTGTTTTATGGTGTGAGTAGGGTTTCCGCGGAAACTGAAAATTAACTTACAACACTGAGCTGAGGGTACCTATTACGACGGTTCGTTTTACAACTGTCGTTGCGGAATCCAGTAGCTCATAAGAGCGAGGTTTTCCTATTTTTATTTGTCGAATGGAGGCCATTTTCACAAGTACGATTTTATGGAAAATATCTCTATCAGTTGCATCCATATGTCAGAGACAACAGCAATTGAATTCGTTATTTTGAAAAGGGGTTATGTCTTATTGTTTTCCTATTGAGTTGACCCCTTTCAAAATGACCGATTCAAATTGAATACTTCACATAATGAACACTAACCGCAGTATATTAAATTGGAAATGTCGATTCTGATGTATTACAAGGAGATATCGATTCTGATACATTATCAGGAGATATCAATTCTGATATCTCCTGATAATGATATACACAGGATGATATATATACTCCTGATATACACAGGAATTGTAAATATCGATGCTTTAAATGATGCATTAAATTTGTGATCACGATATTGGCAACGCTTTATGCCCACGTATGTAAACAGAGTCGTAACTGTTCTGAGGATGGTGGCGGATCAGTCATCGAAATAGCTATCAACAGCGTTATTAAATAATTTTAACTGCTATAATTTGTTGCTTTTACTCGGTCTTTCATAATAAATATACATTTTTGATGAAGTTTTGCCATTTCGTAATGGTACAATACGTAGACATTTTACAGGGAGCATCAATTTTTATTATGCCATCTGCTTTATTTTTTACTAATTAATCAACGCTGAAGCAAGGGCAGATATATGGGGGCGCGAGTCTCCCCTACACATATTCGAAAAAACGTCTTTTTCTGTTTAAAGACCGTTTTTTCCGTCTTTTGAAGGTCGTAAATTTGCTTTTTGTAAAGGGCTTTTGTATGTCACAAACAGCGATATGGCTAGGGGGAGGAAAGGAAGGTCCATGACAGAGGGAACATAAAATTAGCTGAAATAATTCGCAGGCGCAAATATGTCGGTGATTCGAGGCGCAACCTGGATGGTTCTGCCAGGGGCGCAAGATCATCTAGCTATGGTCGTGGTCACAAATAGCTAAATTTGGACAGTTGTGTCTCAAACGCAGATACAGATCTATCCTTGCCATGATATTAGTGGGGTCGCTGCAAACAGAGCATGGAAACAACAGACTTGGAAAAAGAACTGTTTTCCTTTTCAAACAGATTTATTTTACGGTCAAGGTTAAGTTCACATTGCAATTTAATTCAAAACGGGGACAGTTTTGTCAGACATGTTTCAAAGGAGCTGCGTTAACTTATTGAACACGGTTCGGTGCGGATTGTCTCCGCAACGCGGACGATGTTGGCTAACGCACAATTCGCCATAGACTATAAGTACATCACCATAACGCAAGACCGACTTTTTTCTTTCGACATCGGCAGTGACTCTTGACTCCCGTATGTAAGAAAAACGGTGTTATTAATCAGGGGCGTTATGAGAACGGTACATTACAAGTAGACTTACATAACGGTAATATTTAATAATGTTATCGTCACTCCATTGTCAAGCACCTGCATTTTTAATGTTGTAACGCTTACGTAGAGCCCCAAGAATTGTAGGTCGACGCATCAACCGCCATTTTGTTGTACACTTCCAGTATCATTTACCTTGGCGATAAAGGTTTTCCGCATTGGCGCAATGATCGCTATTTTGTCATAAAAATAATGAATGAACAATCCGCGAATATCCGATTAATGTAAACATTGGCGCATCTTTTAGAATGTTGCCAATAAATGCAATTTGCAACCATAATTTAGGTATCAAAATGGCGGATGCGCCGGCTCCCCTTTTTTGAGGAACCTTTTTTCGAAACGTGATTTATTACGTACTGCATATTCATTTGAATATACGATTATTTCTCTCATTAACGGCTTTTAAGGGATGAATGAATAACGTCGTTCAAAATTGAAAGACGCTAATTAGAATGGGTGTAATTGTGTGAAGTATTTTCTGTGAACGTACAGCACCGTCGTTAATTGGAACGCTGTTAGTGAGAGAAATTAATATACAGTGGGGTAACCACTGGGGGGATTGGGGAAATTCACCCCAATACATAAAAATACAGTGGAAATCGGTTATAACGAGCGCAGATTATAACGACCAACCGCATATAACGACGGAATTTTTATAAAAAGTTTGATTCCCTATTTTATTTTTTTATTAAGTAGCTTATTAAATCCGGGGGCCAAAAAAAAAAAAATTGTTCGCTAAAAGCAGTTAAATTGTATTGCGCTTAATCATTATACCAAGCAAAATCCATATTTTCCTCGCTATATCCGGAAGCTCGCTAAACGCAGGCCCGTTATAAGTTGGTCCTACTGCATTTTACATCCCTCCACCCAAAAATCCCCCTCTGGATCCACCTCTGTAATGCATACTGAACTCCCACCAATTATCCTGACTAATTAATGTAAAGGGTGGCACGGAAGATCGGGAAACATAAATGATTCGAAAATAGCTCTGTTTAAATATTTAAGGGAGTGAAAATTGAACAATTTGTGTTTTCATTCAATGATTTGTATTAAACATTTATTCAGTCGGAAAGAACTTTAACTAGTTTTTCAAAAGCTTCGAACCTGGGAAAATGAAACCTTTTTTCGTTTCATTCCCCTACTTACTTTTGCTTTAGACGCAAAAGCTTCAAAATCAACAGAGATGGGGGGAAGTCGTGGGGAAAAGATCTAGAGGTAGAAAAAGATTATGGATGGATGATTTAAGGACTTGGACTGGATTAAATAGAAACGGAATTACCATTTCGAGCAGAAATAAGGGGCTGTGGTCAATGTGGACCGGCAATTTCCAAGTCGAAGAACGTACCTGAAGAAGAAGAAGAAATAAGAGTTAATACTATATCCGCTACGTCCTCAGTAACTCGACAGCAGGACGGAAACATTGAGGTCGCTGGATTGAGGTTAGTCGACTCATGGTTACCTTCCCTCCATTCCAAATTTTATGAGTTGAATTAAACTAAAAGTTTGACATAGAATTTCTTTAACGTTTGCTATTACTTTTCGGTCATCCATGTTGTTCTTTTGGTTGAAATTTGCCACATGAAGGACAAGTTCAACAGTTTATTTTCCCTCTTTTGCCATGACAAGGCAATTCTTGTCATGTATATAATGCATATATATATATATATATAAATCAATTATTGAAGATTGCAGTGTACTGAACAGATTTAATACTGGAAGTGATCATCGAATGGTGAGATGTAAAGTGCACTTAAATACTAAATTAGAACGACAGAAGCTCATTAGGAAACAAGTAAGTAAGAGGGTGGATCTAATGAAACTGAAAGTAAATACCGAGGCATTCAAGTTGGAATTAAAAAATCGCTTTTCTGCACTGGAAGGACTTATTGATGAAAGTGATATCTCAGAAGCAAATGAAAACATTGTTAAGACAATAGTTGAAACTGCTGGGGAAATTGGTGGTGTAACCTGTAAAAAGCACAATAGCAAATTATCTGAGAAGACGAAACAGCTCATGAAAAGGCGAAGAGATATGAAGGTGGACAATCGAAATACCAGTTCCAGGATTGAGTACATAGAACTTTGTAAAACTCTGCGCAAAAGCATGAAAGAAGACATAAGAAAATTCAACTGTGAGCTAGTAAGGAAAGCCATTGAAAATAACAAGAGCCTTAGGGTTGTTAAAGGAAGTTTATCTGTTGGGAAGAAACACATCATTGCATTAAAAGGAGAGGATGGCACCGTAACAAGAAATAGGGAAGAAATACTTAGAAGAGTTGAAGAATTCTACAAAAAACTATATGAAAGTAACAGTGGATTAAACGAAGACACTGAAATAGTCGAAGGAACAGCTCCTAAAATCTTAAAAGAAGAAGTTTCATTTGCAATAAAAAATATGAAGAAAGGAAGAGCCCCTGGTGATGATGGTATTACATTAGATATCCTAAAAGAAGCTGGAGAATATGTAGAAGACATACTTGCAAAATTCTTTACCAAATGTCTTAACAGCGGTAACATACCAAACCAATGGGATTCTGCAACAGTAATTCTTTTGCATAAAAAAGGTGATAAAGAGGATTTGAAAAATTACCGACCAATTAGCTTGTTACCTGCTATTTATAAAATCTTCACAAAAGTGCTAACACATCGCCTGCAGAAAAAATTAGATGCAGCTCAACCAAGAGAACAAGCTGGATTTCGAAGTGGATTCAGTACAGTGGACCATATTCAAGTATTAAGAGAATTAATTGAAAGAACACATGAATATGAACTTCCATTGTGTGTTGCATTTATTGACTATGAGAAGGCCTTTGACTCTATTAAAACATCAGCAGTCATCAACTCTTTAAGATCAACAGACATTGAGGATGTGTACATTGACATGGTGAAACGTGTGTATAAAAATGCAAGTGCAAAATTTCGGTTACATAAAGATACCAACAGGATACCAACTTTACAGATGATTTTTCAGCAAATAAATTGGAATAACAGAGATAATATATAATTAACAAGTGGGATAACTTGTATATTGGTGCTCAGTTTTATTTCTCGTTGAATCGAGCTTTTTATTATATTTGATAGTGGAATTTTTAATCGAATCTTATTACTTTTGAGAATTCATTACAATTACAATGACTGTAGCGAGCAGGAAATAATATACAGGTTTACAAGGTAACAATGTCCCTGAGTTGGAGCAACACAGTTTCCAAGTCGTATCCGTAAACACTGGATGCGACATCTCACCTCCCAATTGACCTCTTGCCTTGACCATCCACCAGCTGGTCCCTAATGGAGGAGACCTTTCCAAAGCGAAAATTAGAAAGTGGCAAAGAATTTGGGTCATAATTTTTATCTTTTCTTCAAGGCTAATGAATGGAACTTTAGACCTGATGGATTTTCCCCAAAGCAATAAATAATGAGCCCGATGAAGCCTCTTTTTTCTTTTATGGGAAATCTGCCAATCCGCTCCTCATTTAATAAGTTACCATTTCCTCCAACGATGGATCTTTCTGCCACATTTCCGCACAGATTGGTCGTGCCGACAGGATCTTATCACGCAGCAGATGGTGTCAAGATAATCTACGTAGCATTTCTTGTCTCAAGATCTGTCGGAAAGAAAACCATGCTGCAGAATTTGCATCCAGATGAGACAATAGAATAATGCAAAGGTCGCAAAATTGCGAAATTTGTGGTTAAAGAAGGGAAAAGATGTATGCTAAATATTGTATAAAATGTATTAGATACTAATCGGCCTTTAACAGACATTAAAACAAACGTGTTTATTTTTATATTCAGTCATTTGCCATGAATTAAACGTGCATATATTATGCATATCTATATCAGGAAATTATATACCTAGCATATCCATACCAAGGCCGCCGGTTTTTCTGACGCTTTACTGAAGATTAATTGAAGTTTTCTTTGAATAGTTATGACTATATTTTTATCTGGATAAGCAGTGGCGCAGAAAAAGGGGCTCATGGGCTCAATACCCCAATTGGATATCAAAATATTATTTACTCTAAGGCCGCATCACATAACCTTCTCTAAAGCCACTTGAGCCCCTCCATAGCCACTTGAGCCTCTCTATGACTTTTAACAGTCTACTGTGGATAGACGTTCAGACACCCACTAGTATAGCTCAAACTAGCGCTGGGTAAGTACAACTCAGCATTGCAAGAATTGGGGGAGTAAGAAAGAAAGAAAGAAAAAGAGAACTGCCGGAATCGAACCGACGATCACTTCGTATGGACCAGAGTGCCATACCGACTATATCACCGGGACATGGGAAAAGTACGCTTTTTTTTTCGTTTTTTTTTAGGGAAGGCCGTCTTGGAGGAACTGGTTTTTCCCACGCGAAAAACCAGTTTCGGCAAGATGCCCTTCCCTAAACTGCAATGGACTAACCTGTCTGCTAACGGTATCAGGCGTCAGGTCTGCGCGAACGCACAATACTACGTATTTAGTGTGGCTATAAAATAAGCGGCACAATTAAATTCATTATAATTAAGTATATTTTTATTTAATTTTGAAACCAAATAGTTTAATACTTTTTACTATCAAAATAATTTATGAAACTCTAGTGTGATTATAGGCTACTATGATTTTAAAAAGATATCGTTTATAACGACTATCGGTTATAACGACCGAATTTGCACGGTCCCTTGGAGGTCGTTATAACCGATTTTCACTATAATATACAGTCCCAGAGGCGATCCAGAATTTTGGGTGGCGCGCAAACTAATATAGACTTAAGGAAAAAATATCAATAAAGGCTGATCCAGTGGGTTGGGGGAACCCTCGAGCTGCCTTCGTTCAGTCCTAATATTTTTGATAATAGGCGGCCTGCGGGCCTACAAGAATAAAACAAATTGGCCCTCGGACTGAAGTGTTGGAAGACCCTGTCTTAATGCCCAGGGAAACCACCCTTTGGACTTCAGGAATAGCTCAGTAAGTAAGCATTCCATTTTTTTTTCACGGTTGGGGATCGAACCTGTGAAAACGGTAAGCTAGTTGAGAACGTTACTACTGCACCACACACAGGGCCCCGCGAAAGAAAGGAGATAGAGGCAAATAGAGAGAGAGAGAGATAAGCAGATAGGCGGACAAGCAGAGAGAGAGAGAGAGAGGCAGGCAGGCAGGCAAATAGAGAGAGAGAGAGAGATAAGCAGATAGGCGGACAAGCAGAGAGAGAGAGAGAGAGGCAGGCAAGCCGACAGACAGACAGAGAGAGAGACAGGAAGACAGATAGACAGACAGATAGATAGACGGACAGAGACAGGCAGGTAGACAGACAGAAAGGAAAAGCATCAATTAGTGCATATTTATAGGCTTCCTAATTATGTAATAAAAATATCGTTAATAAAATATTATTATAATTCCCAATTATTGACGATTTGCTGCAATATTTTAAGGGATATGCAGATTTACTCTTTTCAAAGCAGAGATAAAATAGCTTTTTGGCTTAAATTGTCCATGAAATGACATTACGTACTGCGATCCCAATTGCTCGTAATAGGGTCATTGTCGTACGTTGATAAATGAGGCCAATCCAGTTTCCACAGATTCCGATTATATAATAATCGATTCCTGTCTTTCATAAAACGATTATTTTACTATAAAATCGATGAAAAAGGGGATATCAATCGTAATATTTCTAGAGCGTGCGAAAATGCTATATTCGTTTAGATACGTCTACGAACGATATTAAGCGTTCGGTAACAATAAAAACCATTCTGATATTCGTAAACAGGCATGGAAATAGGTTTGCGTGAAGGATTTAAAAAAAGGGGAAGTTTTAGATAGTAAAATTTCTTTCACAAGGGACTTTATTTTATAGTTAATAATACTGTTCAATTGGGGGTGTTATTGAGGGGTTAATTGAGGGTGTTAACCTCTTTATGCGCGGCCTTGATCCTAGCTTGAAATTTTCAGTGTAGCTTTCAGTTGGATGCGGGTTTTGTTCGCGAAAAGAATTTTGCGGCTTAATTTTTACTATTATTAAAGGGGTTAATGTTTTATATAAGGAAAAGTATTTTTTATGTATCATATATATAAATACCATGAGCTACCATAAGCACTACCATAGGCATCCCACATCCATCCTTTGCCAAGAATACCGGCTCTCAACAGAGCGCCAATTAGAAGCAGCCCAGGAAGAGGTCACTCCCTAGGAGGGTGACACAACGAGTCCCGCCTTATATATACAGGGTGTCTCAGCACCAGGGTTGCAAACATCTAGGAGTGGTAGGGTACACCTAGACGAACAATATTTGTTATAGAACCTAGGGTCGCAAACCACTCACAGCGCCAGTTCTAAAACCGTCCAGCATGCACAAATAGTGACAACCAGTGCATGAGAAGCGCAAAATGCGATGTCCTAATCATCTATGCACTTGAGCAGCTGACCTGAGTTTTATCTGGCGCTTTTCACGCACTGGTTGTAAATATTTGTGCATGCTGGACGGTTTTAGAACTAGCGCTGTGAGTGGTTTGCGACCCTAGGTTCTATGACAAATATTGTTCTTCTAAGTGTACCCTACCCCTCCTAGATGTTTATAACCCTGGTGCTGAGACATCCTGTGTAACGCAGGATTTCCACTGGGGTCACCGAGGTTCGGAATCCTTGTTAAACTGTAGGTCCAACTTGTCAACACGTCCGGCCAACGCAGTGAGCTTAAGGCCAATTCCTCTGTATTTCTTTTACCGTGCTACGCGCATGTGTGATAACAGGGAGACCTGCAGTGGATTGAAAATGGTTGATCATGATTTATATATTTTACACTCTGGTCGACTAAATTGATGCCGCACAAAAGAATAGATCTGAAAGGCATATACAAATTCGCAATATATAAAGTCTCAAAATACAGAGGATCTTAAAAATCTAATGAAGAGTCCCTTGTGGGCCATGGCGAAGTTTCGGCGGCCATAGGTTGAAACCATGAAATTGGGGGGTGGGGGGCATGGTACCTGTCAAGGGGGCCCACGAACAGTGGACTACAAAATATAATTGTTACTGATATAAAAGAGAAGTAACGTCCAGGGGATATTGAATTATTTGATAATCAACTGGCTATTGATTGCTTCATTAGTTTTGAAGAAAATACAAAATGTCTCAAAGAAATCTCCCATCTAGGAAAACTTTTTTGCAACTAAAGATAGCACACCGAATCTCTCATGAACCTAAGCGAAATTCTAACCTGTGCAATGGCAACACTGAGTGACTGAAGAAACAGAAGTAGTATATGTTGAAGAACAAAGCACATGCTATTGCATGTAAATAGAGAGTGGTTAAAATTAAACTAACAGTACTCGGAGGCCCGTAACTTCAGTTTTACTGAACGGATCCAAATGAAACTTCAAATTGTTGTTGAGTAGGTCATGCGGCCGAGGTTTAGGTCGAAAAAACAAAATAGTTCGAAATTTCGCCAGCAGGTGACGCTGTAGTAATGTGAAAGGAGAGACGAGTACAAAAATCAAAGAAGAACAGAAATTTTTATTTACTTATACACCTGTATTCTCTATGTGCGTGCTTTGTCGGTTAACAATATGTTGAAAGCGTACTACCGCGTTATCAACGGCCGCACGCTAGGAATAAGAGAGACATGGCGGACGATGCTGGCTTTCAACTCCGCTTCATTAGTCACACGTCCTTGATACACGCGATCTTTGAGGAAACCCCACAGCCAAAAAGTTACAAAGATTCAGATCTGGTGATCTGGCTTGCCAGGCATCTGGAAAAGTGCGCGAGATGGAGGAGGATTGTGCAAGGGTGGCCGCCGGGGGCGGCGCTGTAATCCCAGACAGGACGCTTGAACAGCGTAATCAGCCGCCGAGGCGGCTGAGGGGGAGATGGATTGCCGATCAACACGGCATTCATAGATGCACGTTCACGTAAAGTCGTCATTCAACGCACACCGAAACCAGCAGCCGTTGGAACCGTCACGGGGAACGGCCACGGCCCAGGCAGCAGGACCGGAGACACCCCCATGGGCCAGCCGAGTAACCTACAGGAACCGGCCAAGACCGGAAAGGAAGGTGTTTAGCACAGCCACGGAGGCAGCGCGAAGGCGGGGGGATCCGGTGGGATCCAGGAGGTCGGACAGACCTGGTGGCGAGGCGAGGCCTAAACGGCGGCGGGCGAGAAGGAGCTCCTCCCTGAGGTAGCCGTAGGCCGGACACCGCAAAAGAATGTGTTCCAGTGTTTCGTCAGCACCTTCCTGACACTGGAGACACACAGGCGACGGGAGTTGCCTAATGCGGTGGAGGTACTTGTTGGTGAATGCACAGCCAATTCTGAAACGATGCAGCCTGGTCTGTGCCCCCCTTGGGAGACAATCGGAAAGAAAGTATGGCGACTTTCGCACCTCGAACAATGATCAGAACTGCCCCGTAATGTCTCTTATCAAGAGGTTCACCATGTCACTTCGATAGGTGTCCTTCAGACTCCTGATACGGCAGGAAAGGGAGGGGTTGTGCGGGGAGGGTCTGTTACTGCAGGAACCGTTTACGTCCTCTAGGGCTCGACGCGCCCAAGTGTCCGCAATTTCGTTACCACGATTACCGGTGTGGCCAGGAAACCAACAGTATATCACAGACCTCCCCTCATCCGCACATCTAGCCGCCGCGACCACAATGTCCTGGACAATGGGGCAGACCGGCCAAACAGCAGGATCGGCCTGGAGGCCAAGCAAAGCAGCCTGAGAGTCACAGAAGACGGTAGCATCGGAGCTACCGTGGTGAAGGACCCAGTTGGTGGCTTCGCACACTGAATGCATTAACATTGATATTTCAACTGCCGGTGACCAATCAACAGCGAAGTGTATAAGCAAAGAATATATTAATAGGAATGTGCTGGTACTCTTTATGATTATGCCATAATTTATTATTAATACTTATGATAGCTTATTGTACAAATTTGAAAAAAAAATAGAAAGGTATTTGTGAGTAAACTTGTTTGGACCGGGCTCATGTCTCATGAAAAAAGAATTTACGGGGCTGCAGCCTCAAAGGTTGAGAAACAATAATATAGAAGTTATGACAAACACAGAAGTTGAAAATTCCCTGATTATGGGGTAATTTTAGTGGAATTCCCTGACTAGTGCTACAATAGAATAATTATCTGAAAACATACCATTCCTTCCATGCCATGTGGCAATAGCATAACCATACCACTCTGGCGCACCCATTTTGCCTGTCCACTACTGATAAACTGATCAATGATACACTGAGCAGTATTCATAAAATCACCAAACTGAGCTTCCCACATCACAAGTGCATTAGGATTTGTCATGGAAAATCCAAGTTCAAATCCTAAAAACAGAAGTTGAAGCAATATGAAATAAATATTAACATTTATAGACATAAAAGCATCAAAAATGCAAAGTTCAGAATATTTGTATGTACGAATGCACAACAAATTTTAAACTTATGGGATGTTTTGATGTCAAAAATTTTCAGTCTCTATATAATTTTTTACTAACAATACTATTCAACGCTTTCATAAAATGAAAACCTTACCAAGGACACCATACTCTGAAAGAGAACTGTTGCAGACAGTGTAAGGAGCTTGATCAGGATACAGTTGACATAATGGTCTGTAAGTTGTTTTATCAATCAATTGGTGATGGAGAACATGATGTCGATGACTGAAAAACACAGCATATAGATAAACACAAAAACAAATTCTCATAATTTTAAATAAATTTGTTGGTTGAATTTTTAGGATACAAAGACAACAATGGTCATTATGTGCCAAACAAGGTGAAGTTATATGTATGGTTTTAAATAAATAAATAAATTGGACCTCATACAAAGATGTGAAAAGTGTATTAAAATGCTAAAAACAAATGTAATAAAATCAGATGAAATTAAAATAACCAGTATAAGATTTTAAAAAAAGTTATTTCACTGTTAAAATAACCACCCAAAAGGTCACCCAGGGTAAAATTTTAAATAAGATCTTAACACAAACGCAATAAAAATTTCTTTTGAATGTACTGTATAATAATAAACTCCATAAATGAAACAAAGCAATAATTCAGTTTGTTGATTGGTTAAAATTTTATGGCACGAAGATAGTAAAGGTCATTCTGCACCAACCAAGGTGAATTTGCACATGCGATTGCAATGCTTTGGTAGAATCATGGAAACTAGCAGCATAAATAAAAAGTTGAAGGAAAAACTTAAAACTTTCGTATAAGATCACAACTGATGACCACAATGGTCATTTAGAAATTTATGTCAATATGTGATAATTTAAAATCCATTAGTTTGATAGAATAATTTCACTGAGCATATTGGTGTAACAAAAACA
>QLNU02014802.1:74623570-74639007 GCA_006491805.2 Dysdera silvatica | reverse complement strand
CAAAATTCTATACTAATTTATTTTAAGAAAAAATAAAGCCAAACATATGTTTCAGGGGTGCTCATCCCCCTATCCCCTTCTGGCTACGGCCCTGCTTCTAACGAGTCAAAAAAAAGTACATTTATAAGTGTTCATTGTAGACCGAAGCACGGTCGAATTTAAGTTTCGTGGGCCCCCAAGACAATTTTTTTTTTTCCAGAACCCTTGTAATAAATTAAGCCTGTGTAATTAGAGTAGGACTCGTATATAACGAGGATCTTGGGACCAACGAAAATGATCGCATTATCCGATCGCTCGTTTAATCCATTCTGGAATTTAAATTTTAAACTTCGAAAATAAAGTCGATACAAGTAACTAGTGGCGTAGGCAGAAAGTTCATAAGGGGGTGGTTATAGGCTTAATGGGAGGGGTTACGGAGCTACAACTCATATATTCCCTTGTTAAATATACAAAATTCGATTGCGATGGGGGTTACAACTCCCAAAACCTTCCCTTGGCTATGCCTCTGCAGGTAACATATGTGCATACAACGTATGCATACAAAAACTCTAAAATTTGTGGAAATTAGCATCGCGGTAAAATTACTGCCCTCTGATAGGGTATGATTGGAAATGATTTTGAAGTATCATTCAGTCTTCAACACGCCGGGCCCCTCAAAAAAAAGCGGGCCCTAGACATTTGTTTCGTTCGTCTATGCAGTAATCCGGTTCTGGTCTGGAGGTTAGTTTCGTAGGCGTTAAGAGATTCAAATTTTCCAAAGAAAACTGTAGGTTACAACGCAGTATAACCTTTCCTTTCCTTGCGCCGTAAGAGATAAGCAAATACGTGTGCTCAACATTATATCGATTATTCTTATCAATATATCGCTTACTCTATTAAATTAATTATTCTTACTAAAATCGGTTATTAGTCGAATCGCACCTACTGTTATTATTATTCTCAATCTATTTTAGTAGTATTAATTAATTATTAATTTGTCCATTTTAATTGTTAGTCTTATTAATCGATTATTAACCCCTATTAATCGATTATTAACTCTAATACCCGGTTATTAACCCTATTCGGTTATTACCTCTTTATAATCGATTATTAAACCTTATTAATCGATTATTAACCCCATTAATCTGTTATTAACCCTATTCAATTATTAACCCTATTCGATTATTACCTCTTTATAATAGATTATTAAACCTTATTAATCGATTGTTAACCCTTATTAATAGCCATTATTGATCAATAATTAAACGTTATTAATTACGTCGGCGTCACCGCATCCAACTGTGCCACAGAGGGGAATCAACCACTTATTATTGGATTCCAGGACATTGCGGCTTCGAGGGGAATGAAATCTCCGACACTTGGGGCTCATCGGGCCCTTAACGACTACGACGCCAACCTCAACAACAACTCATAAAATTGATTATCGTCATATTGAATCTGCAGTTATATTTCATCTGCAGTGGTTATTAAAAACTAATATTAATTTTGAAATACAATAATTAATATAATTATGATTCATAGATCGGGGGTTTGGGGGTGTCTCCCCCCCTTTGTTTTTCTGTTGCTTCTATTATACTGATAGGGGTGGGTTGATCACTCGAGAGGGAGCAAGGATAGAATTTCCTTACTCCCGAGTGATATTTGATCACTCCCGGTTTCCATTTCCTGTTGTAACATGTTTTTTCTATTTTTAGATTAAACCGGAAGTGTTGTTTTCTGTTCTTAGGTTCGCCCTTAGCTGTCCTTGGAGGCTGTTTGTCCTGCATCCGGATTGGTAAGTATATATTTTTTACATAAAAAGGTTAAACACTGGTAAAATAGCAATGAAAAAGATCACTCAAGCTTTCGGACGCATCAGCAGCAGTCCTTCATCAGGAGTAATGACGATGTTATGTTTATATCTCTTTTTTATACTTGAAATTTCTGAAAAACCCTTCATCAGAGTAGTCCCGCAGAATGGAAAAACCCAATGAGTAGAACCAAGTGGAGTTTTCCCCAATAGAATCATGGAAGAACTCCCAATAGAATTCAATGTACCCACCGGTAATGAAACACTTTCAAACACAGAAACAAAACACATACACACGGCACTTAAAAATAATGGATACCCTAAACGATTCATTCTCAGAAACTGTAGACCCAATAGTACATCTTTAAACAATACATCTCACACCCGCATATCTATTCCATATATTCACGGCATTTCCGAAACAATCTCTCGCATCCTTAAAGAGGCAAATATCCAAACATTCTATTCCCCTGTCACAACACTTCGCAAACAACTTACAAAAGTTAAAGACCCAGTTCCACCAGAAGATCTCACAGGCGCCATATACCAAATACCATGCAAAGACTGCAACAAACATTACATAGGACAAACAAAAAGAATGATCAAAACAAGAAAAAAAGAACACAAACAAGCACTCGCGAAAGGAGACATAGCCTCACGTCTGGCAGAACACGCTTTACAACACGGACACGAACCCGACTGGGACTCAACAAAAATACTACACCGTCACATCACAAACAAGAATAGTAGACTCTTCTTAGAATCTTGGGAAACTTACAAACTACACGGGAAAGCCATTAATACATCACAACCACTTCCAGAAACTTATAAACAACTCTTACTCTGAAATGTATGAGACATCCCCAAATTAGGTAACCCGCAGTGTGGGTTTCTCATTGGTCCCTATTGGGGTTCTTCCATGATTCTATTGGAGGCCTCCCATTGGTTCTCATTGGGTTTTCCCATTCTGCGGGACTACTCTGATGAAGGGTTTTCCAGAAATTTCAAGTATAAAAAAGAGACAGAAACATAACATCGTCATTACTCCTGATGAAGGACTGCTGCTGATGCGTCCGAAAGCTTGAGTGATCTTTTTCATTGCTATTTTACCAGTGTTTAACCTTTTTATGTAATTTCCTCCCTGGTACCCTGTATTTTATTTCTATTTTTTTTTTTTGTGTTATTTTTAAAATGTCAAAGTTTTGTATTTTTATTTAATTTTTAATGGTATAAAAATAGCTTTTTACCTTTATTATATAATCTTTTCTTAATATAATCAATTATTATATGTTATTGAAATATAGGAACAACCAGCCATGCAATAATGCAGAGAGAGTTTCTTTCCTCCCACGTAAATGTAGCTCAAACTAGAGCTTTATTCGTTTTTGGAGAAAAAGAGACGCTTTCCCCATCCTGGATTCGAACCAGGGTCCCTCCGTTTAGCCCGGAGTGTCTTGGACCGCTAGACGAATGAGGACAGGAAACAACGCTCTCTTTCTCCGTATGTAAAGGTGTTAAGGTATTATTACCCTCCGCAGGGATAACACAATTGCCAAATATGGTCAACACAAGAAAGCCTCCGGGGCGAGATTTTTGTGAGTTTTTCGTGGGGGATTTTTTATTACAAATAAATTTGACACCCACGTATTAGTAGCTCAAACTAGAGCTATTTTTGTTTAGGAGAAAAAGAGACTCGGTCCTCATCACGGATTCGAACCAGGGTCCCCGCTTTGAGCCCGCGGTGTGCACCAGCTACTGTGCATAATTTCAGAAAAGCTGGTTTCAACCACGAGAAAATTTTTCAAGAATGCAAAATTTCATCAAACATCGATTGCGCTATTTTAACTTCACGTGAGTGAAATTTTTTGGTGCCTGAATTGAAAACGTTAGATAAAATAACGTAGAAAGCTACGTTAATATCGATGCCAATTTGACAGTTTATTTGACAGCATCTTGAGGATGACGATATTATTCAGTTCAGGAGACACCTATTGATGATGACGATGATGAGGTACAGAGTTCAGGTCCTGTTCCTATTTTTAAGGACATTTATCTGCAATCGAAGCATGATCCTTTGCTGAATCCCGCGAATCAACGTCTGAAAACATTTTTAAGACTATTGTTGATTTCACGTTCTAAATAAAAAATTTACATCGAAAGGACAAGGAAAAATTACAGATTTTTTTAATAAAATGTAATTTTTAAAGTTATATACGTGTTAAACTTTCTTTTAAACGTAGTTTATAGCAATTACAGTATTTTTTATGATTTTAAAACGTATTATTGAATTCATGTGTTATGAATTCAATTATGTGTGATAATTAATTATTCTGTAATTCGAATTTTCTATAACTCGAAGTTTAGACTGCTCCCGTGGGGGTTCGACTTATGGAAGTTCGACTGTGCACGTTTCCCTTAGCAATTTTTTCCCTACCCCACCCCCGACTTCTTGCTTCCTTACATAGAATGTGGTTAACTAACAAATTTACGTAACTCTTCATAACATTTTCTCATTACCTCTACACCTTACAATGGTGTGAGCAGTGCCGTTGCCGCACAAAAGGATTGGGGGGTTCTTTTTTTTAATATTTTTGTGGATTATTACATACAAGGCATTGTAAGAATTACAATGCTGTTCTTCAACAGCAAAATCCCATATTACTTTTTATTGTTTTTGATAATTTATTTGTATATTATGAGATAAGCTGTGATCATCATATTTTGTTTTAACCTAAATTACAGTGAGGGGGCGCAGTGTGTCGTGTTTTTTCACTTTTCAATTGTTGCAGAATGCATTGGATTATCGATTTTCTTACATGGAGGAGGGGACCGCACAGGTCATTTGCCCTGGGCGCCAAATTTGCTTTCGCCGGCCCTGCCTATATGTAAATCCGGCACTGTGATCACCCATTAGAAAGAGGTGAATTTTTTTTTTATTTCTAGGAAGCAAAAATGCAAAATCATGCTTCATCGGCTGAAATGGAGTTAAATAACTGTAACTAATATACCGTAACCATTGGCGTAACTTTAGGGTCAAACATGGAGTAAATTGATGGGAGAACAAAAAAATTAGATGGAAAAAATACAGTTTTGCCTCTGTTTTAAAAAACTGGGCAAAAACTGGGGGGGCGGGGGCATGTGCCCCTTGCCCCCGCCAGATTACGCCTATGACCGCAACAGTATAAAAGTATTACTTCTATTATAATCTTTTATTTCTTATTATCGTCTTATTATTATTATATTAGCTATTATTATCTTATCTTTCAATATACTGATGTATTTCTTATTTTCACGTGTATGCCCAAGCAGTAATGAAACAGCCGTTAAGGTTTTCTTTAAATAATATTTATAAACTGCCCCCCCCGTACGATAGAATGTTAGAAGGCCACTAGTGTGGAGAAATAATTAAGAAACTATATTTACTAATAACAATTTTGACATAAAGAAAGAGATTTTAATAATTGCTAATATTTTAAATTTTATTAAGAATTTTACCAAACTTCATGTTTTTGCCGATTTTGTCCAATGCCGGAAATTTAAACCGTCACCCTACGTAAAGAATTTCATTTACACGCTGTATGGTTGCTGGGCAACCTATAGACCATCATTTAGTCATAACGCTGCAGTTTAAAATCGGAAATAGGGAATTTATATGAAGATTGGAGCAATGCAAGAGAGAAATCTACAAATAAAATATCAAACGAGGCACGCTTTCGTATTATAAAAGAAAAATGTTATGATCGATAAAAAGTTGTCGTTTTGTCGATTTTTGCTCGTGAATTTTTTATAGCACATCCGGCAACAGAGAAAAACTTCTCTTCTCGTAACTGTGAAAGTTTTGAAATTATTAAATTTATTTATTACAAATGCCAGGCTTTGACTATTTAGTCATTCAACTTCGAGCTTTCCAATATTTGCTAACAATACCTTGAGAAGTTTTTAGTGCATTGCACACGTCCAGATGATCTGATGTCATTGGCTGGCTGCCGTTGCACAGCTTGCAATCAGGGTTTTCAGTCAGACGAAAGCTGAACGAACGTGCCTGCAGACAATCATGTCCCATTAACATGCAAAATGTTGACATTGAAATTATTAAGTAATAAATGGTAATTTGTATTCCCTAACTTTACAATCAATATTATGTTATTCATATATCTGTAGGTATGTACCTGTTTGTTATTACTATATCATCAATGTATTGTGTCAGGTATCTACCCGTGTGTACCATTTTGTCATACTTGGTAATGAGAACTTCGTCAGGCTCATGTGTGTGTGCCTTTTTTGTCATAACCACCTTGGCATCGTCCTCACTGTGTTATTATTTGTGTTGTATTTTCTTTTTTTCTTGAATGATGCCCAGGAAATAAACTGATATTATTTTATTTTATTTGAAGTACGGTAAGGGAATCAAACAGTTGGTGATGACTGATATTTTGACACCCATGTTTTTAATTTTAAGCTCAGGATAGCGCTCTTATAATTTGAAAAAAAAATTACGTCTCAGCCCGGGAATAGACCTGGAATCCTTTATATGGCCCGGCGTCCCTTTAACCGACCAGACTACTGAGCTACGAAAGCGATGATCCCGTCGTTCATAATTAAGGGTTTATAGAGTCAGCGGACATTTGTCAATCAGCATTTTAAGAGTCAGCGTCAATAAAACTGGCCTTTCCTTAGGTCGCAGGGTAATTAATAAGTAAGAACCCCGACGTGGGACTGCATTTTGTTTTGTTTTTTTAATTTTCTGCCTAATAAATATAGTGTCGCTTTATGAAATAAACAGCGTGACAAATATGAACTCTGACATGCAATCATTTTATTTTTACTTACTTTTTTTTTTAAATTTTCGAGCTAATAAATGTAGTTAGGTTCTATGAAATAAAGCGACATACCGATTAGAAAAGGAAAAATTTTAATAGCAGGCATTCTAAGAGTAATCGTCAATAAAATTGACTTTTTCTTACTTAATGGGCTAGTAAGTACGAACCCCGATATGAGAATGAATTTTTTTTTCACGTGAATACGTCAGTAAAATCATTCAAAATAATGGTATCTCAGAAATCTTTATGTAGCGCTTGCATGCACATCAAAACCATTGAATAACTCCGAAACCGTAAGTTCGACTGGAATTATTTTTCTATCATTCTAACCGCTATATATACAGTAGTGGACAAAATTGTGGAAACCCTTTGAAAAAAGATTATTTTAGAGGTTTGATGGCTAATAACACCACTTTTTTTTGTACCAATACTATAAAATTATATATCATTGGAAAGGTAATTTAATCAAGATTGTAATGCAATAACATTTATGAATCGTATTTTAATAGAACAGCATTCATAAAGAAGAAAGGTGATATACATAGAAAAAATGAGATATACAAAAATGTTCACCATACCAGTTAATACTTAGTTGGGTAACCTTTAGCCTTAATTACGGCCTTACAACGCTTTCCCATGGAGTGAACCAAGTTCTTTAGTTCTGCAGCTGTTATAATATGAAACCAAGATTGAATTATTGCTTCTGTTAATTGTGTTTTATTGCTGGGTTGCTTCCGACTAACAAGCTTCTTTAGCCGGCTCCATAGATTTTCGATGGGGTTAAGGTCTGGGCTATTTCCAGGCCATTCCAGCAGTTGAATATGATGATCTTGAAACCATTTTTTGCACACACGAGCAACATGACATGGAGCTGAATCCTGTTGAAATATAAATGCTTCATTATCTTGGAAAAGATCACATGCAGAAGGCTGCAGCTTGGGCTCAAGTATTTCATTTATGTATCTTTGGGCATTTATATTCCCATTGATCACGCAAATTCTGCCCACACCTCTTGATGTTATACAACCCCAAATCATAACACTAACTGGGTGTTTCACGGTAGGTGTAATGCACTCAGGATGGAAATCTTCTCCAATTCTTCTCCATACGTATTTTACGCCATCACTACCAAACAGTGAGATTTTGGTCTCATCACTCCAAATTACACTGTCCCATTGTTCCGTTGTCCAGTTAACATGGGTTTTAGCCCAGTTTAATCTTTTCAACCTCTGTTTGACAGACAAAAATGGCTTTTTTCGTGGAATTCTTGCATTTAGACCACATTCATGCAGTCTGCGCCGAACAGTCCTTGCACTTAACTTCACATTGCATTGCGCCATTTCACCTTGTATACACAGAGATGATTTTTTCCTGTCACCTAGGCACTGTCTTTTAATTCTTCTATCATCACTTGCTGTTGTGCACCTTTTTCTGCCTTTACCAGTCTGGTTGTGTAATGACTGAGTCTCCTTATACTTCTTCAAAAATTTAGAAATGCCACCTTTAGTTAAGTTTCCCCCAATATTTCTTCTAATTTCTTCATAACTGTAGCCTTGTTCACTTAATATTACTATTTTACATCGCTTCCTAGGTGACCAGTCAACTCTTTGCGCCATTTCTTTAATTTTATTACGTTTTACAAGCACACTAAATCAAAGAGCACAAAAAAAAAACAACCAACTTGATAGCAATTACAGAACACACTGATAAATGTCCTGTAACCTGTTGGCTCATTGCCAAAACAAGAGAAAACATGATTGGCTCATTGCCAAAACAAGATGACACCTGATTGGCTCTGTAAACACTCATGCTCATTGGCCACATTCAAATGAAGGAAAGCTACTTCATATAAATGTAAGCAAGCTGTGCTTCTTTTTTCTGGTTATTTGGCTATAACTTTTGATAGAATACAGATAATTGAACAAATGTTATTGCATTACAATCTTTATTAAATTACCTTTCTAATGATATATAATTTTATAGTATTGGTACAAAAAAAAGTGGTGTTATTAGCCATCAAACCTCTAAAATAAACTTTTTTCAAAAGGTTTCCACAATTTTGTCCACTACTGTAATTATTTTTCCATCAAACATGAATTCACTGTCGCGCATGCGTAGTATGCGAGTGGTGGAGCCTAATGCAAAGGGGACATTTTGGGCTTACACGAAATTGCCAATCGGTATATTTAAGGAGGAGGTAAGTTCAAGTACTACAGCACCTTTGGGGTTGTTGTTGTGCTTATTGTCCCATATTAGCCAATGTTAATTTTTGCTACCGGGAGTGTATAAAATGGCCAAAATATTGCTTATAACGCTCCCTGACTCGGCGCAGCTACGATGCTGATTTTGATCTCAAAGTATGGATCTCGATTACATCTACGTTTTTCACGTACATTCCAAAGTATTGATCCAGTTTTAGATAGTGAAACAATTAAAATAAGAAAAAAAAATGAAAATTTTTACAATAACAGCCAAAACTCGTATAAACGAAAGAGCGTCCCAGCAGCTAGCCAAAGATATACCACTATCGTGGCTGAGAGAACCAGGATACGCAGGGCACGCAAAAATGCAAACTTAGGCAGTGGGACAGTTTCTGCGTAACAATAAATATATCAATTCATTTCTGAGTTCTATTGAACCCCTTTGCCACAAACGATATTGGATTGAGAATATATTCCCATCAGACCCTCAACTGTACATCCTGTCACAGTCACCATTTTTTTCTTTCTTTAATTTCTTCCCTAAAATACGTAGTGTGACTCCAAAGAATATAGATATAAGCATCTATGTTCTTTGGTGACTCTATGAAATGAAAAAATACACCGAAGGAAAGGGGAAAACGTTTAAGAGCATAGGCGTAAGCAGAAAGTTCCTGAGTGCATATGTGGGGGTCGGGGTGTTACAGGCTTATAATCAGAAGGTTACATAAAGCTACAACTCCATATATTTATACTTATATATGAAGATTTTTATGGCTGGGAGTTGTAACCAAAACTAACTATACAGATAGGTGGACCTCTATAGGTGGTTTTGTCACAACCCCTCTGCGTACGCCAGTGTTTATATCGGACTGATTTTCTTATAATAATCCTAGATACTGGCGTAGAATAAAAACAACGATACTGATGGATGGAAACAGTCAGTTGTACACACTGAGCTGTATTACAACTGGAGTGCAGATTGAGCGTACCGTTTCCGAAGGACCGCATCACTCCTTTATTTATACGCGGTAGGCAAACAACCAGCTTCAATGTGACTTGTAATGTTAACGGATACTTTTAAGGATAAAAAATAAAGGAACTATTTCATTTTAAGTTAATGTAAAGCAAAGAAATAACGCAGGACATTTAGTGAAAATGTCTTTTATTTTCAAATTGTATTAAGAAGTAAGAATAATTTGGATTTTAGTTGAGAACTATATACTCAGTTAACAGGCCGATATTCAACGCTTATTTTTGTGTTTTTCTACAAATTTATAAATTAATGATCATTAGTGTATGCTTTAGTTAATCAACCCACAAAGATAATATTGATTTAGAAGATCATTAAAAAAATCTTCGGCATACATATGGTATGTGGAAGTCGAACTTATAATTTTCGAATTTAAAAAGCAAATATATATCACACGGCATATAACAAAACTAATCTAAAACACACAGAGTCATGGGCGTAATATGACAGGGGCAAGGGGGAGGCACTTGCCCCTAGTTTTTTTTTTTTTTTTTTAGAAAGGAGGCAAAATCGTACCCTTGCAATTTTGGGTTTTTGTTCCTCCCCACCCCCAGTTTACGCTATATTTAACCCCTAAGTTACGCCTATGCACACAGTGGCTGTGAAATATTGTATTTTAAATTAAATGTTTTTAAATTAAATGCTTTAACAGCGGGTATATTAATGAGATTCGGTTTCAGTATCGTTCACGGATTGTTTGCCTAACTCACGAAGTGTATCCTTCCGCAGCAAAAAATCGGCTTCAGGTACCTTTGGGCTGTTGAATAGGGAGTCGGCACTCCAGTTAAAATTTAGCTCAATGGTTGTACCACAGTGGCTATAAGAGATAGTGTGTCATTCGCCGGTCGTAAATTGATTCAAAAATTCGTGCCATCACTAGATGGCGCTTCAGTAGTGAAGCATGTCAGAATAACCACGGCCAAACTGCGCTTGGTAGCGACCATAACATAAGTCGATTTCCGCGGAAACAGACCTGTTTCTAATTTTTCCCGCTAGGGTCGCACGTCCCAACCATCCACGCAGCAGATTATTGTATTTTACTATGTGAAATATACTACATCAGAAGCTGAATACACACACCAGGTTTTTGACCTTGTACAAGAATTTCTTGTTTCTTACGGATAACTTGATTCCGTGGAAACATCATGCTAAATATAAGCGAGTTAATCAAATATAACACAAACGTTTTTAATTCTTCAATTGGCTTCCAGAATGCTTTATATATTTTCAAATACATTTGTTTTCAGCCTTTTTTATTGCTTACGTAATTATAAAGGTTAATTAAATGTTTAAAATGATTAAACGCTTATTATATATCAGACATAGTGTTCTTCCCAAGTAGTCCTCATTGATCTTTATGGTCCGCGAACTGAAGAGTTCGAGTTTTAGGTAAAGAGGATACGAGTTCACTCGACCTTTAAGGGTCCGCGAACTCGTAGCCATCCATGAAAATAACACAAAATGATATCGCACACACATTAAAAAAAAAATAAGAAAATATTTTCAGCGATTTTTATTTAAAAAAAGGCTTGCTTTTATTTTAATTGATTTCTTAAAATTTAAATCGAACTTGTTAAATTTCAATTAGATAATTAATTTCGTATCGAATTCTTTGTATTTATATATCAAAATCTCTTTATACATAAATAAGATTTTCTATATTTAAATCAGACTTTTTTCATTTGAAGTAAGTTCCTTGCAACTTTTCTAATAATTCTTGAAAAAATATGTTATAATGATGAATGCATTGTAATATACCAACCAAAATAAACACCAACCTGATATAAATTACTAAAATCATTAACTTGTATTATATAGAAAATAAATAATTAGTGCATTAGCATTCATTATAATTTGTCATATTTCAATATTAATTTATGCACTTACATCCAATGAACATTAAACGTGAGGACAATAAGAATGACTAAAAATTAAATAACTGCTAGAGATGGGAGTTATTTAAGGTGACTGTTAAAAATCACCTGTTATCGAATGATCACTGTTCCAGGAACAGTATGCTCCTCTGGAACAGCTGTTATTTCAGTCACCGGTGACTAGGAACAGGAGTTACTTGAAGTAACGTTTAAAAATCACCGTTCTAGGAACATATTCCTCACTTTCTTCACACAGGAAACGCGTTGAGATAACGGGTTGTTACCATAACATCCGGCATAGTCAGTCAAGTTGACGTCAGGGCTCAGGCGCTGATTCCCTGTGTCACGTCTGATATTACGAGAAGTCGCATTTAGTTGCAATTTTTAAGCATAATTAATCGAAAAGCTTCCAGTTACTTGTGGTCCCTTTTTTACAATAAATGACAAGGAGGAAAAAAGTGCTGCGTGCGATTTGTGTGCACAAAAATTGAGTTACAAATCTTCCATAACGAACTTAAAAAAACATATTACAAGGAAGCATCCAAGCATAGATTTATCCACACATTCATCATCCACGTCTCCTCACTCCTAAGAATGTGTGGTACTCCCATCATCAAGTTCTATCATACCTCAGAATGAGATCGACATCAACAGACCTTCTGAACAAATTTCTACAACGGAAGTAAGTTCGAACAAGCGGAGACCAACGCAGCATTATTTGTTAATTTGTTTATTTATTTCATTAACGGAATAGATTTTTTATCCATGTATATTAATTAGTACAAGTATTAATATTTTTACATTACTGAGCTTTACACATGAAAAATTCTGAATACATACATGTGTATAACTACATCAGCTGAGAATACACATTTTGTTTATCATTATCCTATTTAATTAGTTCCACATTGTAACCTTCCAGTATGTTTTACCAATTAATTTACAGCAGTGTCAATATTTTTTGCTGTATTTCATTACTTTGAATTAGTTTTTTAAACTTTCTTTGATTTTTAATATCGTGTAATGTTTCAAATATCTAAAATTCAATATTTTAAAGCCTTACTTTTTCTCATTATTTTTGTACTTCATATGTGTGTATTTTTTTCCAAAGGATTTATTATTTTTATGGAGTTGACGCGACGCATTGTTACGGATTGAGCGTTGAAATGTGTTATCGTTAAGTTCCTCAATTTCCATATCCTGTGAAGCAACGCTTACGTTCCAGTCACCGGTGATTGGAATCTTATCCGGTTGGAACAGGTTATTCAAAAATAACAGTTTGGTCCATCACTAATAATTGCCTAAGGTTTTATATTTGTATTTAATCAAAGTGCATTGAAATTTAAAAGATGAAAATACCACACACAAGGGCCTGGATAATGATTTCTAAGTTAATATTAATATAAATAAATTTAATATACATATACAACTGACATATTATAGATTCCATGAGCTCAAAACAGTAAGTATGGAACTTACTCTATAACTCATGCATATTTTTTCCTATACAAATCTGTGGTAGAGATCATATATTCCGGACCTCCCCTCCCCCTGCTCATCACCGTAAAGAATTAAAGAATTTTTTTACTGTATATATTAAAGAATATTAAAATTATAAGTATAAACATGTGATATTTGGTAATTTTATAGAAGTTTGGCAGCGTTATCTTTGACGCTAATCTTTGAATATTAATAAATTTGAAATCATTTCATATATTTGTGAAGCGATGCTTGTTTACCAGTTTTGCAGTAAAAATAGTAATAGGGCGATTCCATTGTAACAGACTTGCACTTTGCGACTTTTGGATAAGGTTAGCTATTTAAACATAAAACTAGAATCAACGTCAGTATTTTAACAGAATTTATTTATTTATTATTTACAATGTCTCAGATGAATGTGGCATATGTTTATTATTTCATCATCTATTTTTACATTTATACACTTTACTTTTTTTTATTAGAATACATTTTTTGGTTTTACACAATAATATACACTTTATCATTTTCACAAGAAGGCACTTTGTTTTTTATGCAATAAAATACACTTTGCTATTGTTATAAGATAAAATATAATTTGTTTTTTACAAGACAAAATGCACTTTACTATGTTTACACGATAAGACTGCTTTAGTTTAAATATTATAAGCAAGCCCCTGCTACAGACTTACCCAATAAGTTTCATGACAACAATTTCATTTAAATTAAAAAAATTAAGATGCCATATTCAATAAAAAAATACAAAACCATTATCATCATTTAATAACCAGACTATAAAGCTATGAAATTATTTATCCCAATAAACATTAAAAAATAAAACCAATTTATACTCTGCATTACTAATAAATCGTTAATATGTCAATCATTATTAATACTAAATAAAAAGAAATCGCTACAACACATTTTTTTTTAAAAAACAATTACTACTAAATGAACAAAAATGAAAAATAACTGATATATTCAGCAATTTTGCTACCCACTTTTTAAATTATTAAATATTATGCTATTGTATATATATTTTTTTTGTTTGAAAATAGAATCAATAAAATTTCTATAAAGTAAGTAAAATCTAATAGTTTCACTGGAATGCAAATTTTCAGCTTACACATATCCTACTTATTTAGAATTTAAATTTTTACTTAAATAAAAATGGAAAACTCCGATCATACATGGTGATTCTGAATTCATAGGACAAAAGACCATGTCAAAAGTAGACAAAATATAAAACACTATGTAACCATGCTTCCCTTCGACAGCTATTAGACGGAAATTTATAAAATGAAATGTGCAAACTTTTACCTTTGGTAGACTTGCAAAAGGGAACCTAACAATGAACCATGATTTATCAAAGGATTCAAAACAAATTATCAAAATAAATAAAAACTGTGAAAAATGCCACATGACCACATGTACAACTACGTGAGAGCAAAACATGGTCGGGACGAAGCGTCACCTATAAATAAATTCTCGTTTTCGAAAGCTAGCCCAATTGCTGTAATTCGTTTGTCACAGCCAACTAGATTACTACAGGCCCGCTCACGTGAGCCCAACGCCATAGAAAACCGATTCTCAAATTTTCGCAGTGGCGATTCTCTCAAGCAGTTTTTCTCCGACAGATGGCGCCTGCTACCTGGGTTAATATTCTCAATTTAACAGACTATAAATGCCAATTAATAGCCCAGTTTCTGATTACATACAGAAATATATTGCTTTTTGCTCAAAAAGTTATCGTATTTTATTTTCCAACGACGTTGATGTTACCGTGATATGATAACCTTTCATAACAAGTTTTTAAACTAAAATTTAAATCTTACATACCTTTTTCTACTCTTTTATTTACACTGAAGACGGTTTATTGGATGAAATGATTTCTCAGGCATGATTAATAACTGATAATGAATTGATAGTTTACACTGAAAGCTAAATTGCAAAATGCATATAAAAGCAGACTTTATTTTAATGGTTAATAAAATAGAATTATATAGAATTTAAATCAACTAATTAATAATTTAATTATTTTTATTATAATTAATTATAAAATAAAGAATTAATTAGAAGGCTTGACACCTGTTTGGAAAGACTTTAATGGAATGTTAATGAAATTAACACATGAATTTACAATAAACTGATGATATAACTACACAATGTATAATACATAATTTCTAATAACTTTTGACACAAGCCAAATTTTTAATACATCACATAATAAAAATAAAGAATCAGGTA
>QLNU02014802.1:74607796-74617998 GCA_006491805.2 Dysdera silvatica | reverse complement strand
AAAAGTTTATTTTAGAGGTTTGATGGCTAATAACACCACTTTTTTTTGTACCAATACTATAAAATTATATATCATTAGAAAGGTAATTTAATAAAGATTGTAATGCAATAACATTTGTTCAATTATCTGTATTCTATCAAAAGTTATAGCCAAATAACCAGAAAAAAGAAGCACAGCTTGCTTACATTTATATGAAGTAGCTTTCCTTCATTTGAATGTGGCCAATGAGCATGAGTGTTTACAGAGCCAATCAGGTGTCATCTTGTTTTGGCAATGAGCCAATCATGTTTTCTCTTGTTTTGGCAATGAGCCAACAGGTTACAGGACATTTATCAGTGTGTTCTGTAATTGCTATCAAGTTGTTTTTTTTTTTTTTTGTGCTCTTTGATTTAGTGTGCTTGTAAAACGTAATAAAATTAAAGAAATGGCGCAAAGAGTTGACTGGTCACCTAGGAAGCGATGTAAAATAGTAATATTAAGTGAACAAGGCTACAGTTATGAAGAAATTAGAAGAAATATTGGGGGAAACTTAACTAAAGGTGGCATTTCTAAATTTTTGAAGAAGTATAAGGAGACTCAGTCATTACAAAACCAGACTGGTAAAGGCAGAAAAAGGTGCACAACAGCAAGTGATGATAGAAGAATTAAAAGACAGTGCCTAGGTGACAGGAAAAAATCATCTCTGTGTATACAAGGTGAAATGGCGCAATGCAATGTGAAGTTAAGTGCAAGGACTGTTCGGCGCAGACTGCATGAATGTGGTCTAAATGCAAGAATTCCACGAAAAAAGCCATTTTTGTCTGTCAAACAGAGGTTGAAAAGATTAAACTGGGCTAAAACCCATGTTAACTGGACAACGGAACAATGGGACAGTGTAATTTGGAGTGATGAGACCAAAATCTCACTGTTTGGTAGTGATGGCGTAAAATACGTATGGAGAAGAATTGGAGAAGATTTCCATCCTGAGTGCATTACACCTACCGTGAAACACCCAGTTAGTGTTATGATTTGGGGTTGTATAACATCAAGAGGTGTGGGCAGAATTTGCGTGATCAATGGGAATATAAATGCCCAAAGATACATAAATGAAATACTTGAGCCCAAGCTGCAGCCTTCTGCATGTGATCTTTTCCAAGATAATGAAGCATTTATATTTCAACAGGATTCAGCTCCATGTCATGTTGCTCGTGTGCAAAAAATGGTTTCAAGATCATCATATTCAACTGCTGGAATGGCCTGGAAATAGCCCAGACCTTAACCCCATCGAAAATCTATGGAGCCGGCTAAAGAAGCTTGTTAGTCGGAAGCAACCCAGCAATAAAACACAATTAACAGAAGCAATAATTCAATCTTGGTTTCATATTATAACAGCTGCAGAACTAAAGAACTTGGTTCACTCCATGGGAAAGCGTTGTAAGGCCGTAATTAAGGCTAAAGGTTACCCAACTAAGTATTAACTGGTATGGTGAACATTTTTGTATATCTCATTTTTTCTATGTATATCACCTTTCTTCTTTATGAATGCTGTTCTATTAAAATACGATTCATAAATGTTATTGCATTACAATCTTGATTAAATTACCTTTCCAATGATATATAATTTTATAGTATTGGTACAAAAAAAAGTGGTGTTATTAGCCATCAAACCTCTAAAATAATCTTTTTTCAAAGGGTTTCCACAATTTTGTCCACTACTGTATATAGCGGTCAGAATGATAGAAAAATAATTCCAGTCGGACTTATGGTTTCGGAGTTATTCAATGGTTTTGATGTGCATGCAAGCGCTACATAAAGATTTCTGAGATGCCATTATTTTTAATGATTTTACTGACGTATTCACGTGAAAAAAAAATTCATTCCCCAGTATCGTACTATTGCACCCGACATTTGATGGCATTTTCCTTTTCTAATCGGTATGTCGCTTTATTTCATAGAACCTAACTACATTTATTAGCTCGAAAATTTAAAAAAAAAAGTAAGTAAAAATAAAATGATTGCATGTCAGAGTTCATATTTGTCACGCTGTTTATTTCATAAAGCGACACTATATTTATTAGGCAGAAAATTAAAAAAACAAAACAAAATGCAGTCCCACGTCGGGGTTCTTACTTATTAATTACCCTGCGACCTAAGGAAAGGCCAGTTTTATTGACGCTGACTCTTAAAATGCTGATTGACAAATGTCCGCTGACTCTATAAACCCTTAATTATGAACGACGGGATCATCGCTTTCGTAGCTCAGTAGTCTGGTCGGTTAAAGGGACGCCGGGCCATATAAAGGATTCCAGGTCGATTTCCGGGCTGAGACGTAATTTTTTTTTCAAATTATAAGAGCGCTATCCTGAGCTTAAAATTAAAAACATGGGTGTCAAAATATCAGTCATCACCAACCGTTTGATTCCCTTACCCTACTTCAAATAAAATAAAATAAAATCAGTTTATTTCCTGGGCATCATTCAAGTAAAAAAGAAAAAACAACACAAATAATAACACAGCAAGGACGATGCCAAGGTGGTTATGACAAAAAAGGCACACACACATGAGCCTGACGAAGTTCTCATTACCAAGTATGACAAAATGGTACACACGGGTAGATACCTGACACAATACATTGATGATATAGTAATAACAAACAGGTACATACCTACAGATATATGAATAACATAATATTGATTGTAAAGTTAGGGAATACAAATTACCATTTATTATTTAATAATTTCAATGGCAACATTTTGCATGTTAATGGGACATGATTGTCTGCAGGCACGTTCGTTCAGCTTTCGTCTGACTGAAAACCCTGATTGCAAGCTGTGCAACGGCAGCCAGCCAGCCAATGACATCGGATCATCTGGACGTGTGCAATGCACTAAAAACTTCTCAAGGTATTGTTAGCAAATATTGGAAAGCTCGAAGTTGAATGACTAAATAGTCAAAGCCTGGCATTTGTAATAAATAAATTTAATAATTTCAAAACTTTCACAGTTACGAGAAGAGAAGTTTTTCTCTGTTGCCGGATGTGCTATAAAAAATTCACGAGCAAAAATCGACAAAACGACAACTTTTTATCGATCATAACATTTTTCTTTTATAATACGAAAGCGTGCCTCGTTTGATATTTTATTTGTAGATTTCTCTCTTGCATTGCTCCAATCTTCATATAAATTCCCTATTTCCGATTTTAAACTGCAGCGTTATGACTAAATGATGGTCTATAGGTTGCCCAGCAACCATACAGCGTGTAAATGAAATTCTTTACGTAGGGTGACGGTTTAAATTTCCGGCATTGGACAAAATCGGCAAAAACATGAAGTTTGGTAAAATTCTTAATAAAATTTAAAATATTAGCAATTATTAAAATCTCTTTCTTTTTGTCAAAATTGTTATTAGTAAATATAGTTTCTTAATTATTTCTCCACACTAATGGCTCTCTAACATTCTATCGTACGGGGGGGCAGTTTATAAATATTATTTAAAGAAAACCTTAACGGCTGTTTCATTACTGCTTGGGCATACACGTGAAAATAAGAAATACATCAGTATATTGAAAGATAAGATAATAATAGCTAATATAATAATAATAAGACGATAATAAGAAATAAAAGATTATAATAGAAGTAATACTTTTATACTGTTGCGGTCATAGGCGTAATCTGGCGGGGGCAAGGGGCACATGCCCCCGCCCCCCCAGTTTTTGCCCAGTTTTTTAAAACAGAGGCAAAACTGTATTTTTTCCATCTAATTTTTTTGTTCTCCCATCAATTTACTCCATGTTTGACCCTAAAGTTACGCCAATGGTTACGGTATATTAGTTACAGTTATTTAACTCCATTTCAGCCGATGAAGCATGATTTTGCATTTTTGCTTCCTAGAAATAAAAAAAAAATTCACCTCTTTCTAATGGGTGATCACAGTGCCGGATTTACATATAGGCAGGGCCGGCGAAAGCAAATTTGGCGCCCAGGGCAAATGACCTGTGCGGTCCCCTCCTCCATGTAAGAAAATCGATAATCCAATGCATTCTGCAACAATTGAAAAGTGAAAAAACACGACACACTGCGCCCCCTCACTGTAATTTAGGTTAAAACAAAATATGATGATCACAGCTTATCTCATAATATACAAATAAATTATCAAAAACAATAAAAAGTAATATGGGATTTTGCTGTTGAAGAACAGCATTGTAATTCTTACAATGCCTTGTATGTAATAATCCACAAAAATATTAAAAAAAAGAACCCCCCAATCCTTTTGTGCGGCAACGGCACTGCTCACACCATTGTAAGGTGTAGAGGTAATGAGAAAATGTTATGAAGAGTTACGTAAATTTGTTAGTTAACCACATTCTATGTAAGGAAGCAAGAAGTCGGGGGTGGGGTAGGGAAAAAATTGCTAAGGGAAACGTGCACAGTCGAACTTCCATAAGTCGAACCCCCACGGGAGCAGTCTAAACTTCGAGTTATAGAAAATTCGAATTACAGAATAATTAATTATCACACATAATTGAATTCATAACACATGAATTCAATAATACGTTTTAAAATCATAAAAAATACTGTAATTGCTATAAACTACGTTTAAAAGAAAGTTTAACACGTATATAACTTTAAAAATTATATTTTATTAAAAAAATCTGTAATTTTTCCTTGTCGCTTTGATGTAAATTTTTTATTTAGAACGTGAAATCAACAATAGTCTTAAAAATGTTTTCAGACGTTGATTCGCGGGATTCAGCAAAGGATCATGCTTCGATTGCAGATAAATGTCCTTAAAAATAGGAACAGGACCTGAACTCTGTACCTCATCATCGTCATCATCAATAGGTGTCTCCTGAACTGAATAATATCGTCATCCTCAAGATGCTGTCAAATAAACTGTCAAATTGGCATCGATATTAACGTAGCTTTCTACGTTATTTTATCTAACGTTTTCAATTCAGGCACCAAAAAATTTCACTCACGTGAAGTTAAAATAGCGCAATCGATGTTTGATGAAATTTTGCATTCTTGAAAAATTTTCTCGTGGTTGAAACCAGCTTTTCTGAAATTATGCACAGTAGCTGGTGCACACCGCGGGCTCAAAGCGGGGACCCTGGTTCGAATCCGTGATGAGGATGGCGTCTCTTTTTCTCCTAAACAAAAATAGCTCTAGTTTGAGCTACTAATACGTGGGTGTCAAATTTATTTGTAATAAAAAAAGTCCCCTACGAAAAACTCACAAAAATCTCGCCCCGGAGGCTTTCTTGTGTTGACCATATTTGGCAATTGTGTTATCCCTGCGGAGGGTAATAATACCTTAACACCTTTACATACGGAGAAAGAGAGCGTTGTTTCCTGTCCTCATTCGTCTAGCGGTCCAAGACACTCCGGGCTAAACGGAGGGACCCTGGTTCGAATCCAGGATGGGGAAAGCGTCTCTTTTTCTCCAAAAACGAATAAAGCTCTAGTTTGAGCTACATTTACGTGGGAGGAAAAATATATATATGTGGCCATTAAATGCTCGTTTGTTTCTATATTTAAATAACATATAATAATTAGTACGAAGAAGATTATATAATAGAAATTAAAAGCTATTTTTAAAATGCAAGGCAAAAGAATTCAATAAAATACCAAAATCTAAACCATTTTAAAAAATAATAAAAAAAAAAATAGAAATAAAATACAGGGTACCAGGGAGGAAATTACATAAAAAGGTTAAACACTGGTAAAATAGCAATGAAAAAGATCACTCAAGCTTTCGGACGCATCAGCAGCAGTCCTTCATCAGGAGTAATGACGATGTTATGTTTCTGTCTCTTTTTTATACTTGAAATTTCTGGAAAACCCTTCATCAGAGTAGTCCCGCAGAATGGGAAAACCCAATGAGAACCAATGGGAGGCCTCCAATAGAATCATGGAAGAACCCCAATAGGGACCAATGAGAAACCCACACTGCGGGTTACCTAATTTGGGGATGTCTCATACATTTCAGAGTAAGAGTTGTTTATAAGTTTCTGGAAGTGGTTGTGATGTATTAATGGCTTTCCCGTGTAGTTTGTAAGTTTCCCAAGATTCTAAGAAGAGTCTACTATTCTTGTTTGTGATGTGACGGTGTAGTATTTTTGTTGAGTCCCAGTCGGGTTCGTGTCCGTGTTGTAAAGCGTGTTCTGCCAGACGTGAGGCTATGTCTCCTTTCGCGAGTGCTTGTTTGTGTTCTTTTTTTCTTGTTTTGATCATTCTTTTTGTTTGTCCTATGTAATGTTTGTTGCAGTCTTTGCATGGTATTTGGTATATGGCGCCTGTGAGATCTTCTGGTGGAACTGGGTCTTTAACTTTTGTAAGTTGTTTGCGAAGTGTTGTGACAGGGGAATAGAATGTTTTGATATTTGCCTCTTTAAGGATGCGAGAGATTGTTTCGGAAATGCCGTGAATATATGGAATAGATATGCGGGTGTGAGATGTATTGTTTAAAGATGTACTATTGGGTCTACAGTTTCTGAGAATGAATCGTTTAGGGTATCCATTATTTTTAAGTGCCGTGTGTATGTGTTTTGTTTCTGTGTTTGAAAGTGTTTCATTACTGCAGTGAGAATTTTGTCATTCATTGGCCCCTATTGGGGTTCTTCCATGGTTCTATTGGAGGTTCCCATTGAGTTTTTCCATTCTGCGGGACTACTCTGATGAAGGGTTTTTCCAGAAATTTCAAGTATAAAAAGAGACAGAAACATAACATCGTCATTACTCCTGATGAAGGACTGCTGCTGACGCGTCCGAAAGCTTGGGTGATCTTTTTCATTGCTATTTTACCAGTGTTTAACCTTTTTATGTAAAAAATATATACTTACCAATCCGGATGCAGGACAAACAGCCTCCAAGGACAGCTAAGGGCGAACCTAAGAACAGAAAACAACACTTCCGGTTTAATCTAAAAATAGAAAAAACATGTTACAACAGGAAATGGAAACCGGGAGTGATCAAATATCACTCGGGAGTAAGGAAATTCTATCCTTGCTCCCTCTCGAGTGATCAACCCACCCCTATCAGTATAATAGAAGCAACAGAAAAACAAAGGGGGGGAGACACCCCCAAACCCCCGATCTATGAATCATAATTATATTAATTATTGTATTTCAAAATTAATATTAGTTTTTAATAACCACTGCAGATGAAATATAACTGCAGATTCAATATGACGATAATCAATTTTATGAGTTGTTGTTGAGGTTGGCGTCGTAGTCGTTAAGGGCCCGATGAGCCCCAAGTGTCGGAGATTTCATTCCCCTCGAAGCCGCAATGTCCTGGAATCCAATAATAAGTGGTTGATTCCCCTCTGTGGCACAGTTGGATGCGGTGACGCCGACGTAATTAATAACGTTTAATTATTGATCAATAATGGCTATTAATAAGGGTTAACAATCGATTAATAAGGTTTAATAATCTATTATAAAGAGGTAATAATCGAATAGGGTTAATAATTGAATAGGGTTAATAACAGATTATCGGGGTTTAACGATTAATAAGGTTTAATAATCGATTATGCAAAGAGGTAATAACCGAATAGGTTAATAACAGATTAATAGGGGTTAATAATCGATTAATAAGGACTAATAATTAAAAATAAGGACTAATAATTAATAATCGATTAATACTACTAAAATAAGCGATTGAGAATAATAATAATAACAATGAGTGCGATGGAAATAATAACCTATTTACTGACCAGAATAATTAATTTAATAGAGTAAGCGATATATTGATAAGAATAATCGATATAATGCTGAGCACACGTATTTGCTTATCTCTTACGGCGCAAGGAAAGGAAAGGTTATACTGCGTTGGAACCTACAGTTTTCTTTGGAAAATTTGAACCCCTTAACGCCTACGAAACTAACCTCCAGACCAGAACCGGATTATTGCATAGACGAACGAAACAAATATCTAGGGCCCGCTTTTTTTGAGGGGCCCGGCGTGTTGAAGACTGAATGATACTTCAAAATCATTTCCAATCATACCCTATCAGAGGGCAGTAATTTTACCGCGATGCGAATTTCCACAAATTTTAGAGTTTTTGTATGCATACGTTGTATGCACGCATGTTACCTGCAGAGGCATAGCCAAGGGAAGGTTTTGGGAGTTGTAACCCCCATCGCAATGAAATTTTGTATATTTAACATAGGAATATATGAGTTGTAGCTCTGTAACCCCTCCCATTAAGCCTATAACCCTCCCCTTATGAACTTTCTGCCTACGCCACTAGTTACCTGTATCTACTTTATTTTCGAAGTTTAAAATTTAAATTCCAGAATGGATTAAACGAGCGATCGGATAATGCGATCATTTTCTTTGGTCCCAAGATCCTCATTATATACGAGTCCTACTCTAATTACACAGGCTTAATTTATTACAAGGGTTCTGGAAAAAAAACAATTGTCTTGGGGGCCCATGAAACCTAAATTCGACCGTTCTTCGGTCTACAATGAACACTCATAAATGTACTTTTTTTTTACTCGTTAGAAGCAGGGCCGTAGCCAGAAGGGGATAGGGGGATGAGCACCCCTGAAACATATGTTTGGCTTTATTTTTTCTTAAAATAAATTAGTATAGAATTTTGTTTAAAATTTGTTTGGTGTAATTTTTAAGTTTCTTTTATATACGACGATGGAAATTATTCTTTGACATTAAAAATGCATTTAAGACAGATTTTCAAAGCGCATATATTATACATCATATTTTTAACAAAAGCTCTCTCCACTTAGTCTACGGTAAAGAGAAGGAAAAGTATAGATTTTCAGTATACCTCTACAAAAGTTTTAAATACAATTTTTATATTAAGAATTTTATTCGTTAATGTTAAATGGATTAGTTTAGTTTCATTGTTAAACATGAGTCGTTCATATAAATCATTTTGAACATTAATTACATATTCCATGTGTATTGGAACATGTCGCTTAAGTTTTTTCGAAGTGTATGGAGTTAGTACAAATTTATTAAAACGCACATACACACATACGGTATTATATTTTTTAAAAATATTAATAGCATACATTGAAACGTTTACGAATTTTAAACTTCCTCCTCCATATAGGATTCAGAGCCCGCCTCAGAGTTTCCCCTTGAAGAGCTTTAAGCTCCGGCTCTGATCGTGAATCGAACCTAGGTTAATAGCACCCTAAGCAAACGCGTTACAATTTCACCACCAAAGGGATCAAATAAGAACAATCAATGTAATGCTAATTATGATGGATATAATTTTAAAAATATCCTATACAATTCTAAAAATATTCTACATAATGCGAAAAATATTCTGTATAATGCAGAAAATATTCTATATAATGTGAAAAATATTCTATATAATGCGAAAAATATTCTATATAATGCTAAAAATATTTTATATGATGCCAAAAATAGCTTATATAATGCTAAAAATATTCTATATAGTGCTAAAATATTCTTATTACAAAATGCTAAAAATATATATAATTCTAAAGTATTAATACTTGAAACATTTTAATAGTGAAAATATTCTGCAAAATGCTAAAATGTTCTATAAAATGCCAAAATATTTATAAACATTGAAATATTCTATATGATACTGGAAAATATTCTATATACGCAGGAAATATTCTTTTATAATACTAAAATATTCTATATAATACTAAACATATTTATATAATACTGAAAATATTCTATATAATGCTAAAACTAATCGTTATGATGATAAGAATAATCGACATGACATAATCGATTGATATGCTGTATTAACCAATAAAATGTTAGTAATTGACGCGACGCAGTACTCGATATGATGAAAACGAATGCCTGTTCAAGTGTTCAGAAAATGAATATCTGTTTAAGAATTCTGACTTAATTGCTGAAAATTGCAGGCCATACGCGTAACGTAGCTCGAACCAAAGTAATTGCCTTAACTCCCATTTAATATCGCATTTTAACTATCGTGCACTGGTTGAGCTGCTGCAGCCGCTTTGCAGTACTGCAGCAATATTGCAGTTGCTGCATGCAGTAACTATTTTACTGCAATATTGGGAATTTCTTTATGAACAAAAGAAAATCCTTAAAATATTATAATATAATGGAAAAGCAATACAACGAAGAAAGCCACCTGAGTTATAAATCGATTGCGATTTTTTTCTCCACCATTTCCATGGTTTCGGTTTGAAATAGAGGCTTTTTAGCTTAATTCACGGAAACATTGGCATATTCAAGGGG
>QLNU02014802.1:74572905-74607696 GCA_006491805.2 Dysdera silvatica | reverse complement strand
AAAATATTCTATAAAATGCTAAAAATATTTTATATAATTCTACAAATATTTTATACAATACTTAAAACATTTTTTATAATAGTGAAAATATTCTAAAAAATGCTAAAAATGTTCTATAAAATGCTAAAAATATTTATAAACATTAAAAATATTCTATATGATACTGAAAATATTCTATATAATACAGGAAATATTCTTTATAATACTAAAAATATTCTATATAATACTAAAAATATTTTATATAATACTGAAAATATTCTAAATAATGCTAAAACTAATCGATATCATGATAAGAATAATCGACATGACATTATCGACTGATATTCTGTATTAAGCAATAAAATGTTATTAATTGACGCGACGCAGTACTCAATATGATGAAAATGAATGCCTGTTCATGTGTTCTGAAAATGAATATCTGTTTAAGAATTCTGACTTAATTGCTGAAAATTGCAGGCCATACGCGTAACGTAGCTCGAACCAAAGTAATTGCCTTAACTCCCATTTAATATCGCATTTTAACTATCGTGCACTGGTTGAGCTGCTGCAGCCGCTTTGCAGTACTGCAGCAATATTGCAGTTGCTGCGTGCAGTAACTATTTTACTGCAATATTGGGAATTTCTTTATGAACAAAAGAAAATCCTTAAAATATTATAATATAATGGAAAAGCAATACAACGAAGAAAGCCACCTGAGTTATAAATCGATTGCGATTTTTTTCTCCACCATTTCCATGGTTTCGGTTTGAAATAGAGGCTTTTTAGCTTAATTCACGGAAACATTGGCATATTCAAGGGGCTGTAGTAGCGGACACAGATTTTCATTTTTGGGCCAAAGACAGAATTTGCCATGGTCTTGGAATAACACCCTCATTTATCATGAAAATCGGAATTTCTTTACAGTGAAAATGCATTGTGGGGTCATGACCCCTGTGATCTCCCCCTGCTTCCGCCCTTGGGGTTGTACCCCATTCGATGAAATTTGTATACATACATATGCATATATATATTGGGTTGTAGATTTGTAACCTCCCCATTATGAAACCGTAACCCCTCATTACGAATTTTTTGCGTCTACTTATGCATAGGAGTCGAGCATAGATGATAACAATGATGCAAGTTGAATTCGAAATTACGATTTTCGGAGTATTGGATAAACGCCAGTGTTGTAGGAAGGGGAGGGGGCGCTCAGGGAGTTCGAATCCTTCATTTGACAGTAAGATACTTTTTTTTTTTATTTAATGTCATATCATATGATCTGTCATGAAGCTATTTGAACCCCTGATAACTTTTGAATTAGTACGCCTCTGACCAACGCTAAACGGCTAAGTTACTACTATAACTCTCCATACGGACACCATTTCTTCGTTAAATCAAATCGTGAGTGCTTTAGAGAAAAAAAGTAATTTGGATTTATATATATACCCTTTCTTATTTTATTGAGAGAGGCTCACCTTTGATAATAAGAGCAAGCATTGATTATTTTTTCTTGTATCAATTAAGAAATGCGATGAGGCTAATTAATTCTGTTAATTTAATGCAGATTAAACTCCAATTTGCCGAAATCATTATCAGTTGACTTGTTAATCATATGCATCGTAATCGTATTTTATTAAATAAATATCGTAATCGCAAACTGAAAGCGAAAAATAAATCGTGGCACGAAAAACGAGCGTGATCCATTCCGAAGCGTTAATCCCTAAATGAGCACGTAGATATTGATGAAGAATTTATCAGTGTGCCTGTATCTTAACATCTGGTTTCATAGTTTCGCAGAGATCGTTTGGCAACAGTAAATTTGATTAGCTGCGTTTGTTCGTAAAAGGAGACGCGTCCACGAAGACAGAGTGGGAACACACACACACACAAAACTCATCTAAATAGATAGAGGCTCCGAATCGTAGGGTGTTTCTTTGTGATTTATGGTACAACAAAAAGTATGAAAGATAAAGGCTGCGCGAGTTTCGGAAGGGTGTGGCTCAGAAAAAACGTCAGTCCATTTGTCCAATCTTTAATTTATTCACGTCGAATTTGTCGGAGCAGTCAGTCCACTCTCCCCACTTACGACATCTTGGTTTTATCCTTCTTCTTCTTCTTCTTCAGTTGTCACTCTTCTTCTTCTTTTTCATCAATAATAAGAGGAATTTGAACCAGCCATTTTACTCTCATTTCTTCTCTTCGAAGTCCAATATTCATTATGTTGTCGAATTTTCATGAAATTGGAAACAGAAAATTAAATAATCCGTAATATTATTCCAAGCGATGGAATATTTGCCACAACTGTTTTTCTGGAACGAAAAGTAGGCACAGACATCGTTTTGATTTAAGGATAAGAAAATCATATGTTGTTAGAAAAAGTATTTCAAATCATAAACTATCTTTAATACTATAAAACTAATTTCATATAAAAAATGATAAAAATTCTAATCTTTTTAGTAAAGCCTGTGGACAATTTCCATTTTTTTTTAAAGGTGACATTAGGGCATGCGAAATTTTTAGATCCAACCTCACAGCTATTAAATAAATCAAACAAGAGAGGAAATTCTTTAAACTTCAACTTAAATTGATTAGCCTATAACATGGGCGCCCATACGAGCATTTCTAAGGGGAGGGCTGAGAAAAATTAACGAGTACTTCAAGGGGGGGGGGGGGCCTGAGAAAAATTATTACCTCCTTCTCAAAGCTGTCGAGAATTTTAGTGAATGTACAAGATACCAAAACGCTACAAAAATAATTGATACTGCTTGACAATTAGTAATGAGCTAAAAAGTACCTTATTTTAAAATGTGACTGTAAAACTTTTGAAAATAAATGCGTAGCAGGTTCGGGCAAATAAAATTTTTAAACGGCTAGGTGGGGAGGGGGGACCGAGCCCCTCTGCTCCCTATATGGGCCCCTTATGGCTTATAATCTTAACATCATCCGAACCTTCAGTACCCCTGTAAGGTATCTTAAATATTCCTGGCTCCAAATATCTTTTTTTTTTCTTTTTTTCTTTTTAAATTTAAAATGTACATGTCCTAATTTTTAACTTTTGCATGAACGAAGACTTAAGAATATTTTTAGTTATATTCTTAGATATGTTTCAGAAATCCAACTCAAAGAAAAAATATCTACTTCAGTTCTTTTGTCAGATCAGGGGTCCTCAAAGCTGTTGATATCAACTCACAGATAGAGCCGAAATTGGGGGGGGGGGGATTGCCCAGGGGCCTAAGACCTTAAAGGCGCCCGACTGAACTTTAATGTCTTAATAAACGTAATTTCTTATTCAACATAATTGGTTGGGAGGGGGGAGATCTGCTGAACTGCCTCGAGGGGTCGATATTTCATTGTTAGTGGTCTATTCGGGCTCGGCGGTCAATGGGAAAAGTTAATTAAAAATTACTAATGTAATGGACACCTTGTTATATATAAATATTGTAAATGTTTAATGTTTTTATGTGTTGCGAAAAAAATACTGTACGTAAAGTACGGGCGCCGTTATCGGGGGGACAAGGGGGACCCGTTCCCCAATGTTTATGTTAGGGTTCCATATCTCCCTTCAATTTCAAACAAAATGCCTTCTACTGGCATGTTGTCCCCCCTAATATTTTTATGCCGTGGGCGCTAATGACGTAAAGATCATTATGTGAAAAATTATGTCGAAAGAAATTTTACGTTAAAGGTTGCATTTTTATGTAACGTTATATTTACGTTTTTGAAATGTAACTTTGTTACTTGGGGATGAATGTCAATGTTACATAAACCTATCCAAAACTGTACGAAATAGTACTTTTCCTTTTTCTCGCATTTCTAAGCCCGTACAGGCTGGAAATACTGTTAAGCTGTTAATTCTGTTATAACTGTTAATCTGTTAGTTACTAAAAAGCTGTTAATTTGATTTTGACAAAACGGAGAATAAAGTTAGAAACGACTGCCTTAGATCTCCACGAAATTCCACGCCTAAGAACTTCGTAGAGATCTATGGCAGGATCTTGTTAATTTTGAATTCAATATCGCCAAAAGCCACCAATCATACTCGTCATATTGACAATGTCAGTTGATTTTATAGATTTAATATAAAAGCCTTATTATAATGCATCTGATTCTATGGTGTGAGAAAAGGGGCTCCAGAAGCTTAAGTTCCCTTCAATTCAATGGATATCAAAACCCATTATTTTCTCTAAAAATGATGCTGTCGCATCTCACGATCTCCTTTAAAATCACTTGAGCCCCAATAAGTTTAATCGCCACGCCAGTGATCTGATTAATATAATTATATTACATATAGTGGATATACACTGTGGATTCCCCTTGTAAGTTATAATTATTATTGTAAATTTATCTAAGTTATAAGTATTTATATCTATATTTATATCTATTTATAAGTATTTATATCTATTTATAAGTATTTATATTCATTTATAAGCATTTATATCTATTTATATCTATTATGATTTATATATATGGCCTGCAAAAGGGTTGCTGGTATCTAACTGGAAGGAGACCCACACGCTGAACGTATGTGACGATGTGTGGAACCGGCCAGGCCAGTAACCTAGTGTCCTACCCCGCCTTCAAGTGGTGCAGGCTGAGCTTTCTATTTATGTGGCAAATTAATATTTGCTACACGGATAGAAAGGCGGAAGGGGAGGGCTAATTCACCAACCCGTCTAGCCAGCGTGGTGAAATTATGGCTACTGCCCACGCCTGTCATGTGGGGACTTTTGGGGAAATGTAGGACTTCCAGCTGCCACACTAGATTCTCATTCTGATAGCACTGCTTGCAGTGCCCGACAGAAATTGGGGCCCAGGGCAGACATTATCCATGAAGGGGCCCCCTAACCCCTCCCATACCCACGACACTTCTGATTACTATGTTTATTATCATTATACATATGAGTGAATGAATTTTACCACCATGTATATAACATTATCTAGGTATATTTTCCTCCTCTTAAAGGAAAGGAATCAGTAAAGGATTTTTTTTTAAATCCTGAAATGTCTTTGGACTTCCTATAAAGCAAATATTAAAATTTTTAAGAATGCACTGGACTAAATTTAAGATTTAGGGGGTCCCCTCCGAATCGGGGGGGGCAGCTGCCCCATATGCCCCTGCGTAAATTAGGCATTGCTGCTTTGTTTGGCTTCACTGTTGGCAACACTGCTTTGTTTACTTCTATACATTTACATCTTCCCCCCCCCCAAAAAAAAGACTCGGCTCCCTTTTTTTTATTAAGGTCTTGCAGTCAACTCGTGTAGGGACGGATTTAAAGGTCATTCGGGGGGCGATTAATGACTTGATTTTTGAAAATGATACCTCATTGGACCTTTACCTTGCATCTTTTCAATGTTAAATTTTCATTCAAGGGGGGCGATCGTCATCCCCGCCCCTAAATCCGCTCTTGAACTCGTGAGAAGTTTTCTAAATGGTCCGCGGGTCCAATTGAAGTGGAAAAATGGTCCGCGGCTTAAATTGAGTTGGGAACCACTGCTGAGAAAATCCCCAAATCCCCTCCCTCTCTCACGGCCTTCTTCTCGCCCTTCTTCCCGATGGTCCTCAATATGTTGAGGAATGCTCAAAATGGTCCATGAATCATCGAAGTTCGAGAAATACTGATCTGGAGTAATTTTTTTTTAAACCATCGTTTGTCCCATTCGCCTCTTCCACAGTATTCCAAGGTCTCATTCCCTCCCTCCCCCCATTCTCCTAAGAGGTTTTTTTTTTCTTTTTGGTAAATAGCACCTATCAGTGTCGCTACAGTTTGAGTCTAATAATTTCGATTCTCAGTTCTCCCCCCCGCGAAAAGGTGAAATCTCTCCTTACGAAAAGTTTTAAATCGCTGAAAATTGTGGAAAGAGTGAGAGAGGCTGGAACAGTTGAAAAGATTATGCAAAACAAACTAAAAGAAAAAAGGAAAATGGAATGCTCTAAGCATAGGCGTAATCTGGCGGGGGCAAGGGGGGCGGACACTTGCCCCAGTTTTTAGAGAAAGGAGACAAAATCGTACTTTTTCTCATGCAATTTTTTTGCCCCCTTGCTATATTTAACCCCCAAATTATGCCAATGGCCCTAGGAAAAGATGCTTGGATGGATTGTAGGAAGAATTGAGAAAACTATAAGTAAGAGAATGGATTACGAAATCTTTAGACGAAAGAGAGTGGGGGATGATTGTTAAAGAAGTTTAGCTTTCTCTCTTTCTCGAAGACTATAGGGCCAGGAGGAGGGGGTGAGGATTAAATCAAAACAGACTAATATATTATAATAGAAGTACGTGTGCGATTGTTCAGAGAATTACGTAAATGGTTTCCAGCCATTGAACACCGCATGTGTTGGGCGCTGCATGCTTTAACGATTCATTTTTAATGAATGCAAATATTTTCAATATGCAAGTGCAGATGGTAGCCGTATTACTTGATAAATCACTCTGGAAGAAAAGAAAGATTTTGTCGATCCCATAACTTTTTTGTAGTTAAAAAAGCCGTGGGAATGTATCTGCACCAGACGCATGAAGTCCTTTTCCCTGTGAGTGATTTATCACGTAGCATTTTTATGTAAAAATTAATTAATTAATTTTAATATTTCATTAAGTTTCTTCGAAAACATGATTGTGTTCAGACGTTCATTAATCTGAACTGTTCTTCTTTCTCTAGTGCGACAATCCCTGAAGGATTTGACCCTTTACTGATCACCACCCACTCTCCTCTCACTAAAGCTAACGTGATAGATGATGGCAATAATTTACTTTGTATAACTTGAAATGTGGATCCTCAGAAGAATATTAAAAATAAAATGGACTGACAAGATCTCCAATCAGGAAGTGCTGAACAGATCCAACACAAAAAAAGAAAAACTATCATCACTTCAATTCTGAGAAGAAAGTCGTATTATTGCGGCTACATAGGGAGAGAAGAAAAATACCAACTAGCACTGGAGAGAAATATTATGGGGAAGAGACCTAGAGGCAGAAAAAGAAGAGGATGGAGGGATGACTTAAAAGCTTCGACTAGGCTAAGCATGGAAGACATTATCGATGCCAGTAGAGATAGGAAAACCTGGTCCATATTGGTAGTCAACCTCCGAATCGGAGAAGACACTTGATGATGATGATGACGACGATGATGATGATGAATCATAACTTGTTATTATTTAGCTCTTACATTAATTACTGTCCCGGATAGTGGGTAGGTTGGCCAATTGTGCCCGAACCCAGAGCCTCTGCTCAAACCGGTACCCCCCCGAAGTTGAAAAAGTTTATTTATTCCGTAAAGGCTCCCCCAGTAGTTTCGGAGAGATAAATTTGTACACAACATTTTTGTTAAAAGAATTAATATAATTTATATTAAATCAAACAGCTGTAAATTTAAAATCAAGCCGAGCTCTCATTTTTCTGGGGTACTATTTGATTAAATTAAATTACTAAATTTACTATTTGATTAAATTAAATTACTAAATTTACTATTTGATTAAATTAAATTACTAAAAGTTGGACTTGAATTCAACAAAGACGACGAAAGTTACAAGGGAGTTAAACTGGAATTTTTTGCGTGACGAATACAAAATAATAAACAACCTGAATTTACTCAAATCAGAATTGAAGAAATATTTATTAATCAGAAGGGAGGAGAAGACCGAGACGCGGGGGTTGTATTGAAGGGCGGACACAGAGGGAGGTCACGGGGATCATGATTGCCCAAAATATATTTTTTCACTGTAAAAAATTCCAACTTTCATGAAAAATGAAGGGTGTTATTCCAAGACTATGGCAAATTCCCTTCTTGACCCCCCCAAAATGAAAGTCTATGTCCGCCCCTGAGTGTGCTGTGTATGTATATATTTATTTATTTTTCTAGTTCTGCAACAGGGTACACTTGTGTATTTACTCCGGACATTCTACATAGGGTTGGTCCTTAGGCATTTAACTATGTATTAACATAAATTGCGATGTATTTTGATTTGTAAAATCAAAACGTTAATATACATGATGCTTATTGAATAATGGAGAGCATAATTAAATAAAGGTTGTTAATTGCATAGATTAAGCTCAATATCAAGGGGCGTGAACTATAGCCCCCCCTCCCCCCCCGACTCTAATACTTATCACATTGCATTCATTTGTAATTTTCGTCTGTCTAAGGGGACGAGCCATCTCAACCAGCGTATCTGTCAGAATGTTTGCTCAGGGGTGACAATTTCTGTCGGCGTGTGTGTGTCAAACTTCGTTCTGGGGGTGCAAAATTTACTTTCAAGTTTTTAATTTTTCTTATAAAATGTACTTACCAAAAGAAACGAAATAAAATATTCAACAGCAATGAAATAATTCTTCCATATTTATATAAAAAAGTTCATTCTTTTATTCAGAGGAAAACAAAATTCAAGCATTTTTTCTCAGACATTTAGTCTATTCACAGACAGTTGATAATTTTTGAGGTGGCAGGATTTTACTTCATATGGTAACTTTCTTCCCTCTTACTACCCTCATTCGTATTTGTCTTTGAAAAACTGCTACGTATAAAAAAAATATTACAATTTACATATGCAGAAAAAGTATAGAAAAATAATTTGCGCAATATTTTTTCCTTTCTTGTAATTTGAATATTAGCTGCTATATAAACTTAGAATTTTAATGATGTGTGTCAAGAAATTTGGGGGTGTAGCAAACTCCTTGACCTAACCCCCTCTAGTTACAAAAACGCAGCAGCCCCCCCACAAAAAAGGAACAGAGAGAAAAAGGACCAATATAACTGAATGCGTGTTAAAAAAAAAAAAATAGAAAAGGGAAGGAAGAAATCTCTAGAAAGCAGAAAGACTCATCTTTTGGGTGGCAGAAAAGAATGGAAGGTTTGGTCGCCGGTATCCGTGATCAAGAGCTTGGGTGGAGCCGGACTTCACTTAATGTGTCCTTGGCCCGAGTATTTAAGTCTTTTCTCATCCATCCATCTACCTCTATCTCACCTACTTTCCCTTGAGCAAAAATGATCAATAGTTCTAAATAATTCAGACGGGATTAAATCATCAGGGAAGGTGAGGGAAAGAGAGGGTGAAAACAAATCACACCAAGCTTGTCCAGGATGACTCCAGATCTGTCTAAGCGAGTTCTTCGTTTGCAGTTTTAGGAAAGAACTTTTCTCTTGTCATTTTTGATGGCTAGTGCAGTGGTTCCCAACATGGGGGGTCGCGACCTTTAAGGGGTTTGAAAAAAGTTTCTGGGGGGCGGGGGGTTGTGGCAACTATTTTTAGTTGCAATTATTTTTATAAAGAATTTCATACCAAATGTTTCCAACGCTTTTATAACAACATGGTTACACACATTGCAATATTTTACTAATGGTTGTTAACTTTATATTCAAAACATGTAGTAATATATATAATTAATATAATTTTATATTTAATGTGTTTTCTTTACTCTGTTAAAAATGCTTTTATTATGCAAATGTGGCGGCGACGGATAGGAAGAGTTCAAATATTCTGTAAGCAAAATTTGGGCCATTTCAACCCCCCCCACCTTTCAAGTAAGCAAAAATTATCATTGGCTAACAGGAAAATAAGACGAACGGCAACCCCCTTCCCACCAAAGTGCTTACGTAATACTTGAAATCCCCCATACAGGGGGTCGCAGATCTTTTGGTTACTATAAAAGGGGGTCGCAGATTATGTGGCTGTTTGTGGTAATCATACTGCGGGAGAAGTTCATGAAAATGTGCCACAGGATGTCACATTAAAAAGCTCTATGTTTATTCGAGAAACTTCTTGGATGCACCTTTGATTTACATCTGTCAATCTTTGTACGTCAATAATTGTACACTCATTATAACGATAATCATAGGCACTTGCGTACGCAGGAGGTATTGATGGGGGTTATAATCCCCCACTGCAATGAAATTTTGTATGTTTAACATGGGAATACATGAGTTGTGGCTCTGCGATCCCCCCCATTGAGCCTGTACCCCCTTATGAACTTTCTGTGTACGCTTATAATCATGGGCTTACGTAGAAAGTTCAAAAGGGGGTTTATGGGTCCAATGAGGGGGAAGGGTTTCAGAGCTATAACATATATTCATATGTAAATATACAACATTTCATAGCAATGGGGTTAAAACTCCATCACCTCCCCCCTTTCGTACTCCACTAACAATTATAATAATTAGTGTAGACATTAGCAGTGAGCCAGATGATTCGATAATCGAATTACTGAATTAATCTGCTCTTTTATAATAGATGGGTTAAATCATTCATTAAACGCTTTGACTCGCCTATAATAGTCATACCTTGAAGATATTGCGAGTTCGGTTCCAGGCCAACGCAATAAAGCGAGTCACATATATTTTTTGGCTTCCTATTCATGTAAAAAGCTGTCTTGACACCAGAGTCCACGAGAGAGGGAGGGCAGCAGGGGCTGCAGCCCGGATGGGAGGGGGGAGTCCGGATGAAGTCTAGGAGCCCGCGCTGGCAAGGACCTATGTTGTGGGGGGCCCGGCCCAGGAAAGTGGGTTCTCAGGGCCGGTCAAAATGAGCTTGTGGGCCCGAGGTAGCTTATGGTGCCCCTGGTTGACACATCAGTAGTTCCCAAATTGTTGTACGAGGGAGGACCTTCAGAAGCAAGGGCGGATCGAGGATTTTATTACGGAAGGGGCGGTTCCGGGGGGCCCCTCTCCCAGGAAAATCTTTAGTTTAGGGCCAATGAATAGTTTAGGTAAATATTATTGTTCTTAAGTTATATTACTAGCCTTCCTTTATACTCTTCAAAACGTTTAATTTACCACAATGTACGAAAGTTGAGTCTATCTTTTAATTAAACTTCATGGTTTAGGGTAGATTACAGTTAAGTATGACAGAAAGGAGGAGCTAGTGAAGAAGACATACACAACAACCAAACATGATGATGTATAATGTAATTAATAGAGCAAGTTTAAATTTAAACTACAAAAACGTTGTAATTATTAGTAAGAAAAACACAATTAATCATAGTTATATATTCGAAAAAATCTTGTAATTATTTTACTTTTTTTATAACAAGCAACTTTTTAAAAACATTTTTGTTTATAGTGTAGTTTATAGTGTAGTTTTGTTTATAGTGTAGTATAGTTCAAAGTTTATAGTGAATAGTCAAGCCTTGTTGGTTTCTTTGAAAATTTGTCAATCACTTTATTTACATCAATATGAATGTTTTTGTGGGTGTGTATTAATGCTAGTGATGAAAGTTTCTCCATCGCCTTCGAAACCAAGTTTAAAGGCGCCTCAACCAGGATAAATTACATTCTGCTGAAGCAACATCTACTGAAAACGTAGCTTGAAGGGCGGAAGCTTGTAGATTCGTGGAAAAACGTCTGGATTGCATTTCTCCAAGACTTGAAGACTTTGGACGCCAATGTAATACTTTTGTTTATTACAGTCGTAACAAATAACAATAAAATATTCTTCGTCGTCTTTATTTTTTTCTATTTAAAGCTGAACGACCAGGGGTGGAGGAGATCGCCCCTGCCCCTCGCTGGATCCACCTTCATCCAGAAGAAAGCGAAAGACCGCGAGGGAGTTAAGCGTAAGCGAGAACTCTTCAAGGAAAAAATGAAAAATGATGAACAGCCGAAAGATTCTTTTACTGCTATTCCCCCGTGTTAAGTCACGGGGAAGGGAGGGAATAATGATGACAACAAACCGGTACCGTTTCTTCAAATTTTTGAACAACCTTTTACAATAAAATAATGTTTTTCTATTGGTGGTAACCGTTACCAATACAACGAGAACTACTGTTAAGGTAATGTTACTCACTAAAAAAAACAAAAAACTTTTAACGAACATCATTGCATTTGAAATAATTTTAAAAGGTATGTTTTGCACCGGGGCATCTTAACGTATCCACCGTTTAGACCAACTCTTGAAATTCCAAATTTTTCAATAAGAGAAATATGAATTATAATAAAAAAACTTTATCAACTTGAGGCCGCTGCTTGGGTAGGGGTGCGGGCCCCGTTGGCCCATCCGCAAAGCCGCCACTGGTTTTTCAATGGATTAGAAACGACCTCGTTGTGACTAGTTTCTTAAAAATTGCCTTCGGAGTGAATTTTATCTTGGAGCCCATATTAGATTTATGGCCAACACCACAAATGGCACAATCTAAAAAAATTTGAAAACCACTCTGCGCACTATACTGCAGTCTATTAAAAATGGCGTCGACAGAATTGCTCAATGCAGAGGTGCCACAAACATCCAATTTATAAGAAAAAAAAAAAGAAAAAACAAACAAACAAGCAAGTAATATCTGCGAAGTGCAATAAAATGAAGTATACTTGTATATACGGGGAGAATGTGTATACTTCTTCAAAAGATAAAAGGTATTATTACCCTTTACAGGGATAAATACAATTGTCACGTAGTAATCAACACAGAAAAGCTTCGGGATGAGTCCTTTGTGTTTTCGTGAAGAAATTATTATATGTGAAAATCTGATACCCACGTTTATTAGCTCATATTAGAGATTTTTGTTTGTTTTAGGAGAAAAGAGACGCCGTCTCATCCTGGATGGCGTCTCTTTTTATGTCTGCTTATATATTTAGTATTATTAAATATATTAATAAAATACATCAAAACATTTACGAATTTTAAGCCCCCTGTAATTTTCAGAGTTCCCCCCCCCGTAACGAACGTCTAGTTAGGGCCTGAATATGTATAATATGTGCTCTTCCTCATCTTCAATAATTTTATAAACTCTACGTTAATGCAATTAAGCTAATTTTAACGTAATAGAAGACACCAACGACTAGGGGAGTAGACAGGGAAGTAAACGTTTTACTCCCCCCCCCATCTTTAAATTGCCGCATAATCTCTCGTCACTTTCACAAGAGGGAAATTAAATATCCCTTACGCAAGTTTTCTCACCTATCAATGACATATAAATATGAAAATTGAGTTTTCGGTCATTACTGTGTGAAAATAATTCCATTGCAAATAATTAGAACTTATTTTTTAAAGTTTATTTTTCCCCAAGGGAAATCCTCATCTTCTCAGTTCAAGTCTTTTTCTCTTCATGTTTATATAAATACTAAAAAGTCGAAATTTATATCTTTGGAAGAGTTGGTAATGTAATGCTTGCCTATAAAATATTGAAGCCTCGCGTGACTTGGAAAAAAAAACAAAACAAAAAAAAAACAGTCTTTCCACATGAGAAGAGTCGATTACGGTTACAGTTACGTTAGTTATACCAAGTCTTAATCAATAATTTAACCGCAACATCCTGTCCTTGATGATGCTTTTAGCTACGGTCTTCTGACAGGGAAACTGTTTTATCCGACCCGAGAAAAGGTTTCATTAGAGCTTTGTTTCGGCAGTGTTTATCGTTCATAAAGGGGAATATAAAATAAAGTCTCGCCTTTTGGAGCAGACGTTTACATGAAGCCTATTCAAGAGTTTGATTTTAAAATTTAATGGGGTAACTTAAATCAATTCCATTTTATCGACATTTCGCTCGATGAAAGGAAAGGAAATCCAATTCTCGAAACGTTGCAAAATTTTTTCTTATACATTGCACCCGTGGTGAAAATTTCGCTAATTATAGTAAGCCTTGGTCAGTCCTTACATTCTTTTGTTAAATTAAATTCGATGAAATTTTTAAGAATTATTCTATAGAACGATATATTGCTTTATGCGCATAATTAGCTATTAAAAATATAAAATTACTAAAAATCAGAATTAATTTATGAAGTATCCAAGGTTAACAGGCTAATAATGAATTAATCAATGAATTACCAGAATTAATTAATGAATTAGCAGAATTAACGAATAAATTATCAGAATTAAGGAATGAATTAACAGAATTATTTCATGAACTACGTGAATTAGTTAATGAATTACCAGAATTAATTAATGAATTAGCAGAATTAACGAATGAATTATCAGAATTAACGAATGAATTATCAGAATTAATGAATGAATTATCAGAATTAATGAATGAATTATCAGAATAGACGAATCATCAGAATTAAAGAATTACCGGAATTAATGAATGAATTATCAGAATTAACGAATAATCAGGATTAAAGAATTGCCGGAATTAATGGATTAACAGAATTAATTAATGAATTATCATGATTAATTATTGTATTGTCAGAATGAATCAGTAAATTATCAAAATTAATTCATGAATTAAAGAGAGTTCAAGTATTATGTAAGAACCGTTGCGGGGGTTGATGTTGTGCTTATTTTCCTATGTTAGCCAATGTTAATTTTTGCTTAGGAGGGAGAGGGGTATAAAATGGCCAAAATATTGCTTACGTAATAATTTACCTCTTCCTTATCAAAATCAATTAATGAATTATCAGAATTAATTCATGAACTATCTAAATTAATGAATTGTCAGAATTAATCGCTGGCTTATTAGAGTTATTGAATTATCAGAATTAATTAATGACAATTATAAAATAAGGAATAACATTCTTAATTAATTAATCAGTAAGTTTATTATTATCTTAATATAATGTATTAAATGCTATCTAAATTTATAACACTAACACATGTCCCCTTTTGGATACGCTTTACTATGGTGCAACCTGGTAGTGATGTATTTGTCTATAAAGAAAGGAACAGGTTTGAGTCCAAATGACAGAGAGTGCTTGCAGAACTAATGCGTAGTACGGGGTTTGATTCCATAGGAGGCAAAGTTTCGAATCCCTTGAAAAACCGTAGGTCCTTGCGCCGTATGCTGTTAACAGTCCTTGCTCCATAAAAAAAGAAACAGAATCTTTTCCGAAAGAGTAAGCTGATAACGAACGTTAACGTTGACGATATACCCATCTCTAAACTTGCTATTTTTTTGGCAATCTCCTTTTCAGGAATTGTAATACCATCGGGAACCATATTTATAGAACTCAAATACCGTCAGCATCTCCCCCTTTTCAGAAATTTCACATCGTCATACCCCTTTTCTGAAATTTTAGTTTTAGCGTCGTACGGTGGTACAGAATGTGACACATTTGACAGCTATGCTGGTTTTGAACCCCACTGATTTTTCATGCTCGCCATTTCTTCTATCAATTCGTTCTCAGGGTTTGATATTTTAGATAACAGTGGTTTTGAACTCTCGGAGAACTTTAGGACCTGACGTAGCGTGGTCAATGGTCATAACTCCTCTTGTGTCATAAACCGCCATTTTGTGGTATCGCCGTACCTCTTTCCAAGTGTCCGTACCTCTTTGATGAAACAGTGTTCCATCGATATAATCCCTTCCAAAATTTTTTTTGGCACCTCATTCATCGAACCATCATTCATCATTACCAGCTCTAACATGCATCCTTTTAATACCTTTGACATCGTTTCTTTACCTCTCTGAAATTTTTCTTATATCTTTTCAGTGTACGTACCGCCCACAAAAAATCTTTGTCATCGTATACCCCTCTTCGTACCTTAGCGTCATTGATATAAAACCTTTTCAAAGTATCTGTTCCATTTGCATACCCCCTTCAAAGTTTTGTATCACATAATGTCATCATCATTCGCGCACCCCCTTTCAAAGCTTCGACGTTCTGCGTATTTCTCATGAATACGGTTATCTATTTGGCTACATCTTAAAAACAAATGCATACTTTTAAATACAGTGCACTCTGTCTATAAAGAAAATTTTCTTCTGTCTTGACAGATATAGGCGGTATTAGATTTAACCTTGTCTATAACGATAAATTGTCTATAAAGATTATTTCTCTGATGCTTACAATATTCTTATAGATAAATTTCACTACGTATATAGATTTCACTACCCATATAGATTTCACTATACCTATATAGATTTCACTATACACTACGTATATAGATTCTATACCTACGTATATTTCACTATACACTACGTATATAGATTTCACTATACACTACGTATATAGATTTCACTATACACTACGTATATAGATTTCACTATACACTACGTATACAGATTTCACTATACTAATGATATATAGATTTCACTATACACTCCTCAAATATATACGGAGTAGGCAAACAGGTCCATTTTACAAACTTCGTTAAAAAGTACAACAATAATCTTTAAATTTTCAGGCTAAAATATCGCCGACAACACTATTATAATATTTATTTTTAACTAATTTACGTCCTAAGCAAAAAAATTGATTAATCATACGTGAAAGATTTTTATTTTTCGATTAAAACGAATCACAATTATTGTAAATTCGTATACGTATTCATAATACCGCAATATATATATGGACGGATCTGTAAGAGAAATATTAATTTTTATAAGAAAAAGTAAAAAGTGTCTTCTGTAAGATTCAATATATTGCTTGATGTTGAAAGCGCCTCACTGCATGCGCATGCATCAAACTCTTCTCCTGGGTGGGGCAATTCTAACCTGTTCAACATGGAGATTGCCCCACCCAAGTCACAATTCCGACATCAAGCATATTAAAATTGTCTTATCCCGCACACATAATGAAACTGTCTTTCTAGGTGAGAATAATTGTGAGCGACATTGGAGTTGCACATACATTTAAATTGAACACTGGGTGGGCAGTTTCAATATCGAGCATGTATATTGTCTGGTTGAAATTTGCGAAGTCGATTGAAGCCAAATAGAGTCAAAGGAAATATTCACACATTTTCATCAAACGCGTTTTCCGTATACATGGGCGCCGTAGAAGATATTTTGTTTGAAATTGGAAAGAGACATGGAACCTTAATACCAACGTTGTGGGGGAAGGGTCCCCCTGTCCCCCCGCTAACGGCGCCCGTGCCCGTATACAAAATTATTCTAAATTTAAAAGACGCGTTATTTATAAAAGTATTGGTCCTTCGAAGATAAATAAAATTATTAAAAAGTAAATTTGCAGGTGACCTGTGAATTACGGGAATAATTATTACGTGATATTTACTTATCAACATAAATTTAACGCTAATTAATTATCATCCGCGTATTTATTCATTAAATTATTCAAACGTGTGTTAATTATTAACGTGCCTTCAATTTTAAATATGTTCCAACTGTAATGTTTCTTCGCGTAGCACCTCCCCCCCCCGGAGTTTAGTTCGGAAGTAGATTACGGGTACATTTAAGTACGTTTTGCATATTTATAAACTAAAGTATACTACTATACTTTTAAATTTAATAACGTATGAAATTTTGCCAATGCGCTAATAATTTAGTTGTTTTGAAATATTCCTTTTTCCACGGACCAGATAAAATAAACATTTTGAACAGTTTGGAGAAAATGGCCACATAAGCGATAGAAGTTGTGCAGATACGGAATAATAATAAAACTTTCCGGAATTTTGTCCGGAAAGTTGGCCCTAAACAACCGATGTGGGCGGTTCTTGGAAACTTGCGGATCGAAGACGCGCCGACTCATTTCATGACGTCCCTCTTCATCCCCTCCTTTTGGGAGGATCAGGAAAAGCAAAATCTGCACGAACACATTCCCTGCGGCTTTCATCCCTCTCGCAGCTCACAGGAGGAAAATTTCGTTTTCACACTCATGAAGTCCACGACGATTACCGCCAGAAAATTGGACAACAGGTAATAATTTTCATTGTTCTGTAGCCAAAAACTTTTCACGATAAAAAACGCTGTAGTATTTTTAATACCATGGATGAAAGGAAGGTTATAAAGTCCAGCTTTTTGTACCCGTTTCCACTATCGGTAATGAGATCTCCTTGGGCAGGAAGTTGTCGATGAATAGAGCAGAAAAAAGCTGATTTCTCGCTCTCGTGACGGGATGTGCCCCAATCCACCACCTAGATACATATCTGGATAAATGGCGAGCGGGTGTTTGCCAGTCGCGTGTCTACCTTGATATACATAACTGGTTGACTCACCTGCCTCGAGTGCTAACTAAATCGAGCATGAGATGACCTCTTGTTATCATTTTATTATTTGTGCAAGTACAAATTCTCTGGCCTCTCGTTCGAAGGATTATAGATGGAAATAAACCAATCCCATGATCGCATTGATCATCTAAATATGTTTTTTTTTATACCCTTACGTTGGACAATGAAGCGGTAGAAGGTCCAGTTGTTTAGAGGGCAAATTGGAGAAAGTGAACTTCATAAATAAATTTTGTTGGACACGTCTGAAGCGATCAACCGTGACAGTTGCCTCAGGCCCTTACAAATGGATGTTTCAAGTCTTATGACGTACATTTTCAACTGCTGCCTGCAAACCGCCCGCATATAAAGTCCCTCCCTAAGGTCGACAAGTCCTCTTTAAGAAACGACTTAGAAATTTTAGTTACCATTTAGATTTGATGATACTTGTGTTTACATAGTTCAAATGTATCTCAGATGACAAAGATGGCTGTTTGTTATTTGCTGCGCTATCTGAATTTCAACAGTTCTTAAATTGGAATCTTTTCAACTTTCAGGGAAAGATGATTTGGATCTGTAGCCTCCTTACCACAATGGCGATTCAACTGGCCATCGCAGGCTGTCCAAAGCAGTGCAGATGCTCGTTAAAGGAAGGACGAAAATTTGCCATATGTTCTGATGGTGGCCTTCAGTTAATTCCAACAACAGATATGGACTATAACACACACGTTATCATCGTAACAGCACCTCCATCAAAACCTAATAACTTAACCATAGGAAGAATATTTTTCAAATTTCCAAATTTAGAGATAGTGCGAGTCACTCACTCCAATATTCCCGCTATTGGAGATAGTTCCTTCTGGCCTGGAAGAAGGATTAGGATCTTGGATTTAAGCCATAATAACATTCGATTCTTAATGGAGACGGATTTTAATGGATTGATCAATCTTCGCGAACTTTATTTGGACAATAATCGAATATCAGCAACACCTTCTGCACCCTTCCGATACCTTTCCAGCTTGGTGAAGTTGGTCCTAGCAAAAAACCAATTAAAAACTTTGGTGCCGCGATTTTTTTATTTACTTACAAACTTGAAGGAATTGGATCTAAGCGATAACCCGCTTCAAATTGTAGATGCAGACAACTTGCGAGATGTTCACAATCTGAAAATTCTGAAGCTAGCTCGTTGTGATATTTCCAGACTGCATCCACATTTGTATCAACAACTACCCGACTTAAGAGATATGGATCTACAAGACAACTCGATATCCTCTATCGCTCCAGAGGAATACCGTCATCTTGGTTCTTTGAAGTCGTTGTGGCTTGACGGTAACGAACTAACAAAACTTCCTGACAACGCATTCCATGGACATGTGTTTCGTTACTTGGGATTATCAAGGAATGGAATCAGAGAGATATCTTCACGCGCGTTCTGTAACGCCACCATTACATCATTGGATCTCTCAAAAAATCAGCTAAGCAAGCTTAATAGCGAAATGTTCGAACCCCTTTCCATGTATACAGAATTTTTAAGTTTGAGCTCGAATTTCCTTGGCACTGAATCGCTTCTTGCTGCTGTTCAACCACTGCAAGCTTTAAAGACGCTCCATGCTTCAAATTCAGGCATCGAGTCCTTGCCGGTAGAATCTTTTCGGGCTAACCCGAACATCAACATCCTTGACTTGTCCTACAATCACTTGAAGGATATTCCTGCAGAGATTTTCCAACCCTTGCCGAAACTTGTTGAGATCGATCTGTCCAACAACGCTTTTCCTTACATCGACGGTGATGTGCTTCAAGCGCTCAATAATCTTACGAACTTGGGACTCGTTAAACTTAATGGGAACCCATTCAATTGCATGGAATGTGAAATTAATGCTTTCGTCACTTGGTTAAATTCCACAAGACTGTTCAACGAAAGCTGTAACAATGGATATTGTCTAAGTTGTGCAGGTCCAGCTGAAGTTTCTGGTCAACCCCTACACACACTTAGCAGAAACTTTGAACTTGGTTCCTGCAGTGTTGTCTTTGGGAGCTTCAGGTCACTGGCGTATGCATCAAAAACAGGAATGCTTGTAGCCATAGCCATCATCGTTGTCATCCTTATAATCATCATCTTCACCATATACATATACCGGCGCCACATTGCGCATTATTACACTAATGAAGACAGACAACATGGTTGCAAAGGAGTGTACAACAACCCAGCTTTGGGCAACTTGACCAATGATGATTTAAGTGCTCGTTATGTGGCTGCGCAAAGAAAACCAGAGGATAATGTTTCAGCACTTGGAAATTCGTAAACTAAGAAATTTGCAATACAATTATGATAACGAAATGAGAATGTATCATTGATAATGCATGGTTTCTACGTCAGATCTATGCTGGAATCTCCGTGGCCCTTGGTCAGCAATTTTGAAAGATGCTCCTTCATCGTTGGATGCTTTTCAACATCGTAAGGCGAAGTTCTTTTCACCAACTTGAGAGCGAGAGCAGGTCTAACTTCATTTAATGAATATTTCGCTACTTCAGCAATACTTCAATGTCTCTTTAACATATCTTTTACCATTCTCTATAAGTACCAGGCATCTTGGGTGTTCTTTGTCAACAGTGTTTAACTTTTTGCTGCATTGTCCATCTGCTATAGACTATTTTGGATACACCAGTATCAGTGACTAGTATTCACCTGTGTTTTGTGACCTTTGAACGGATCTAAGAACATTAGTGCAATGAGGAGAGAGTTACAAATGCGCATTTATGCCTTTCTCAGTAGTAAGAAATTAAAATATGCATAGTTAGATCTTGATTGCATGGATTTATAAATCGGAGTAATTTTAACCAGAATATTTAATTCAAATTAATATTGTGTATTTATTTAAAAAAAATTGCATGTTATTACATTAATTTACGAGGATATTTTTAGCTTTATTAGCAAATGTAAGTGGAATTCCGATTATTGGAACGTGGCTGCCAACTTGCAGTAAATTTTGGGTTGGGGAGTAGGTAAGTCCCAACCCGATCCACTTCCTTAGGCATGCTTTCAGTCTCAAGTAGGAATAGTGATTTTGTCTCCACCCTTATGTCTTTATTAAAAGGGAACGCCCAAAGACTTAAATATATATTAAATAAAAAGTTTCCATTTACAGTGCTACTTCCCATACGGGACACCTCTATTTAAGGAACAATTCCTTTTGTTCTTAGTATATGTATGTATAAACACATGCACCTGCGAAGAAAGGACACCTCTATTTAAGGAACAATTCCTTTGGTCCTCAGTGTATTTATGTATGCATGCATGCATACATGTATGTATGTATGCATGTATGTATGTATGTATGTATAAACACGTGTACCTGCGAAGAAGGGACATCTCTATTTAAGGAACAATTCCTTTGGTCCTCAGTATATGTATTTATAAACATGTGTACCTGCGAAGAAGGGACACATCTATTTAAGGAAAAATTCCTTTGGTCTTCAGTATATGTATGTATAAACACATGTACCTGTGAAGAAGGGACACCTATATTTTGGGTACAAAATGCCCGGTTCCGTAGGTGCCCTTTATTGAGAGGTAACGCTGTATTTTATATCTTATGTATTTTACCCTCAACTACGTTTCGCATTTCATTTACTTATTTATTGACCATCAAAATTGAGAGGGCCCGACCTCCGTAAGTATTTTTTGGAGGCCGAGGGGATTTGGGGCCCCTTAGATTCGGCGCCCCTGATCCGGAAAGTCAAGTTAACTTAATCTCAATTCTTATCTACTAGGCCAATTGGTCTTACGAATTGGGAAATGGAGAACAAGAAGTGTCCAATCACAGTGCTCAGTCACACGCCATTCGTAATATTATGATACCTTATATTCCGAGTACCCATCATAACAACCAGAACCGTTTCTAGGTGTTTTGCCGCCCTAGGCGCAAATTGAAAAATGCCGCCCCCACCCTTTTACTATCATCACTCTTTCGCCAACCCCACCCCATCGCCGCCAACATCCAGCGGTACAACAGTATAAATGTTCTATTATGCTTTTAATCATTAAACCCGTTAATTATATTTTAAACTTATATTAGTTATTTTGTAACGTTAGGGTATTGTGAATAGTAAAACAATTGCTACATGTTATAATTGTTTAATTTCAACATTTTATATTTTTGAAAACTGTAATATTAAAGGAGTAATAAAACACTGATATATAAAGGGAGTAATAAAAGGGAGTATTAAGGGAGTAATATTTTTCAAAACACAACGTTGTATTATCAGAGCTAGAAGGCTTAAGTGTCTTAGATATAAAAGAATTTGTGTGCAAAATTAAACAATGAAACACATCACAAATTTTTACATTCGTCAAAGTAAAGACTTTTTAAGTAATTGTTCCGTATGCTTTTGAAAACAATTATATGTTTTAATTTTTCTTCTTTTTCATTTTTTCTCCTCATTTGCTCAATTTTTTCTTTGTTTGATTTAAAATTAAATTTTTTACGCCATTTTGCCGCCCTAGGCAGTCGCCTACTCTGGCCTAATGGTAGAAACGGCCCTGATGAAAATGTGTCCCGCTCTGAATTGCTCCGGAAATTAAAAATTATTCTACGACTCTATTTTGTTTTCATCGTGAGATTATAGATTAGATATATTCTATCAGAAATAGTTTTTTTTTCTCTCAATAACCCTGTCAAATTTTAGTGGGAACGGATCTTAGCTTTTAACTTTTTAATTACAGATTTTTTAGGTAACCATTTATAAAACTATTTAGAATTTTTCTTCATTGTTCATTTACATACTTCATACACCACTATAACATTTTTCAGTAACCTTCTTAATCCCTAATTAGGCGATTGTATATAAATTGAAATACACATTAAAACTCCTAATTAGCGGACACCCACCGAACAGAAAAATTTGCCCGCAACGGAGGGGTGCCCGTAAAAGAGGATATTGTTGTGAAGGAATTTTCTTGTCGAGGAGACCGTTATAACGGAGATAACTAAGGGATGTTCTTTAATAGGGGTTTTACACCAATTATATGAGGAATTCCGATTTAGAGAAATGGTAAATTTAGATGTATGCTAAATCCAATGAGGAGTGAATTTATTTTCAATACTTCAACGAAAAAAAAACACACATATATTTTAAATATTTTAACTTTAAAAGGTTACAGGTAACAGAAAGAAAATTCACATTCCTTTAATTTCACTTAAGAACGCAGTCCTTGGTGTAGGGTAGTGATAATTTGTAAGGTTTTATATGTTATTGTTGCCCTTCGCAGGGTTGGCGCAATTTGCCAAAAGTATTTAGTAAATTGAACTAACTCTACGAAGGGTAATAATCTCCTATAGAGCTATGGGCGCCTCCAGAATTATATGCAGGGAGTGCATTCAGGGAAAAATTCCAATTGAATGATGTTGCTGGACTCTAGTTTCATATATGGATTCAGTCCTTTTTCCCCCCCTTTTTATCATAAGCTAAGGGGGCGCAAGTGCGTCACATGCACCCTCTCGAGGCGCCCATGTATACAGCCTCACATACGGAAAAAAATTGCATTGCTTTCATGCTCCGGCGGTCTAGTCGATTAAAGACACTTTTAGGTCATATGGGGGTCTTCGATCCGACCCCTACAGAGTCTCCCTTTCTTCTTTACAAAAGCCCTAATTTGTTTTTACACGCGGATGTCAAAATATTGGTGATCTTAACAAGTTTGGGTACTGTGCGAATGAACCAGGTTTGACTCCAGCAGATTCACAGTTCTTCCTGGCTGCTTTTTTACAGACCCGTAGTCCGAGGCTTGGTTTTCCTGGGGAAGGAGGTTCAAATTCATTGGAAAATTTTAGATTACTGTGCAGTATGATCTTACCAGTTCTTGCGCTCTAGAACGCAAACTGTTAAAACACCCTTTTTTGGAGAGTAGCTCAGAAAAAAAAGGAATAAAATCAATGGCGTAGTTTGCTGAGGAGAGAGAGGGCTAAAGATTACCACCATAGAAAAAATTTAACCCAACCGCCACCCCCAAAAAAAAAACGAAAATTACAATTAAAGTAAAGGATTGTTATTGCATTATGAGAAAGTATAAAAGATTACAAAAATTATGAGAAGACAGTTGAATGCTATATGTACAAAATTAAGATCGAAATAAAAGAATAAAAGAATTAAACGATTGGCCAGGGCTTGCTCTTGGCAAATTTTATCACGTTCGATCAGTGACCAAAAAAAAAAAAAAATTTTATTAGTTATTAAGACTTGAGACAGCAGCTCCCCTAGACCATTACGCCGATGAACGAAGCACCTCTGATTAATGTTATAGTTTAATAAAATCAAGTAGCAAATTAACTAAAATTTAATTATTAATTAACTAAAATTAAATGCTCCTTTTCCACAAAACTACCTGCCCATTAGCCTACTACCAGGGCCGGGAAAAATTTTTGAACAAATCCTACATGTCAGAATCTCCAACTTTTTGGAAGCAAACATCATTCTGGCAAACCACCAATTTGGTTTCAGGCGAAAGCATTCAACCGAGGAGCAACTCGTAAGAGTCATTGATTTCGTAAAAAGCAAAATGAAAAGGAAACAAATCACCGCCGCTGCGTTCCTTGACATTGAAAAGGCCTTCGACAAAGTCTGGCACTGGGGCCTCCTCAACAAGCTAAACATGCATAGTACTTACTGTGCATTCGCGTTCGGTTTGCGCGTGATACCGTTAGCAGACGGGTTAGTCCATTGCAGTTTAGGGAAGGGCGTCTTGGAGGAACTGGTTTTCCCCGCGTCAATTCAATATCTAATTCAACACAAAATAATAGTTTAGCTCTTAAACACACCAGTCACTGTTTAGCTCGAGTTAGAGATAATAATTTCATATATGAAAAATATATCGCGTCCTGCCCCACTTGAGCAGCTATTGCGCCCCCTAGAGGTCACCCCCCCACAGTTTTGTGAACTTCTGCTTTAACTCACAGGCGGACGTAGGGGTCATTACAAAATCCTGGGGTCATTAGTCAAAAAGTAGGGGTCATTACAAATCAAGGTCCTGGGTCTACCTCTTTTTCCCCGGAGGGTTCCACTTTAATGCCCGTCTCTATTTGTTCTTATCGTTATAGGAACTTACCGTAACTGGTGGTTAGGTTTCTTAGACATATGCTCACTGAGTCATCAAAGACTTCTCATCGAAAGCGCATTTAAGTGAATGCAAAACACATTTTTACAGTCATTTTTTTTAAAAAAATATGATTCTTTAAGTTACTATAATACAGTTAATATAAACTAACAGTGATTTATATAATATTAATTATATTTATGTTAAATCCAAAGGAAACAATTTTAATGGTTGAAATAGGAAGTTAAACCGGGAAATTCAGAGGAAACTCATCTTTTTGTGGTGCCCGGCCTACTGTTAGCTTAGGGATGATCTCCTTATCGCCCACCGCCGTTTGGGCCACGTCCATCCACCAGGTCTGTCCGATCTCATGGATCCATTCAGACCCTCCCGTCTCTGCGCTGCCTACGTGGCGGCGCTTCACACCTGCCTTTCCAGGGTTGACCGGTTCCTGTAGGTTTCGCGGCCGGCACTGGGGTGTGCTTCCATTCCGGTGGCTGGGGCCGTTCTCCGCGGCGGCTTTTCCGGCAGCTGGTTTCGGTTTACGTTAAATGACGACACCTATGTAAGCGTGCATCTTTGTGTGCTGTGTATGGTGGACTCTCGAATATCCCATTCCTCCCCACCTCTAGCCGCATCGGCGGCCGGTTACACCATTGGAGAGTCCTGTCTGGGATTACAGCATTGATTTCGGCAGCCACCCTTCCCCCCCCGCTCAATTCATCATCATCATCAATTCAAATGCCCTGCGGTGGCGCAGTGTGGTAACGCGTTCGCCTAGTGCGCCGCTAATCCGGGTTCGACTCCCAACAGTGCAAAGAACGCTTACTCAGAGATCTCATAAAGATCGCACTGCTCACTGTAGTCCGGGGTTTGGTTCCCTAGGCCTTAAGAGGTTCGGATTCCTCGGAAAACAGTAGGTCCCGGCGCAGCATGACCATTGTAGTCTTTGAGCCGTAAAACCACAAACAAACAAGCATCAATTCAAAGGAAACTTAAGCTTTGCACAGGCAGGCAACGATTAGAGTAATTGTGAATTAATATTAATAAACATTTTAAATGAGATAAAAATTGTTAGTGTGTTTTTTAGAACGATTTAATAATAATAATAATTTATACCTAAGCATCAATTGCTGAAATTGCGCTTTGTGTGCCAGACATCCATCAGTAAAGTTCTCAGTAAGTACTTGATATTATTCTCATTTACTCTTGGCCTCTATAATACGATAAGTAATATGGAACGATATCAGGGGCCTCTGGAAAAAAAAAAAAGAGGGACTCTGGAGGTCTTACGCACCCCATTGGACAGCAAGACGCATTACCCTGTTCAGCGCTATCACATGATCGGTTATAAAGCTATCTGAGCCCCCATAATATTGACTTGCTACGCCCCTGAACGGGATTGAGGGTTTAGTAAGATCAGAATGAAGTGTACTGATACTTGGATCGTAATCACGTGATCAATAATAGATGTATTTTTACTTATTTTCACTATGGCTTGTACAAATTCATTTTACATCTACTACAGTTCCTTTGAAACTCAAAAACGTATAAACAAATAGTGAAAAAGTGCAACGTGTGGAACGCATAATATAATGGAATTTACGTTCTTACCTGTAATCAGTCCTTTTACTTATAATTAACTTACAGAATTTTTTAGTAACAAAATCCTCAATCAATTTCTAAATATTAAGTTTAGTGGCAAAATCATTTTTCACGAATATAAATGCCAATACAGTTTTTCTGGATACAATGTAGAGATCATAGATAAGTATTTAGTTTCATTTCTGAAAAGCTCGGCTTGGAACAGTGACGGATTTACGTATAGGTTTAGTATGGCCAGGCCCAGGGCTCTGCAATTTTGCGATCTTACAGATGCCTTGAAAAGATTTGGTGTTATTAAAATTTAAGCGTTATTTTAATCTTGTTTATTTATAATTACGATATCCGACAAATTTTCATTACTCTTCTTCTTTCCGTGTCCAGATCAAACTTTACATTTCCAAAAATTTGCCGCCATTACGGCCTTGTCATTGGCCTGAAGTAAGACGTCCATGGTACATGGGTCCTGTAACTGCGGACAGATCAGCAAGTGTATGTCTCCACAGACACAGTTCATGGCTCTGTCAGTTGGCAGCCCCTATTTGATCAGGTTCATCTTACATTTCGGTACCCCAAACTTCATTCCATTCAATGTCCTCCGGACTGTATAAAGGAGTTCATGTCTGGTAGCTATATCCTCTCTCGGTTCCATTTCTCTTCTGGTAAGTTTCTGCCTCCATTTAGACAGTCCACTTATTTTCAAAGAGTCCTGAAGGGCTTCATTTCTTAACATGAAACTCCTGCTGGACTTGAGCCGACGAATCTGGAGGATATAACCACTTAATGGGTGTCATGTGCCATATTCTTGTATGAATCTCTCAGCATCCACCGCTATTGCCCTTCTAATATTTAGTGCGGCGATACCACCAAGAGGGTATAGTTTGCCAGTTGGATTTGGATATTTGTACGCATGGATAATGAAGATAATGAACTTCAAAAAACGCATGGTTTATTAACTAAATATCGTGAGGGCCACATTTGTTCGTTCCAGCCTAGGGCCCATAAAACTTCAATGCGGCACTGACTCAGAAGGTGCCACTTCCCACCTTTTCACATTAACTATCAGACTCTCTTCTTTCCATTCGCAGACCATAAATTATATTAAAATTTTAAAACATTTCATAGTAATTTTCTAACCTATATTTCAAACAGTGAAATTTTAAATTATTTTAAATTTAATGAAAATTTTCATTTTGGGCTCCCTGCTGCCTCCCCACAAACAAGTGCCGCCTCTTGGCGTATACCGTGTGTACCTGCTTAGAAATCTGTCACCGATTCTACGTGCTGGAAGAAACGGTCATTCTTCGCAAGTTTGCTGAATACTTTTACAAACTTTTAGGTTTCATTGGGCAATACAATATTCTGAACCAGAATTTTTTTTAGCTGCCGTTTACTGTATTTTGGGGGAGAAAGTGCAGTTTAAACCTTTATTGTTGTTTGTATATCTGATCCAACTAAGAACTGGAAGGGTTAAAAATCATTTAATCGCACTGCTTCAAAGGGCACAGTGAGTTACAGCAAGACGTTAAATGAAGGCAGTTTGTATAATAGCCACGATAACTACCTATAATCGTTCAATAATCTCCCCTCTGGCTGATAGCTACGGACTTCGTTGCCATACGAATACTATTTGTTGCTATACGAATACTATTTGTTGCTATACGAATACTATTTGTTGCTATACGAATACTATTTGTTGCTATACGAATACTATTTGTTGCTATACGAATACTATTTGTTGCCATACGAATACTATTTGTTGCTATACGAATACTATTTGTTGCTATACGAATACTATTTGTTGCTATACGAATACTATTTGTTGCTATACGAATACTATTTGTTGCTATACGAATACTATTTGTTGCTATACGAATAGAAATGTAGCTTGGTATTCCCTAACGAAATTGGGGTAAACGCGCAGGTGGATAAGCGGGCAAAGGGATAGCAGCTGAGGGACAAAATTCAACTCTGATCTATGACTCAACGACTAAAAGTTACAGGTTTTATAAAAAAAAAGTGTATACATCAAAAGACATTGGCTAAAACAATGACTTCCATGTTTTTTTTAACCAGCAAAGATGCAATCTAAAACTCGCTTGTGAAGATTAGAGATGAGATGGGCTTAGCTCGAACCCTAGAGCACGTGCCCGAAACGGGCTCGGGCTCCATATTTCATATTATTTTCGGGCCCGGGCTCATGAGGTGAATGCAACTGAAGCCGAAAACTGACTTTTCCATATTGCAGTTTCGGGGGCTCAAATTTCCACAAAGTATTTCGGGCTCCGGCGGGCTCAGATTGCAAGTCTTCGAGTTTGGGCTTCGAAAATCGAGCCCAAACTCATCTCTGGTGCAGATGCCCGTAAGCATTGTTAATTTAGACTATTTCTCATATAATCGGGGATTCTTGAGAAAAAACTGGTAGCTATTTAGTAAATGGTACCAACACCAAGTTCACAAAGGCTTTTATTTCGAATGCGATGTTCAAAATATATATAAATCCCGTGAAGAACCCTTGATTGAGAACCAATGGTCTAAAACGAGTTCAGTAATTTACCTCGCACCATAGTGCAGGCTAATGTTGGAGTTGCGTATACGCTAAGTGGATCCTGGCCTAGGGGACCCTCGATTTTGGTGGCCCGTAATTATGTCATTTAAGTTTTTTCGAAGTGCTACTTCAATCTTAATTTGGCCCCAAAAATTTCGTAAATTGCTCTATTTGCATACAAATAATTAACTTATTAATCATCATCATGCCATCTGAAAGCTATGAGGTTATTCAAGTACTTATAAGATCCTTATAATTGTTTAATATATATAATATAAATACATATATACAGCACTACGGCTGCGAATGTGCGAAAATTTTTCAATAACGTTTTTAACATTTAAAGGAATATTTATGTCACATGCAATCAACGCTAGTTCTACACAGTGGCACATCCAGAATATTCCCAAAGGGGGGGGGCAGAGGTGCAAGGAATTTTTAGTGAAAAAAAAAAGGACCAGGGGCCATATCAATTACGATTGTTTTTTATGTTTTTTTTGTGTCAATTTTTCATTATTAAATTACTAATAATTCTACAGTGCAAGATACTTAAATCATTAAAAATAGTACTAGATTATGTTCATACAATTTTACAATGGCCAGCCCTTGTCCTCCATAAAAAATTACCGTTTTGGTAATAGGTTTAAAAATAAGCCTATTGTGCAAAACTTGCTTTTGCTTGCCCTCTGTCCACTACTTGATCTACGGAAGCCTTTTTTCCTTTTGCGACCTTTAAAAACTCATCGGCTTTGTGAATTGAATTCTTATGATAGAGAAAAGCTCTATGGTGGCTGATACCATATTTTCGGACGGAGGGAGTATTTATTAATATATGATTATAAAATTTAAAAAAAATACTTTTTTATTCACTACAACTAGTAATTTTAAATGATTTTTATTTATTGAATACTAAAACCCGAAAATAGCACTTACGAAAGCTCTGGAAGGGGACCCGAGCCCTTAGAGCCCCCCCTCTGAATCCACCAGTGCTTACAAAAGTTCTGCTTAAGCCTATGGTGACGTCCATGCTATTATTAGTCCACGTAAATGTCTGTGTGTGCATATTATAAATCGTTGTCAATCCTTTTGTAAAAAAAATTCTCTATTGCACTTTAAAATCAAATCAACAATCATTACCAAGAAGTGCATTTTTAAAAATAATGATATGATTACACCATGAACATCTTCAATGACACCATCATCATTATTATGCATATTCTTAGTGGTTAACGATGCCATTATCGATATGCACATTCATTACCCTGTCAGACTCTATCCAGGAGTAGATTCTTCTGTGTCTAATGGTTCTTTTGTTGTAATTACAATATCGTCACATAAATGATATCATCATTATAATATGAATAATTTTCAATGACGTTTTTTTCATCAATTGGAATCAAAAAACTTGCTCATTCTGAGAAAAGCAGAGAGCAAATTCATCCAGCTGTAAAACTCGCAGACGGAGCGAATTTCCTATCGAATACTTAGCTTTACGAAAGGTTTCTTTTCCCCTAAAGATTGTAAATTAAATTTGGTTCTTAATATATAGGACGGCCCTAATTTAACGTGATGATCGCGAAAAATTTATTGAGTCCCAACTGAAGCAAGCTTTGTGTACAAACTCTTGGAGCATGAGATTTTGATTTCTAAAGTAAACAATAACAAATGGTTCAAAATTTTGACACCATATGGAAAATCGGCTCTGAACTCGCCAACTGTCCATATTTTTACTATAGGTGATCAATTGGTGAATATTAGAAAGGTTAAAAAAGTGTGTTTCTTGTTCGTTTGATAAAAAACTAATGCGCGATGAATAGATGAATGGATGCATGGATGGACAAATAAATAAATAAATAAATGAATGAATGAATGAATGAATGAATGAATGAATGAATGAATGAGATTTTAAAGTTTTTCAGAAATTTGGGAAATATATTTCTTCCAAGCATGGGACTATTGAAATTTGAATTAGGCAAGCTATCCACCTTAGAGGCTCCAATCCTACCATTTATTAACGAAGTTGAGTAAAGCTTTAATTTCAGGTCGGTTCGATGAAGATGAGGAGATAACGGGGCCCCAAACAGTGCCGCCTTAATGAGTGTCTCAACGAGGCCCTGGCCCAAAGCTTCGACTCAAACGAAGGCCCCAACTAATAACGTTTGTTATACATCACACCTTTCGTAATGCAAAAATTTATAAATTTAAAATTTAGTTTAAAAAAAAAGACCGAGCCAGGGAGCCCCTAAATTCACCGAGGTGGCCCTGGGCCCATATATATTGCTAAATGCAATGAACTCACTAAAATTTGGAATGAGATGTATCTTTTCAATAGAAAAAAAGAAATATACCAAATGGTCTAAAAAGAATTTGGTTCAGGATTAGAATAATGGTACAAATAAATTCATCATTTTGCTTAAAATATTAACTGAAACTAAAATCCGATTCAACCGCGTAGCAATTCAAAACTCATATGGGGGAGGGGGCGCAAATGTCTTTAAAGAAAATTATGTAATGCGGCCTTTGAGAAACTAATGTGTTTGATATCCATTTGGCGCGGGGTGCTTGATCCGCCTGAGCCCCTCTCTGTTTTACGCCACTGATCAGATTGGGAAAAAAGAAAGAATTATTAGTAAAGTAAAAATAAATGAAGGAATAAAAACAACAAGTGATGAGAGTTGGAAAAGTAAAGTTCAGGAACCTACTTTATCGTTACCTAAAGGTAGGAGGTCAGCAATTCAAAACTTAGGGGTCTTAAATAGCTTTACGGCAGATCACGTGATAAAGCGTTAAAGAGAACATGCCTTGCTGTCCAATGGAGGCATGAGCCCCCTGAAATACCCCTTTCTACTCCCCTGTTTAAGGACAAATTCCAACTATTTTCAAGCATATGGATACTAAACTCCTTTGTGTACTACAAAATTTGGAAATCACGTAATTCTCATAAACGATATATATGTATAACATGTACATATTACGTATATATTCGGTATAGACTATCTATATAATATGTTACCCATTTGGAGGAGAGCCGCGTAAGAAGCCATAGCCTTCTGCTCTCCTCCACTTCTAACCGCACGAGCCAACACCTTTTAATTTAAAATCTCTCAAAGTATATTATAAAAAAAATATTTTATGCAACAGATGCATCACTAAAAAACTGTACACAGATTGAATAAATTTATTCTTATTTTATTCCACTTCCATATCCAAATCAGTAAATAGCCTTTGCATTCATCTCCAAAATAACATGAAATAGATCTTTTATTTCAGAAGCAAAAAAGTCTCCTGAAAAATTGATTATTATTTCACCTCTGCAGAGCAGAGAGTACCTATAGTCCGTTCGCGGAAAATTGACCGCTGGTCCCATTAGAATTCACGGGAGCTGACGTCACAAACGGGTTGGTTCATTACAGCAGAGGGGAGGGCGTCATTTCATAACTGGTTTTTCGCTCAGACAAACGTGTGCGAAAAATCAGCGGTCAATTTTCCGCGAAGGGATTATGCATAGAATTTTCGGTATAGTTAACATTTTCATCAAATTCCTCTAAAAATATCCTGCTTCGGTCCTGGCTAATGTTTCCATTAAGTTAGTTTTAATTAGAGTTCCTATTAAGTTAGTTTTAATTAGAGTTCCTATTAAGTTAGTTTTAATTAGAGTTCCTATTAAGCTAGTTTTATTTAGGGTTCCTATTAAGTTAGTTTAAATTAGAGTTCCTATTAAGTCAGTTTTAATTAGACTTCCTATTAAGTTAGTCTTAATTAGGTTTCCTATTAAGTTAGTTTTAATTAGAGTTCCTATTAAGTTAGTTTTAATTATGTTTCCTATTAAGTTAGTTTTAATTAGAGTTCCTATTAGGTTAGTTTTAATTAGAGTTCCTATTAAATTAGTTTTAATTAGACTTCCTATTAAGTTAGTCTTAATTAGGTTTCCTATTAAGTTAGTTTTAATTAGAGTTCCTATTAAGTTAGTTTTAATTAGAGTTCCTATTAAGCTAGTTTTATTTAGGGTTCCTATTAAGTTAGTTTAAATTAGAGTTCCTATTAAGTCAGTTTTAATTAGAGTTTCTTTTAAGTCTGGTTTAATGTCCCTGTTATTATTCCTCGATTAAATTTACCAAAAAATTGAACTGAATTAAATCAAGACAAGATATGGTACAAGAAAGTGAAACTCCGGAATTCACTACCAGGTAGATATAAAATAATAAACAACTTGAATTTATTCAAAGTAAAACTGAAGAAATATTTATCGAACAGAAACGAAGAGGCAGACTAAGGGGAGAGTTTGCGTGTGAATGTGTATATTTATTTTTCATAGGTTCAGCGGGAACACCTATGTATTTTCTTTGGACCTTCTGCATTATGTTAGTAGTATTAGGTGTATATATTCATATACGTTAATAATATTGAATTAATATGGGAATTATTGAAATATTTTTTCTTAATATACGTATGATATACAACAAGGTTGTCCAACCTTTTTTGAGGTAGCGGGCCACTTAAAATTTTTTCACGGTTCTCACGGGCCAGAGGTTTCGTAAAAACAAAAGAAAATGAAAAGAAAAAACAGCCTTCCAATTTTTTCCGGTAATTTGTTTGTTCACTTACGAAATGGAAAGGGATCACCCATACTGTCCCCCGGTTTTTTTGAAAAAAATACAAACTCTAAATTTTTTTTTTTTTTAATTTTTTTTTACTCCAAACAATTGTCGGCGGACCGGATTAACACCGTTTGCGGGCCGGATTGTGGCCCGCGGGCTGTATATTGAACAGCCCTGATATAAAATAATCCAGTACTCATTATTATGGATTGGTGTGTATAGTTAAGGTTAATATACATTATACTAATTGAATAAATAAATAAATAAATAAATATTAATAGTAATATGTTGATACATTTAAAATCCCGGAATTCGTTGCCCGAACAATACAAATAGCAATGAGTATTTCAAAATCTTGCTCAAATGCCAGCATTTTATTTTTGGCCAAAACCTTGGAAATAAATTTCAACATGTAAGCAACAATATATAAATTAAAATCTATGTTAAAAAAACATTCTAGATATCTTTTACTAGAAAATAATTCTTATAAAATTATCTAGAATACTGTTTATCATACTGAGAGAGAAATAATTCGTTCGGGAAATGAACATCAATCTAAATAAACTCCATTGCTAAACAACGCAATGGAAAATTAAGCAAGATGTTTTTTTCAGACATATGTTGTGATTACGAAAGACATAAGTTTTCAAGACAAAATCTGCCATTAGTTGTCATGAAAAACGAACTCAACGGCTGAGTCAATTCAAACCGCTCAAGCAGACAAATATGGGAAGTGGACAGTTCCAAAGAAACTCAGGATACATGGTTCAGCATTGTGAACAACACCAAAAATTAAATGTTAAATAAATAACCAGTATTTAATTTACATCTACCAAGCACTTGCAGTGTACTTCTGTATGAAATTCTGCCACCGCTTCGATATCAAATATTTTATTATTTGAAATAGCTTTTCCATTCTGCATATATCATTCCATAAAAAATGAACTTCATGGGTACCATTGTTTCCAACAGTATCCTTCAGATGAACTTAAACATTAATAAATGGAACTGATTCAAGCTAATTTGGTGACAAAGAAGTCCATTCTGCAAGCCATAAAAAATGAACTTCAAAGATACCATTGTTTTCAACAGTATCCTTCAAATGAACTGAAACATTAATAAATGGAACTGATTCAAGCTAATTTGGTGACAAAGAAGTCCATTCTGCAAGCCATAA
>QLNU02014802.1:74552382-74566814 GCA_006491805.2 Dysdera silvatica | reverse complement strand
AGAGAACTCCAAAGTGATCTCTAGATAGGAGTTAAAGGAAGCTCCAGAAAGCTTCAGATAGGTGTCAGAGACCATAAAACTGAAAATAGGATCCAAAGAGCCCAAGAAACAGAGAGAAGAGCACATTTGCCTTTTGAGTTCTAGAAAGGGCGCTACTGGAGTTGATTACAAAGTTTCTTCTATAATATGGAAAAGTTACAAAAAATTATATATCTGTAAGCGAATTATTCCATAAGTATTTCTATTTAGTAATATATTGTAGAAACTAGAATCAAATCATACAGCATAGAGGCCCAGGGCAAAGAATTTGACAACGGCATAGCCTCCGTTCGAGATCCAAAACGTATCCATAAGGGCAGAGGACACCAGCACAACAAGTTCCATTCCTCAAGAGTATTCTTGGTTCGTATCTTTCCCAATTTGGTGCTTTATTGTCGTCGAACAAAAGATGCCTACCATCACTCACATCACCTAATGATAGAAATATAAAAAACACTTGCGTTTCAGTGATGGAAGAAAAAAATATTTTAATTTTCACTTAATTAAAATGAATTCAATCCATACTAATTATCTTCAAACTCTACATACGCAAATTATCCCCCACAATGGCCTCTCCCTCTCTCTCTCTCTCTCTCTCTCTCTCTCTCTCTCTCTCTTTCTCTCTCTCTCTCTCTCTCTCCCGTTTCTCTCTAAATTTATTTGTTTGTATTATCTTCTGTCGATAGGAACGAAAAAACGAAGACCAATACATGAAATGGTAACACACTGTGTTCAGTTGGAATTCGCCTTGGTTAATTCTGGACAAAGGATGGCGATGTCGATACGTTTTATCCAACATCAGAAACTACCCTCAAAGAGAGGAGTAGCCAGGGGCCGGTTTTGGAGGTTGAACCCCCATCGCAATGAAATTTTGTATATTTAACATAGGAATATATGAGTTGTAGCTCTGTAACCCCTCCCATTAAGCCTATAACCCCTCCCTTATGAACTTTCTGCCTACGCCACTACCCTCAATAATGCTGCTATTAATATTTAATGTAAGATATATTGTTTTAGTGCACATACATATTCATCTCTTTGAGCATACATTTACGTACATATAAACATATATCCTCATCTCCCTATACATTTTGGCCTACACCTATCTTTCTGCTCATTCATATTTTTTTTTATCTCGTTTGATGAAAGCAGATAATATTTTAATTAATACATAAGTCGCGATGTTCCATAATATGCAGAGACTCTCTCATTGTAAAAAGCGACATTTTTTTGAGAAAGAAGTTTAATTAAAACGTTTATAAAGTTATTTTAAAGTAAGAGCTTTTAAATTTTTGCATGGAATTCGATGAGTAATCAAGGCATTTAACCTTCAAGTATAATAAGGTAAAAAGTTCTGTGAAAAGTTTAATATTTAAATGCTATCAAGATTTAAATATATAAAACGTTTGAACAGACAGACGGACGGACGGACGGACGGACGGACGGACGGACAGACAGACAGACAGACAGACAGACAGACAGACAGACAGACAGACAGACAGACAGACAGACAGACAGACAGATAGATAGATAGATAGATAGATAGATAGATAGATAGATAGATAGATAGATAGATAGATAGATAGATAGATAGATAGATAGATAGATAGATAGATAGATAGATAGATAGATAGATAGATAGATAGATAGATAGATAGATAGATAGATAGATAGATAGATAGATAGATAGATAGATAGATAGATAGATAGATAGATAGATAGATAGATAGATAGATAGATAGATAGATAGATAGATAGATAGATAGATAGATAGATAGATAGATAGATAGATAGATAGATAGATAGATAGATAGATAGAAAGATAAGATAAGATAAGATTAGATTAGAATAGATAGATAGATAGATAGATAGATAGATAGATAGATAGATAGATAGATAGATAGATAGATAGATAGATAGATAGATAGATAGATAGATAGATAGATATATAGATAGATAGATAGATAGATAGATAGATAGATAGATAGATAGATAGATAGATAGATAGACACACACAGAGGGAGTGAAGGTAAGAGAGAGAGAATTTTTAAATTTGACACTTTTTAAAAGTTTATGAGGAAAGATGCTTAATAGGAATTCTTTTGAAAGAAATAAGCAAGAAATTAAAGATTTGAGAGAGTACGCAGTTTGAGTTTAAAGTAAAACGTTTAAGCGTCAATTTAAATTTGTCATTTTACATTTATAATTTGTTACTCACGACACTGGGAACACATTTTCCTGCAAAATCTGTCTTGAACCGCAAATTGATTCATGGTGCAGGTGCTTTGATCTGGCCAACCAGGACGCTTGCCACAGCGTTCATTTTCATCATCACATTGCACTAGAATAGAGATAATTGGTAAGATTGCACGGAGAGAAATTAACCAGAAATGAAATAGTTTCCAGATCACATTTATTCATTCATCAAACTCATTTTACTGAGCAGAAGATCAAAACTTATAAACTAAATTAATAATTACAATTAGAGATAATATTTACAGCGCATGATGGTACTTCATTTAAATATCCTTTAATCAACAAAAGTACAGTTATTACCTCGTTTAGTAAATGAAGCGGTCATTGTTAAAAGCGGGTATGTATCATTTTGGCCGAAATTGAGTTTTCGTTTTTTTCTCACATTTAGGTGCTTAAAGGCATCGTTCGTTGTTAAAATAGTGCAATTTGCGAAACTGTAAATATGCTTAATTGGGCATTGAATTTCTAGTTCATTGTTAAAAGGGAATATGTGACGTCCATATCCTGTTTCAACAATGGATGGTTCATTCCGAAATTTAAAGTTTTTGTACTTATTTTCACAGCAAAAAGGAAAAACACAGTTACAGTTAAAATACAGAAGTAAGTAAACTACTGTTATAAACGTAACTGATTTATAAGCAAAGAGCGTTATAAGCGTAATACGCTTATAACGTTGTTCTTTGCTTATAAATCTAATCTGCGTAATGCTACGTCAAATTATTTTATATACGTAACTGATCGTTTACTAACACAGTGTTCTAAAAAACTAAAAATCGTGATAGTTGATTTGAATTTAATCCTTTAGGTCTGCAATCATGGATAATGTTAGATAGCGAAATTGAAGTTGAGTGCTTTCCACCTCCCAAAAAGAAGGTAAGGAAAGGAGTAATAAATTCAGAAAAGTATAAGCGAAATGTCATTAAGACTAGCAGAGTAAAAGGAAAAAAATTCACTTCTTATTCCGGAAAAAATGTGAGTGCTGTAAAAACAGGTGAAGATTGTAAATGCAGATCAGGCTGTTTTAAGATGTTTGATGATTTAAAACAAATCAACATGTTGTCTTTCTTTCTGTCAATGGATACTAAGGATAATCAAAATACTTATCTGCAAGATCTTATTCAGTTAAGACCTTCGAAACGATGTCGTAAAACAGCAATAACATTTAACCAAAATCAGCCGGTATTAGCATCTGATGAGGAAGCCGAAGATAAAACTATTCCGCCTTCCAAGAAGCTTCGGAAGTCCTGTTTCTTTACTTATTACTTAAAATGTGAAGGAAAATCCTTTCCTGTCTGCAAAAAAAAGCTTTTACTGCACTACATGGCGTTACATCGAAAAGAGTTGACAGAATTTGCACATTGCTGAGTGTGAACAAATCTCCTCATGATTTGCGTGGAAAGAAGACAAGTAACATCAAACCAGAGGAGGTACGTTTTGCAATCTTCGACCACATCAAGAAGTTTGATGTTAAAACCACACACTATGATGGGATAAAGAAGCAATATCTGGATGCCCGCTTGAATGTTAAAATAATGCATCAGATGTTCATCGATGAGAACCCAGACTTAAAAGAATATGTTTCCTATAAGTACTACTTAAAATATTTCGATCAGAACGTTGGATATTCATTTGGGCGTCCTAGAGTGGATGTATATTCAACATGTGAGAGTTTATCGGTAAAGTTGAAGGATCCTCTTTTGGACGACAATACTAAGAAAGCATGTGTCGCTGAGATGATTGTTCAAAAGCGTAGAAAAAAATTTTACTCCGCCACGAAAGAGGAGCAAGAAAATGATGACGACAGCACTGCAGTTATAAGTTCCGATTATATGCAAAATTTACCGCTTCCTGTTATCTCAGTGCAAGAAATTTTTTATTTGCAACAACTCTGGTGTTTCGTGTTTGGCGTTCATGACTTGAAAACCAACAAAGCCAAATTGTACTTTTACCATGATGGGTAAAGAAATAAAACTCCAGATGAAGTGTGCTCTTTCCATTTGGATTACATCAACACTGAGATACAGCTTGCAGTGCAAAATCTGATTTTATTTAGTGACGGTTGTGTAGGTCAGAACAAAAATCATACCCTAGTTAGATTCTTGTTGAATTTGTCTGACAGCGGCAGGTTCAAAAGCATAAAACACTTTCTTCCTGTATGAGGACATTTCTTTCTCCCATGTGACAGGGATTTTGGCTGCATGAAGAGGTTAATTCGAAAGACTGATAGAATATATACCACTGAAGAGTACATTGATCTGATCCTCAAATCAAGCAATGAAGGACTCTATTCAGTATAGAAAGCGCAAACTGAAGAAATTATGTTATTTAAAAACTGGTGGTCCAATAAATACAAGAAAGCAACTCTAAGTGAGGAAGCTATCACTCAACCTGGCTCAACAAGATGCAAAAGGTCCCCGTTCAAAATTTCTACCTACCGGCACTTTGAATACAGGAACAGCCTTCCAGGAAAAGTAGTTGCTGGGCAGTTTGTGAATGGTTTCGTGATTCATACCTTCTGTTTGGCAGTAGGTAACAGAGTTGTGCCGCCATTACCATCTATTAGAGCATAACCAGCTGGACAAGTCCCTGTCAACCGCCAGAAGCTAAAAGACCTGGAAACCGTTTCACATTATCTTATCAGCTATGACTTTTACACTGTGTTGCAACGATGGCCAAGATCTGAAGCAAAGATGAACATAATACAAAAGCAGAACGAAGACAGTGATGATGGAATGGTTGGTGATTGACATGTTGTCAGTGTGACATGAATCGATAACATTCCACAATGCACATGTCATGTGTTACTTATGTCTAACTAACTTAGCTTTTCGTCACTGTCTTGAATATTGACTTCAGCTCTTCTCATTTGAACTAATTTTTTTAAACTTGTCGTAATTTGACTTAAAAATTTTCTTAAATTTGTATTTTCTTAAACTTAACTTCCCCGATACTTCTATTTTTGTTCCTTCCATAACATTATATATATTTCATTAAAGCAATTTTATTGCAATATTTTGTTTAGAAAGAGCCTTTCTAGTATTTTTACCTGATTGATTAAAAAATTGAGCCTAAAAAATTAAGTTTATTGCTAAAACGGGATACGTTCAAAATTTTAAATGGCTGTCATAATTAAAAAAAGAAACATTTTCTTGCTCCAAGTGATAGACAACATTTAAGTAGACTAATACAAAGGATCAGTAAATGTACGGGACCAAAAAACACATCCCTCTAATTTGGGCATTGTGTTTTACTCAAAACATTGATTTTGTAACATACCCCCCTTTTAACAATGACCGCTTCAAATGTACAGTTACCTTGCTCAGTAAAAGTACAATTCTTTTGTACTTAAAAAAATCAATTATTTTGTTCAGTAAAATACAGCCTTTACTTTGCTCAGTAAAATACAGCCTTTACTTTGTTCAGTAAAATACAGCCTTTACTTTGCTCAGTAAAAGTACAATTACTATCTTTCCAGTAAAAGTATAATTCCTTTGTACTGTAAAAGAACAGTTATTTTGTTCAGTAAAAGTACCGTGATTTTACTCAGTAAAACTACAGTGAACTTGCTCAGTAAAACTACAATGAACTTGCTCAGTAAAAATGTAGTTATACTTTGCTCAGTAAAAATGTAGTTATACTTTGCTCAGTAAAAATGTAGTTATACTTTGCTCAGTAAAAATGCAGTTATACTTTGCTCAGTAAAACTACAGTGAACTTGCTCAGTAAAAGTGTAGTTACACTTTGCTCAATAAAAGCACAGTTACATCTTGCTCAGCAATAGTATAGCTACATATCTTGCTTAAGATAAGTACATCTACTTTGTACATCTACTTTGTACATCTACTTTGTACATCTACATTCCACCTCATTGTACCCCATACTGTTAACCTCGTGATGTGTACTTCTTCCGTCAAGTAAAAAATTTCATTAAAAGGTTACAAAATTGTGTTGAAAGCTTACAAAAAAATAGTCATTTAAACACGCGAGCAGATAGATGCTTTGAAGATCCATTCACTTATTCACAATCAACTTTCGGCGCCGAATTTTAAGAATACGTTACAGTACTCTTGGTTTGTTGCAAAGTTAACAAACGAAAGAAGCGTTTTTGAAAATGTAGATGGTATTTGTTTTCCAGATGATATTAGACAAAGAAAATCAGTTGTTCGAACAATTCATTTATAAAATGCTCACGTTGTAGAATTTTTTTATGTTTTTATTGTTTTTATGATAATTATCATCCAAAACTGTGTACCAGTATACAATTCCGACACCTCCGATAGTGATACACAAAAAATATGTTCACATCAGTCAGTTTTAAAATAAAATTGATTGCATTTTATAAAATAAAATGTTTCTATATAAATAAAATGCACATAAAATGATGTTTATATGTTATAAAATAAAATTATGTTTATATGTTATAAAATAAAATGATGTTTATATGTTATAAAATAAAATATTACATACTAAAAATACATTTTTCAATAGATAAATATATTTTAAAAAAATATTAGGCATAATAAATGCTAATAGTGGATGACTGCAAAGGCTAATAATGACAAAATAAGACGAATTAACGCAGTTTTCTTTTTTATTTAATGGAATTGTTAAAAGTTTTCAGAAAAAATCTTTCAATCCTTAAATAAAACAAAACTGCGTTATTGGTGTAATTCCATCCCTTCACAGGTTGACAATGAGTACGCAAATTTTATAAAAGTTATATTCACATAAAAACTTACAGCTAACTCCTAAACTTTTTGTACCTTTACAACTCTTCAATTAAAAATTAAAATTCGTGTAAAAATTATAACTGCGAAAAATAGTATCACAGAATTAAATATGTAAATATGAATTTTATTAAAGTAAGTTTATGAGCAAAATTCGATTGTAAGCAAAGTATTTTTACTAATAAAAATACATAAATAAATATGTAAAAAGAATACATATTAAAAAATTAAAGAAGTGACCGATTTCCACGGGCATCGAACGCAAAAACACGAAGCGCTAGGCCGGTAACTTACCAACTAAGCTACCAAAATCTTTAAATCTTTAAAAATTCATATCTCCGAAAATAAGCTGCATTGGCATGAATGCCGAGACACGTATTTCCTTATTTTTGGCTCTACTTCCATAAAAAAAAAATAATAAAAAAATAAAAAAATGTCATCAAAATCGGCGGGGCATTTACTGTGGGTTCCCCTTGTTAGTTTAACATCCATGATTTTTGAACAAAAAAAAAACAAAAAAAAACATATCATAGAATGAGGTCTACAATACAATGTAGACTTCGAATCTCATCTAATATTTTGCTTCTTCTTCGTCAATAAAACAAGATATAAGATAGTACGAAATAGTACAAGAACTGTAGCGACATCTAGCCGAATCTTACCTGAGCAATCCAGTGAATCCCATCCAGGGGCACACTTACAACGGCAGCTTTCTGTTTCCAAGACGCCGCAGTTTTGGCACTGTAAGGAGCATTTGGCTTCATCTACCACAGAAGAAGATTTTGTTAAATGCACTGATTGCCTCTACATTCGGGTTACATCTAACCAAAAACATGAGGAGGAGGAGGAGGGCGCAAGGAGGAGTTGTAGAAAGGTAGCTATAATTCCAGAATCAAATACAGTAGAGTCTCCATATAACGAACTTCCATTTAACAAAGTTTTCTATTTAATGAAATTTTCGGCGGAACCTTGACTTTGAATGGCACTAACATGTAAATTTGTCTCCATATTACGAAAAACAATTTCTATATAACGAAGTTCTTTTTATAAAGAATTTGATTTTTTTTTTAATTTACCTTTTACAATTTTTCAGCGGGATGGTTAGGTAGAAGGAATAGTTAAGATTTTTAAGCAAAAAGATGGAGGTGAGGTAGCCTTCTGTATTGTGGACATACGGCCCGTTGAATTTTCTTGTTTTAAACTGGGAACTTTGAAGCAGCGGGGGTGTAGAAAAAATGTTATTACTGTGCAGGTGTGGCTAAGCCACGAAATTTGCTTCTCGCACATACGTGTTGCATTGTTTGAAAATGAGGTCGAATTCAATGGGGAAGGGGTAGGGAGCATGCAAGGAACATCTGGAATAAGTTTTTAAGAATTATTTCTCTGTTTCAAATATATAGTATGAGGATTATACAGGTGCAAGGTAAGCCTGGTCTTTGCTTTTTGTTATTAATTTGTACGTACTTGTATACAAAAAATATTTAAATTCGTAAGAAAAAAAGCGTCTACTAAAATTAGTTTTTACTGTCCAAATTTAACCTTTTTCATTTTATCGAAATTAAGTTTTACAATTTATGTTAATTTCTATTTAACGAATTTTCCTTATAACGAAGTTTTTCAGAGGAACGATGGCACTTCGTTAAATAGAAACTCGACTGTATTTGATACTATAAACTCCTTCATTAATGACGAATGGAGAAAAACATCGTTAAATAGAAAAAGACGTTAATTGGAATGTGTGTAATTCAACGGAGCATTCATCGGGACCGCAAAATGCCGTCGTTAAATTGAAATGTTTGTTAATTAAAACGATGTTATAGGAAGTTTACTGTATTTCGAAACAGAGTAGTAGGAGTATACAAATATTCCAAGAACGAGAATTCAAAAAATTTTTATGAAGTTATTAAAAACGTTATGGGAATAATGGACAGTGGGCAAAAAATGTTGTTGGCGCCTATTTATGATAGCCCGTGATTATGAAGAAATGAAATTAGACAGTAAATGCAAAGAAATAGAATAAATAACGATTAATATATATATATTAAATAACGATTGAGATGTAGATTAAATAACAAACAAATTTAATTTCAGGTAAAATGTAAGGTTGATGAATTTATTTTAAATTACAACATAATTATTTACATTTTACGTCGTAAACAACCAATGGGAAAAGATATAGAGCAAATAACTATTAAGATATCGATTAAATAACGATTAAGATATCGATTAAATAACGATTAAGATATCGATTAAATAACGATTAAGATATAGATTAAACAACGATTGAAATACAGATTAAATAACAATTAAGATATAGATTAAATAACGATTACGATACTGATTAAATAGCGATTAACTTACCGCAAAAAGGATATTTCTTTTCGCATTGCCTGTGAGTAACTTAAAAAGAAAAACCCATAGTTATAATTAAAAATGTATAAATACAGTATGTCTACAGTATATGTATAAATACAGTAAGTACATATATCGAAACTGACGGTCCCATAAAAGAACTTCGATATATATAGAAAAGGTCTATTTTATCGATATTTAGAGAGACATTACTGAACCACTGAACTCTTCTTTATAAATAAGTGGATATAAACCACATTAATTATTAAAATTATGTTCATACAGATACTTAAAAAGCGAAGAGAAAATGTGCTAAATATAACCAAGTGAAATATTACATTTATATAGCATTCATAGGTATTAATATTTGTATAGTCAACTTTTTAACGTGTTTCCGTGAAATAAATTTTGATGACGATTTACCATAAAAGCGTTTACACGTATTGAGTTCATGAAATATGTCGTCTCAAGAACATTTTCGGCGCATTGCACAACCCCCCCCCCTGTATGCTGCCCTAGAACTCATAGAAAGCAGCTCACCAGCACAAAAGTTCAGAGGAGGCAAAAAAAAAAACGCGAAAAAATATTGAAAAACGAATAAAAAATTAAAAATGAAAGAATGATGAAATTTTTATGGGTGACGGCTGATCTTGAACTTCCCTGCAGATAACGAAAGAAGGATAGAAAATAAACAATGGCAAATTTCTCACTAGTCATAGAAATAAATGAAAAGCTTTTGGAGACACCTGCCCATTGTTTAAGTGCATGGTTTTATTTAAATAACTTTTGTACTTTTTTTTTGTTTGGTTTCAGAATTTATTACAAATGTTGTGTTGGGGATCAGCCCCCACCTCTCTGGTCGCTTGTGGTCCACCGCTGCTAAAAGGTCGTGTACCACTGGCTAAGATATTAGAAATTGTTATAACATGATACAGAACTTCTTTGGACAACAACGACATCAAATAATTAAGGCTGAAATACTCTTAAAGTTGAAACTTTACTCAGAAAACGTTACTTACCACAGAGATTGTTCGTACAAAGACCTCCATCAACAGTGTCACACAGTGAGCAAGGTCTACCTACAGAATATGGAGCTACACCGATAATGTTACCACTAAAGTGAGAAGAGAAACTGTAGAGTTATATATGTCCCTAAGTAAAATCAATTTTAATGAATTCGCACTAAATTAAACAAAGTATTCTACATACGCAGGACCGTAATGACAGACGATGAGATAGTACACAGGACCGCATTTCTGGACACCACATCCCACGAACTTGGATTTGGCCCACGCCAGCTTATGAACATAAATATCCACGGTACGTGTAAGTCAAATGAACTTCACTATATAGAATTTACTCCGCATAACGGAATAATGATATCATACAAATAATTTTCCATATATATATACGTTTTGTGCACATTAAATAAAACCAACAAATACATTATAAAAGTGAATATTCAATTAAATTAACATCGGGGTTTCCAAGTATCTGAAATTCCCCAGGAATTCGAAAAAATCCCTAAAATCAGGGGAAAACGAGATTTTCTGGTCAAACCTGGAGAAGTCAGAGAGAGAGAAAACTTCCCTGAGTTTTGTATCGAATAGCTAAATTTTTCATGAACGTGAAGACATTTTCCCTTGTAACCAATATTCAATTAAATCCGCAGACAAAAGTTGCAAGAAATCAGTCGGGGAATTATTTTTTTTTATCAATGTCAGTGGCAACCTTGTAACAATGAAAACTAAGGCCCGGATTTTCATGCATAAAATTTAGCCCAAATAATACGCAAATATTCTCCAAATTATTACAAGATGTGCAAAAATATGCAAGTGTATAGAAATTTGGACCCTACTCATAAGCGATGTTTCGAAATGTATAAAATAACAATTTATTGAAACAGTGCAAGTGTTCTTGGAATTATTGCATAACATATATACTGAAATGCATAAAAAGTATCACTTTGTTACGTCCTTGAATATGAGTATGCACAAAATTAACACAAAATACACACTAAAATATATCAAATACGTACAGAGATATGTTTGAAAATATGGCATCATAAGAATTGTCTTGGACTCAAGAATGCCGGCAGGGTGAAATTTGGGTTAAGGGCGGGGGGCAAAGACCTTAAACATAGAATTTTTTTTACCTCATCTTTTCAATTTTACTTTTTTTCCCAAAGAAATTCGAAATATTGGGGAGTAAATGACCCTCCCCTGCCTATACCTGCCGGCGCCCATGGCTTGGGGTGGAAAATATTACACTTGGTCTTGACTTGGAAAGTATTATGCATATTGAGAAACATCGCCACAGAAACGTGAAAACATAAATTTATTTGTTTTTTCTAACTTTAATATTATCTAATTATATCATTTACAATGAAAACACATTCTGTAGCATTTTTCCCATTTTTATTTAAAATTAGAAAAAAAAACCATCGAACTAATCTAACTGATTGAATTACAAGCGGATTAGAAAAATACACACTTTTTGAAAATTTTTCAGAAATGTGCAGAAAGGTTCAAAATATGCGTTGGAAAAAGTATGGCCCAGATGCTCTTGCACCATAAAAAATCCAGACAACCAATCATCAAAATATGCGCACAAATGTGAAATATGCAGAAATATGCAAGTGCATAGAAATCCGGGCCCTACTGGTAACGCTACATTGAATGGACATCCAGTAGCGCAGTAACTCTAAAAATTATGGAGGGTCCAACTGGTTTTAAAGAAGTTTATGTGATGAAATGTGAGAAAATAATGTGTTCCTAATGGGGGAGGGGGGGGGCTTGAGCCCTCTTTTACCAACGCCACTATCGTCTGGTGACGTCACCAAGAAGATGAATTGCCAGGTATCACCAAAAGTCAAGTTTTGTCATTAAATATAGATCCTAAGTCAGATCTTGGGAATGAGAATGTGTTTCTTTTTTTCCTTGTTTTTGTCAAACAGTTCATTTCTTCCCTGATAAATGAAACCATCTGCACTAAAATGTCAGTAGTATGTGAAAAAACTAAAAAAAAAGTGTAATTATCGCCGCAAATTGAGTTTCCTTATTATGCATGGGGGCCAGGAATTCGATCACAGAACTTTTTTTTTTTTTTTATAAAACTATTTGGTTTTTTCTAGCAAATGGAACCACACACTCCAAAACAAAGAAGCAGGAGGAGGAGGAGGATTGTGCAAGGGTTTCATTGGGAAGGGTGGCCGCCGGGGGCGGCGCTGTAATCCCAGAAAAAAAAGCAGAATCTGCAATAACTGGAACAGCTAAGGAATTACCGCTTAGCTTCGAGTTTCATCGGAACACATAATCCTGGGTTCGGTTTCAGGAATGTGACCGTGTTCCCGTTTTTTTTTTTTTCAATTTTTCAATAAACAATTTATATTTACCCTGATAAATAGAACCATCTACCACAAAAAGACAGAAGCATGCAGTAATTTTAAACGTGTTAAAGTACTAACGTAACATCATTCTTCCCAACAAAATTACTTTAAATTAATTCTATATAAAATATATAAAGTCGTTATGCTTCAGCAGGACCAGTTATTTTTATTTTCTGACAGCAACTTTCAATTTGTAATGCATTTTCCCCTGTTATTTGGTATGTTATAGCCTACTAAAATTTAAATGGTTTACACGATTACAGTAGAACCTGCCTAATGTGACCACTTTTAAAACCTGCAATGGTCACCACAGATGGATGGCACTATACACGGCAGAATTTAGCATAGGCATGACTAAGACCCTACCCGTTCTCTCTCTCTCTCTTAAAGATAGTCACTTTATTCAGGTGGTCGTTTTACCAAGGTGGACAATTTATCAGGTTCCACAGCATTTATATTTTGCTATCGCTTTAAGTATTTTGCAGCAGTTTGTGTGAGAATTAGAAAGCAAGTTGACGGATTTTAAATGACCAATGCAAGGAAGTTTAATGTAGAGAGGGGGGGTGTTTTTCCCTCTCTACGCCTAGACGTAGAATAATATGGGCCCCCCCCAATACATTTAAATTACAATTTTACATATATCGTATTGTATAAATATACATAATACGTGCTTGCCCCCCACTCCCCAATAATTTTGCAAACTCTACGTTTATGTCTCTACGTAAAACACAGGTTTCAGCGTGAACCATATAAAAGCAGAATGTTAAAACTTACTCTGATTTGAATTATCCCTCCATGCCAGTAGCGCAGCAATTCAAAAATTATAGGGGGGGCTGAAGTGATTTTAAAGGTAATATAATGCAGCTTTAGAGAAAATAATATGCTTGATACCCGATTAGGGGGGGGGGTTGAGTCCACTGATGTACGCAGGGGGTGTTGATGGGAGTTGTAACCCCCCCATTGCAATGAAATTTTGTATATTTAACATAGGAATATATGAGTTGTATCTCTGTAACCCCCCATTGAGTCTATAACCCCCTTATGAACTTTATGCGTACGCCTATGATTGAGTCCCCCCGCCCCCAATTCCTAAGCTACTACCCTACACACAGTTTTGTTTCTTAAGGAGTTTTTCTTTGGTAAATATGTAAGATATTATTACCCTACTCAGGGATAACACAATTGCCAAATAATGGTCAACACACAAAGCCACCGGGGTGAGTTTTTTTGTGAGTTTTTATATTCATTTAGGAAGGATGATTTAGTTCCAACGCAAATTATAAGTAAATATTTTTTACAAAAATACACGTTTTTTGTAATATAAAATATCATGTTATTTAAAAGAGAGAGAGTGAGAGAGATCCCTGGTGGCTTTGTATGTTGACCATTTAATAATTTAAACAACAATATCAATCAACGTTTATTGGCGTAGTGATACCAACGCCGATGGTATGGCGTGATTAGATGGTGAAACGTTCGAAAGAAAATAAATATTTCTGCCTTCGGTGGGACCTGAACCCACGACCTTCCACTTGCCGGGCGGAGGCTCTACCCACTGAGCTACGAAGGACAATATATAATCTCTTTACGAACGTATATATATTGTTGCCAGTTATTTCGCAGAATGGTGTAGTACATGGACTACTATTTAAACCAAATTGCAAAGAGAC
>QLNU02014802.1:74533307-74552282 GCA_006491805.2 Dysdera silvatica | reverse complement strand
CGCTACCTTATAGCATTAAAAAAAATGATTTATTTTAAAAGAAAGATAATAGGATTGCTGCATATTTGATTTTTTGTTGCGTACATTAGGAATTGTAATATTGTGATTTTCAATAAATTTAAATTTTTCCTTTGAAAAACGCCTAAATTGTAATGAATAACCATATCTAAATTATAATGACTAATCATGCCTAAATGATAATGATTAATCATGTGAAGCGTCGTGTTATAGATGGAAGACGTTTGGTGAGTTTTATTCAATTCAATTTCAATTTTATTCAATTCAATATCTTTTCTGTGACCTCCTCACCACCTCTCCCCGAATGCATGCGGTTTTACTAATTTAAATAGATAATTTTTATTAATAAATAATAAATATAGAACGCCGTTGGTCCGGGTTTTGCGGGATAATCGATCCTCCACTATATAATAGAAATAAGCAAAATAGAATAAAAATAATTTTCTACTTTAAAAATAAATAATACATATGTTATTAACATTCTGAGCTCGTTACATCCGAGAATTCAAATTTGGGGAATGTACACGTTGGATATGATTTTCTTAAATTTTGCATATTTTTGTACAGTTTTTTATACAGTAAAATAATGTATATAAAATAACATTTTCCTGGATATCAATTTCATTTCATTCATTTATTTTCCCTAAGTACACAATAGTGCCAAAGAAGGGAGAAAGAGAGACAGCAAAAAACGGGACAAAAAAGAGCATAACCTGATGAGCCTGCTGCTATCATCTGAAATTATTTATCACTTTTTGTTAATTATAATCTAATTAATTAGGTAATTATACGTTTATTTGGACGAGGATTTACTTTCAGCATGAGATGGGAATATAATTTTTTAAGTTAAGTGTAAGATACAGTAAAAGTAAAAGTTAAGTGTGATAAAGTACATGGTTGCCCTCCTGAAATATAGCAAACTCATAAATATATAACATATAGATTTTTAACGCATAAAAAAATGTGAACTTAACGTTAAAAATGAAATAATGAAATTATGAATTTAAATTCGGTTTAAAAGAGTTCCACTTGGCTGATATCTTTGATTGAGGTAAATCCCGAAGACATAATCAACCTGTTTAAACAGGTTGATTGTGTAAAGAATTTCAACTGATTCTTAAGAATCAGTTGAAATTTTACCATTATATTTACTAGAACTCGAAATATTATTGTTCAAGTAATTGTAAAACATACACAAATTAATTCTTCAGAAATTGCAACTGAAATTTTAAAACACTTTAATTTCAGCACTTCTAACTTCGCAGAAATAAACCCGATAATCTTATAATAATAAATATAACTCAAAATCTATTAGGAATTTTAAAAAAAAGTTTGGTATGTCCTGAAGGACAAAAGTACAGGGAATAAAAATCATAAAATTTCTATGCTAGATTTGGGCATTTCGATGTGTACAACCTCCCCTAAAACAATAATGCTTTCGATGATGGTTAGAAATGAAGGAGAGCAGAAAACAAAACAGCTTTCGTTGAAAGATTTTCTTTCAGGCAATTAACGGGTTACAGAGGGCAAGCAATATTTCAAAAATGAGACTGTACGATCCAGTTGGATCATCTTTTTCCCCCTTTCCACAATTTCTTTCATTAATTGACATCATTGACACCCTTATAGTTTTTGTTTTATTAACTCTCAGACTAATTGACGTGGAGTTATATGGGCCCGTGGGATCATAGGGGAGCATTCAAATATTACCTAAGCACCTGGGGGAGCGCCGTTTGTCTTATTTTCCTATGTTAGCCAATGTTAATTTTTGCTTATTGAGGTGGGGTGGGGGTGAAATGGCCAAAATATTGCTTACGTAATACTTGAACTCTCCTTAGCCCCTAATAAATTGCAATTTTACAACCACTGATACATTTATGTATAATATGTGCTTGCCCCCCTTTCCATAATTTTAAAAAAATTAAAATTATTAAAATTAATATTTAAAATTATTAAAACCAATATTTTAAAAACAGTTAAAATTAACATTTTATAAATTATTAAAATTATGATTTTATAAATTATTAAAATTAACATTTTTATAAATTATTAAAATTGATGTTTTTAAAGTTTATTAAAATGATTAAATTATTATTATTTTTAAAAATTCTTACGTTGATGCTCTGACTAATTACCCCGTGATTTCCACTGATAACGTAAGCAAAGCAGAATTCGCTATCACCGGATTTCTGCGGGCGTCGATTTCAACTATTTTACTTCTCGTGTTTTTCCCCTTGATGGGAAACGATGATACCTTATGCACATGATTAACCCTTCAAAACCTTCTTTTGTCCAACTGATGACTAGAGGCATATTATATAACTTCCTCTCTCTCTCTCTCTCTCTCTCTCTCTCTCTTTTTTGTAGAGAATTAAAGATTTGTCGAGACACATATTTTTATCTTTTGCTATTTTGCTGATCTTAAAGCGACTGTTGGTTAAAAAAAATACTGCATATGTTTTAATACTCAATTATACGTATATGGAAAATAGATAGCTAATAAAAATATATATACTTTTTTTTTTTTTTGCAGCAACAGTGGTCGCACATTCCTCGAAGTTAGAGTGTTAAACAGCGGTTTTTATGATAGTTTATGTTCTTGAGAAAGAGAAAGAGAGAGATTTCCATTCTTTTCTGATTCAAAGTCTCTGCGTGTACCCTTACGAAACAAAGGCAGTAAGGGAACATATTTCCAAACCTCTGCTACTAAAAGAACCAAACCCCGGACTACGGTAAGCAGACAAATGGTAAGCGTTTTATGATATCATTAGGAGTCGAACCTGGGTTAAAGGCGTGATATTCATGAAAATGTTATCACTACGTCACCAGAGGGTAGTGGGTACACATTTTCCAGAGGAATCCAAAGCGTGGAGAACCAATCCCCGGACTACAGTGGCAGATGGTCGATAAGCATTTTATTTATTCAGGTATCGTTAGAAGCAGGAACGGGTTTATTAAGCAATAATTATCTAGACCGCTAAGCATAGGCATACAGGGGTCTGGGTCGAAATCCGAACAACCCAGAATCCTGACAGGGTCGGAATCTTGACAAGCCGAAATCCTAACAGGGTCAGAATCCATAAATCAATAATTCTGAATTATTCTTAATAATATTAAATGTTTTAATTAAAGGGGTTATTAATGACTTCATTTCTGGAAATGATAACGCATTGGACCTTTACCTTGTATCTTTTAAATGTTAAAATTTTCATTTAATTTTCGCCCCCCTAAATTCGCCCCTGCATTTTATCCTTTCAGCCTAGGACCCATAAAAACCTTAATTCAGCGCCGACACGGGGGGAGGGGAGTGATCACAGGGGTCATGACCCCCAAATATATTTTTTCACTGTAAAAAATTCCAACTTTCATGATAAATGAAGGGTGTTTGTTATTCTAAGATGTTCACAAATTCTGACCTTGACTCCCCACCCCCGAAATAAGCCTGTGTTCGCTCCTGACTTTCATCCGGCATTAACTCGCGCCCTCCGAAAGTTCAAGGCATCCGCCCCTGGTATTTAATTAATATTATTAAGAATAATTCAGAATTATTAATTTGTCAGGATTTCGGCTGTCGGGATTCTGGCTTGTCGGGCTGGCATAATCCGCCATTTTGATGCCATCGTATCACGTGATCTCATTCATTGCTGTGTTGAAGTTGAGTGATTTACAAGCGTGTTATTTTTAATAAAATAGGGTGAAATGGGTGGGTGTGCCGCTGTAAATTGTTCAAATCACTCGAGAAATAACATAGAGCGTTTAGATTTGAAACAGATCCTGTAAGAAGAAGAAAATAGATTATTAATTTTCCAATGATAAACGTTGTTATGAAACCGGAAGTGTACAAAAGAATGGCGGCTGAGGCGTTGGCCTAGACTTCTAGGGGCTGTAACCACGGCATTCGTGAAAGACGGCCTTGTTGTAAAATCCCACGAGAGGAACTTCGTGACGTCATAACCACAGCGTGTTTTTGGATAAATATTGTTTCTTTGCACCTTTACACAGAAAATTGAATTTTCGAATTATCCAAAATAGGGCCTACCCATGGGCAGATTTAACATTTTGCAGCCCTTAGGTTACTTTTTTTCAGGCCCGCGGGTGCTTTGTGCAATTCCTTCCCGTCTCCACTCAGGTAGGAACATAAAAATTGCTACATTCAATATATGCCAAAAACTTTCTATTATCAGTAAATATGTTGAAAACAAACTAAGAAATTTAGAACATGCCATTAAACAATATTATATTGAAATATTATTTCTTTTATTTATAACTTATATTGAAGTATTATTTTTTTGGTATGTAATAAATCAAATTCAATTTTATTGAAATAAATTTTAATTTTAGCAAAAAATAAAAGCCTATCGAACACTGGTATTTAAATGGAAAGCATGACGTCTAGCTTTCTTCTCGGCAAAACGTATAATTATACCCAGTATGTGTATCATCGTATGATATTGATTTTGTTATATCAGACTCAATACACAAAATTTTGCCGTCTTAGTGTATACAGCCAATTAGGAAAATACGGAACTGACTCTGTCCCTTATTTCTCGACCAATTGAGTTTTTACCAAGGTTAAATTAGAATTTGTAAAAAAAAAAAAGAAAGAAAGAAAAAGAAAGAAAGAAAGAAAGAAAGAGGTGGGTAAAGCAAAACTTTCAGGATTTTTTTTTAATTAATAAGCTTTTTAATCCAATACAGCAAGGAGAAGAAATTTCAATATTGGTGAATGCATTCATTTATTCCCGTTCTTTTAAAAGAATGCACCCTTTGGACTCGTTCACGTTCTTTTGAGTGAACGAATTACAATTCTCATTCATTTTAAGAATTATTGGCATTCATTACGCATATCTCAAGTCGAAAAATTGCCTTTACACTCTCATATAATATTATGTTAATTGGTTTGCTAATTATTTCTGTAATCGGATTTGGCAACGGCGGCTGCCGGTCACTATCAAGAAATTAATTAGTTAACAATTAGCGAAATACATACATGTATATATATATATATCAGATATTACTTAATAACTTTCACACATTGCAATGCAATTAATTCAAGAGTAATTAATGAATAAAATGAAACGAAGTCAAATAAAGCTAACAATTTCAATTACCTTAATCGTGTATTAAAGGAACAGTTAAGAACGGTTTTAAATTTGTATTATGGTGATTATAAATTATATATGAAATTTATAATGACTATTTTTGGTTTCTAACCATTTCGACATTAATGTCAGAAAATGCGTATATTTGTCAATGAGTTTGATGCAAGGGCACTGGTACTTGAGGCAAATATCAAAGGGCCTGGCACAAAACACATAATTTTGCCTAACGAACATAATTGGTTGAGAGTGCCCCGATCTATCAAACTGCCTGGAAGCCCGAAAATCCTGTCTCCGACCCCATAGGCGTAGGCAGGAAGTTCATGGGGAAAGTTATAGGCTTAATGGAGGAGATATTACAGAGCTACAACCAGGTCTGTAGCCAAGCCCGGGCCAGCAGGGGTGCGGCCCCAATTGCCTCATCGACCTATTTATATATGGAGAGAAAAATCCCAGAGTGCCATGTACCCCATATGCCCTTTACCTTGTCCCAGTTGCCTTTTCATCCGGGCTGCAACTCATATATATTCCTATGTCAAATATACAAAATTTCATTTCAATGGGGGTTACCACACCCATCAGCGTCCCCTGCGTACGCCGGTGCCCGGCCCTAATTGTGGCATCATCCCACGATATATTTATAATCAACCAGGTTTACTTGGAGTCGGATCCGAACCCACAGGGCATAGGCTTAATTTAGCGGGGATAAGTGGGGCGTGTCCCTCCATTTTTTTTTTGGAGGAGGGGCAAAAGTATATTTTCACCCCCGCGCCCTAGTTTTTTTTTTGATTACAATCAGTATTATCGCTGCCATTTCGCGATAATACTTAACTTTCTCCTGATTTTTTAAAAGAAAAAGCACAACTCTTCTGATCCTACAATAGTATACACCTCCATTCTATCCCTCTATAATGTTTACAATTGAAAAGCTCGTCGCCACACAGACGTAATTTTTCTTAACTTAAAGACCAGTAAAAGATTGATGCTTGGATAACACTGAAAATGTGAAGCATTATATCCTTCAAATCGCGACAGAAAAATCACCAGGCAATAAGTCAGCACAGCGTCATCCAGTATAATCTCTTGAAGGAAAATGTGAAATACAATCTATATCTTGGAGGAGGAGGAGGATTGTGCAAGGGTTTCATTGGGAAGGGTGGCCGCCGGGGACAATCTATATCTTAAATCATTGAGTTGAAGCAAAATGGCGAATTGTAACTGATCATTGGCGATTAATAAAGTTCTGGCAGTCTTAAAACCAACTATTTTTTTCAAGATGGCGAAAGGAGCTTGCTACCACCTCAGAGTGTGCCCAAAATTTAATCAAGAAGGATGGTGCTTGCACCATCCTTCTTGCATAAATGCGTAATTATGCATATATAATGGCTTGCAATAATGGCGTAATTTTTCTTGGGGGAGGGCACATGCGCCTACAGTTTTTTCAGAGCATAAGCAAAATTATATGTTTGCCCCCACCTCCATTGTTAGATGTGACTTTAGTAGCATCTGTGATAAAGGCACCCCTCGATATGTCCCTGATGATAATCGTTTTAAGAGGGCGGCAGCTGTGAACATTGCAGTTATTTCAATTGCAATTAAAATTATGAAATTTGTGAATGTCACCCTTCTCTGTGGTCGGCCCTTCTTTCCTCGGACATTTTTTCCGTGCCCTTCTTTCCTAGGACATTTTTTCCGTGCCCTTCTTTCCTAGGACATTTTTTCCGTGCCCTTCTTTCCATCGGCCCTTTTTTCTTAGATTCGTTTCCAGTCCGAGTACCCCTTATTTACTAATAGTACATCGCTTTTTTTTTTTTTGGTAATGAGAAATGGCGGCCAACAGAACAAAATATTTCTTCGTTCTTAACCGAGTACTCAATCCATACCCGTATCCAGAGGGTATCTTAAGATATACAAGATTAGATTATACCAGTCCCCCCGCCCCAAACTAAATTTTTAATGGGACTTGGCTACGGCCTTGCATGCTGTGATTGTATCGATACATACTGTACAAATGTTTGAAACCCCCCCAAATTAAAATTCTGGCTAAGGCCTTGATTCAATCCATTCATGCTTTTCATGCCAGGTACTGTGAAATGACCTACACTTATCACCCATTTGTCGGTGGGAAAAGTCAAGTTCTGGCTGTGTTGGCACTTTATCACAATTTTCACTTAAATCCAGAGTTATTTTTTCAACTTAGTCCAGCTTGTATTTGCGTTAAGATGAAATCTGATAGCGTTTCAATCTATATATACCCTTTTAATTGTTCCCACACTTTTGAAATATCCTCGTGAAGGAATAAACGTTTTACAAATTACATATTCTAACCCTCATATACAATATATAAATACACACTTACCCTTCATATAAAAATTGTATCTAAAAACAGCTCTATTGCAATTATATTTAAAAAAAAAAAATAATATTTGAGTAGGCCAAGGCCCACCCTCTAAAACCGCAATTGGGAGCGAGTTATATTTTGCGGCAAACGCAGTAACTAATAATTGCATTTTTTCTGCATATTCTTGCAGTAAAATTTAACATGTATTATTTGATCAGAATAAAAAATTATCCGATTTTTTTTTATATTTTTGAGAAATCTGTTTTTGTTTTTGTAAGTAACAAATATTCACTTTCGCTAACGTTCTTTGCAACTAAAGTCATAATAATTGTCAAGACGTTATAATTTCCTACACAAGTTTTCTGTAACTTAATATCAATCTGAATAAAACGTATAAACGTAGTTCATATCGTTCAAACACACATATACATTACTCATACACAACATGCTCAGCCTATAACAACACGAAAAAAAAAAAGATGAAAATTATTTCTGTAGAATAATGCAATCCATCTTTTACTATTCCAAAAAACGAACGATACAAAGTGAAGAAAGTAGTATATTCTAACGCATCCACAAGGGTGTGGAGGAGCGATGGACCCCCCGGATCCCAAATGGAAAAACTATTTTGATATTGCCTTTGGAAAAAAAAAATGAACAGAATACAAACGCCTTATTACTCATTAATATGACAGTTGAAAAAATTTCTGGGTGTTAACTCCGTCCCCCCCCCACACTTTTGAAAAAATTCTGTGTACTACTGCCCCCGCCCCCACTTTTTCGAAAAATTCTGTGTGGCTCACTATGTACTGACGCAAGGTAGTTTTTGGGGTATTACGAATGCAAGTTATTGAACGAAGATTTTAATCTTCGCAAGAAAAGATATTAAATGATTACAAACAATAAATTCACGATATTTCCCATGAGCAGTAAGATCTTCCATTATTAATTTGTATCCTTAATGCATAAATTTATATTTCAACCTCCTTTTATATGTTTCATGCATATTCAATAATACAAACACAAACAGCCAGCTTTCTAGAAAGATCGCCAATGATTTCGCCAAATTGATAAAACGTATTCGATATATTTGAAAGATGCATATAATGCATCAAAACTTAATTTTTAGCTCTAAATTTTAACCGAGATACAGCCGTTTGAAATCTTCAAAAATGCCCCAAATTTTGCCCTTCTTTGGCACCTGACATCTATATTAAGGCCCATGCTGAAAAACGCTCAAATACGTGTCTAACAATTTTTTGAGAGCTTTCAAATGAGACCACTCCCATTAAAATTGGCGTCGTCCAGCCTGAACAAGTTCCCTTGTCAGAAATGGTTTGATACATTTATTGTTGCACAGAAACCGTAGCTGAGTTCGCCGCTTATGTTCGCATTTGGGCTGGGTAGGTATTGTGCAAGGAATTCAATGGGAAGGGTGGCCGTTGTAATCCCAGTTGCACTTGGGCTTGCTCTGTGTCCCCGACCCTCTCAGCTACTGACAATGGTATATCCCTAAATAGCTACCGAGCCACTCTTTCCGATATCATGGGTCTTCAAAATTTCACGTTGGCATTCGTGCGAGTTTTGGCCGATATTGTGCGATTTTATTTTCTCGTTTGACAATTTTCAGTCAAGGCCGTGCTTAGTGAGTGCCGCTAAAAAAAATGCAGCGCAAGATTCAAGAAATAAGTTTCTAGCGGCTCTTATATACTTTCCCAGAGTATTTGTTAAATTGACCTTTGTGTGCGACGTTGTGCTTCCCATAACGCTCATGGTGCTTCTAAATGGAGGTCAAAATAAATTTACACGTAATTAGTCAAATGCTAGCATTAGTAGACTATGCATGTTCTGTGGTGGCTTTATAGCCACCACAGAAACCCCGGTTTCCGACAAAAAAGAACTTATTGCAAAGTTCTGAGAAGCAGAAATTTATAATTACGTTGTACTGGTTTTTCTTTGTGTTTATAATGCGAAGTAAAATAACACCACTTTCCTAACAACATCGAAGTAAGAAATGCTAAGTGATATCTTAGCAACCTTTGTTTAGAAATGTCTGTTTTTAATTTTATTATCTTTGGCGTTTGGACAAGTAAATAACTTTATTATGAAATGTTGTCAGCAGGGGCGGACTAGGCCGCCGGCCCCTCCCGGGTCTGTGGGCCTTCACGCGCTATAGGACTAGAGCTCTCCGATAATCCAAGGTATGCTCCATTTGAGAGGTCACAGTTGGCCCCTGCCGGTCAGTTCTTTTCTTTATCGTTATGTTACGTTAAAGCATTTTTGAGGGCCGCTAACGCCGAAAGCACGCTCCTGTTTTCAGTCACTAAAACTCGTTCAATATTACGAAACGCGTAATCTAATCGAGATCTATTGTTTGTGACTAAAATTTGTGCCGTAGCTTCTCAAGAGTTATGAGTTGTACTGATTGGAAATCTCTTCGAAGCCCAAACTGTCCGTTTTGCGTCGTGCCCCATTCCTCGAGTACTGCGCATGAACGGCGGTGACAATGTTTTGGAGGGATGTTTATGGTAACGCTGTCATTAATTTCACCGCCGACGTTCACATTTTTGCATGTCCTGCGCCTCCTGATCCTCTTAACCACGTAAAATGGTACATAGCTGCCGAGACGCTCTTTCCGATTATATACATCTTACATATATTTCATGTTGACATTTGCCCAAGTTTCTGTCGAACCTGAAAATTTTCTTCGGAAGCCAAAACTGTCCACTTTGCGTCCAGCCCCGCTACTCGCGTATGGGCGGCGGTGACCCTTTTCGGAAGAATTTTTATGGTAGCGCCATACGTTCATACCGTATATTGATATATAAAACGCATAAACCTGATAGAGATCTATTGTTTGAGACCAAAACCAGTACCGTAGCTATTCATAATCATACTGATTGGAAATTTTCTGCGGAAGCCCAAATTACCCGTTTTGCGTCCAGCTCCACCCCGTGTGCTGCTCAGACTTCATATTTTGGCTGGAGTGCAACTATATACCAGTTAGAATAATAGCAAAATTATCCCAGTTGAACTTATAGTTTCGGAATTATTCATTAGTTTTGGATATACATGCAAATGTCACCAAGATTTTTGATATGTCATCCAGTATTGGAGTGGTTTTACAAATATATTCATGTCAAAATGTATTAAACTGCATAAAACAGTTTATATTGCTCCGTTAACCTCAGGGTTTAGCTAAAATGTTAGAATCCCGTTCATTAAAGAAAAAGGGCATTCGCACATTAATGTAAAGGCATAATACGTGGAGATGTTTTTCTGCCAGAAAATTGTTTTTTCAAACTTCTGTATCACTTTACTTCCATTTAGTGTTAAATGGCAATGTAATTTAATATTACTTCTTTTTGCGACACAGTGATTTAATTTTACATAACTTTCCTTACAAGTAAATTATCGTATGTAAATTATTACCTAATGTTATATGATGTATTTTTGTGTGAAATTTGTCAATTGAACTTTACCATAAATGTAAACGAAAAATAACTAATAAGAGGTTCGCTACTCTCTGCAGTTGAATTTGGAACATGTGACCTGGGGATAAAGCAATCTTACTACAAATATACGTATGATGTTTATTTAGTAATGTGACAGTCATTTGAATTATTGTGTCGAAACTTGCATTATTTTTAAATGTTAGTGTTACAATCTTTTTTGATTTTTAAAATTCTGTGAAATTTGATACTTTCTACCTGGCGTCTGGGTGTGAATTACCTTTTTTTTCCACAAAAAAGTTACTACCTCACCCATGATGATGATGTAGAGGTAAAACTGTTCATTACTGTGCCGTGGATCCAGGTTTGTATCTTCATATTCCTACAGCTCCAAGTTTGAATTCTAGAGTTAACCCTTGTGGGGAAAAACTGTTCTGGTTGGGTTTGTCTGTTCGCACGAAGGTCCACACAATGGCGTTCCAAATGGATGTTCACATGTGAAGGCTGTGGATGTCAAAAGAACTAATAATAATACCTTTTTATTCCTTATTATTTTATACATCAGGATACTATAAAAGCTATGTTTCTTTCGACAGAAAAAAACAAGGGATTTCTCGTATTTTGCAAGAAACAACAAAGATATTGATTCGCGCGTACAAATCCGCATTGTTATTAAGAGATTCGGATTCGCTGGAATATCACATTTACGGAGTTTATGAGCACAGTCTTGACTCGAAGGCGTTACAAGTGAAGGCTGAAGAGTGGTACAAAGGTGGAGTCTTTGCAAGCTGCAGAACAAGATTGTTTTTTCTTATAATCAGGTCTGGCAGAAGTAGTAAGAGAATCGAACACAGTAGAAAAATGTAAATGAATTTTGAGTTGGTAATTGCAGGTGCACTTTTAGAGAACATGGTACTTCCTTATTATAGCGGGCCCCCAAAATGTATCGCCAAGGTAGTGGATAATTCTCACAAAAATCTTGACACATGTTCTGTGCAGTATATGCATATACATACTATTATATACGTATCTACTGCACTCCTTAGGTATACCCAGGGAGCAAGACATGGAGATAGCTAGGGGTCAAGATATTTTTTAACACACTGTGGATGAAGATATTGATTCAACATATGATTCAGGCAGCGCACATCGAATCGGCATGAGTAGCAAAGCAACGAATTGGGTCTCTCTTCAGTTCGGTCTCTGTGAGTCAGGTAAGTACTGATTTATTTATAAAAGTACTAATTCGCAATCAAAATGCTATATTAGCAGGGATACAAATAAAGAGCCAGTATATCATATGAAGTATATAGCCAACATTTACTCACAACTCCTTTCTATCAACCATCGCAAGCTGCGATCTTGGCGTAATCTAAAAGTTGCCAAATAAGGTCGGGGCCACTATAATAAGGAAGTACCGAGGGTATTTAAAAGGAAAGGCAGAAAGGAAGAGTAGGGGAGGGAGAAGAACTGAAAACTTAAAGGAAAGATAGGGAAGACAGGAGGAGCATACTTGATTTGAGTACTAATCAAAGATTTTGGCTTTAAAGGCGTGAAAAGACAGGGCTTTAAATTCTTGAGGGATCGAATTCCAGATTTTAGAACCCGTAACGGAGACACTGTGTGTTTTATAGTTTGTGCGAGTCCGCGGTAGCCTGATATCGTCCTGGTGACGTGTATTGTAATCATGTGTCGTCTGTGAGATGGAGAAAGGTAAAACTACGTCACCTTTAGTGACTTTGTACATAAGGAGTGCAAGTTTATATTTTACTAAGAGAGTGAAAGGAAGAATGCGCCATAATTTAAAAAGTTGGCCAGCGTGTTCATGGAAGCCTGCAAAGTTAACTGGTTATTGTGGAAATTGTTGCATGGGCAGGTGGTTTTAATGGAATAAACTTGCACATATGGGTAATTTTGAGGTCAGAGAGGCTGACGAGGTGTAACGAGCAGTTTCATGTAAGGAAAACAGTAGGCTTTAATGCCACAGGGATCATTATGACATGCCTATTTTCATGGTATCTCAGTTTTACAGGAATGGTCATATTGCACAAGACTCCGAACATCTCAAGACATAAGGAACTAACCCCCGGACCATGGTGAGTAGTTAGTAAAGCCTCAATTACATTGGACGAGTTTACACATTCCTCACTGGCAAATTTACTCGCTGCTGTTCACTCAGTATAATGAAGTTGTCTAGTTTACTTGCCACTCGCTCGGCTGGTGCTAGTGAAGTTGAGTGGGCTACTTTACATGTTATTTGTCTGGGTTTTTTCAAATTTGATTGGCTGAAAGAAATCCTAGAAAGAAGTGGGCAGAGTTGAAAGCCAGTTTAGAAAAATCGTTGTTAGTTGTATACTGAGAACCTCTGTTACACAATTTTACGAGCTGTGTGAAATCAAGACTCATTGAACGAGTTGCAATTCGCTCACACACCAACTAGTTTACAAGCCAGCGAGGAGTGTGTAAACAATATTAACTTATATTGAAGTATTATCTCTTCTTGGTATATAATAAATCAAATTCAATTTTATTGAAATAAATTTTAATTTTAGCAAAAAAACAAAGCCTATAGAACACTGCTTTTAAATGGGAAACATGACATATAGCTTTCTTCTCGGCAAAACATGTTTATATCATTGTATGATGTTTTGTTATATCAAGACTCAATACACAAAATTTTGCCGCCCTAGTTTATAGCCTATTGGGAAATACAGTACTGCATCGACCCACAAGAAAAATCCATTTTTTCATATAATTTTTATGATACAATAATTTTTGCCACCCACGTTCATATAGCTCAAACTAGAGCTTTTTTATATTTGGAGAAAAAGAGGCGCCGTCCTCATCCTGGACTCGAACCAGGGTCCCCGCGTTTAGCCCGCGGTGTCTTGACCTACTAGACGAATGAGGACAAGAACAAACGCATTTTTCTCCGTATATTAGGGTGTAAGATATTATTACCCTTCACAGGGATAACACAATTGCCAAATAATGGTCAACACAGAAAAGCCTCCGGGGCGAGATTTTTGTGAGTTTTCGTGGGGGAATTTATTATACAATAATTTTTGCCACCCACGTATTAATTAGCTCAAACTAGAGCTTTTTTTATATTTGGAGAAAAAGAGACGCTTTCCTCATCCTGGATTCGAACCAGGTTCCCCGCATTGAGCACGCGGTGTCTTGACCTATTAGACGAATGTAGATAAGAACAAATGCATTTTTCTCCGTATATGAAGATGTAAGGTATTATTGTCCTTCACAGAAAAACTCACAAAAATCTCGCCCCGGAGGCTTTTCTGTGTTGACCATTATTTGGCAATTGTGTTATCCCTGTGAAGGGTAATAATATCTTACATAATTTTTATGTTCAGAACAACATAGCTAAGGAATTCATAAAATACATCAGATGGTATGTTGTGCTGACAGATGGTGGTGCAATTTTAAGCAAAATATGTTGTATATATTATTATTAGCTGATGTTGGTAATGGGTTATTATGCATTATTTATCAATTGAACTTCACTATGAAAACCTATATGCAAACAAAAAACAACTAAGTAAATAAAGGGTTCACTACTATCCGCAGCTGGTATTGGAACTTACCACCAACGATAGGACAACAATGACGTATAATGCCTATTTAATAATGTAATATTTGTATCACTGTTTGGAAAGCAGGGATTTATTTTCAAATATTAGTGCTACATTTCTTCCATTAATTAAAAAAAAAAAAAATGTGGAAATCGAGAACCCCCTCAAGATAAACTATTGCTCTAACCATGACTACTGTGGCTTTAGTATAAAACTAGTGAATGAAGCAGCAATGTAATAGATTGATTTTTTTTTTCTGTAATCATGCTATTTTCTTATTTGGAGTTTGGGATATAACACAGGGGCCTCCGCTCCTTCCAGTCTGGCATTATTGAGTATAAGACAAAGTTTCACCAGTTTGGCACAGTTTTTCAAAGTTTGGCGCAGTATAGCCCAGATGCTCTTGCGCCATAAAAAAGCCAAACAAACAAAGTTTCACCGTAACTCCTTTAATGCACACATTTTTACTGGTATCTCAGAGATCCATATTCACACTGGTAACTCTGGTTAGTTCCATCCAACTCTTTGAAGCAGGTCTTGCTTTCAAAGACATACATCACGTTCTTTGAAGTGGTTTTTCCTTTCCAAGGCAAGTTTCTAACTCACTGAAGCAGACTGTCCTTTCTCAAGACATGCTTCCAACTCAACGAAGCTGACAATTCTCTTACAAGACGTATCCTATCTTTTTCGGATCACTCGTTTATTTTATGGCACAACGACAACTATGGTCATGTTACACTGAGATCTATTGTTTTCTGAGGCAAATCCGAACCTCGATTGACAGGGGAATTAAGCCATGGACTATCGTGGACTAACAAACAGTATATGTCTGTGATATCACTGGGAGTCTAAATCAGGTTAATGGCATGACAGGTGAATGCATTATCACTATGCCAGCGTAGGTCCACAGACCTATGTTTTTCCAATGAACCTGAACCTCTTATGGCCCATGAAACCAATCCGTGGACTATGGTGAGTAGCTAGTCAGTAAGCACTTTTTTTTTCCAGTAATTAGGTAAATGGTATGATAGTTGAATGCATTACCACTATGCCACCATAGGACCTGGATTTATATTTTCCAATGAACCTAAACCTTTTGTGGCCTATGGAACCATCTCGCGGACTACAGTAAGTAGCTCGTCGGCGAGCATCCTTTTTTACCTTCAGTAATCAGGTAAATGGTATGATAGGTGAATGCACTACCACTGTAGGTTCGTGGACTATATATTTTTCCAATGAACCTGAACCTCTTACAGCCTATGAAACCAACCCACGGACTACAGTGAGAAGCTAGTCTTTTTTCTTTTTTTTCAGTAATCAGGTTAATAGTATGATAGGTGAATGCATTACCAATATGCCACCATAGGGCCGTGCACCTGTATTTTCCCAATAAACCTCTTAAAGCCTATGGAACCATCTCGCAGACTACAGTAAGTAGCTCGTCGGCGAGCATCCTTTTTTACCTTCAGTAATCAGGTAAATGGTATGATAGATGAAATCACTACCACTGTAGGTTCATGGACCACTATATATTTTTCCAATAAACCTGAACCTCTTACGGCCTATGAAACCAACCCACGCACTACGGTGAGAAGCTAGTCTATTTTTTTTTTCAGTAATCAGGTTAATAGTATGCTAGGTGAATGCATACCAATATGCCACCACAGGGCTGTGCACCTGTATTTTCCCAATAAACCTCTTAAAGCCTATGGAACCATCTCGCAGACTACAGTGAGGAGCTAGTCGGTATGATTTTTGTTTTCAGTATTGGGAGTTGAACCCAGATTAACACACACTGTCAATAGTTTACCACTGTGGGATCTCTAATACATAGCAACAATATTGAAAACTACTTGTAAATATGGACTAACAACACTGGAAACTTTTATTTATGTACATCTGTGTAATACAAATGGATGACAACAAGTTGCCTTATAAAAATTGAACCAAATATAAATTAATTGGAAGTTTATAATTGTAGAAAAGTAATGTGAAAGTAAAAAAAAAAAGTAGAATTTGGGATGCTACGATGCAGGAAAAGATAGAAATTCATCAATTGTGGGGCCATCCACTCCTAAAGGGTCATCTGGAATCATAAAAATGTCACCGACGAAGCAGAACATCAATAGTCTGGAAGAAAGAAAAAAATTATTACATATATATATATATGAAGCAATCCAAAGAAGCCCCCACACATCCTGTGGTGGTGACTGACTGTTCCATCTTATTCATAAGTCATTTGTTGTATCTACCAATGGATTTGACTCATAAAGCAAAAGAACATAGCATATCTAATATAAACATTTTAAATATAGCTATAATTAAAATGCACCTTTATATGATCCTCCACATTCTTAATTTCAATGAATTATTTGCAATTACATGCATATAATTCATTAAAATGACACGATTACTATGAGCAACATGTTCAATGTAACAGAACCTCACATTATTAAAATTCAATATAATAATAAGCAAGGGAAGATCCAGAAATATTTCAAAGGGACGATCTGTTTCCCGATTTCTATTTTTAGCCAAGTGTCTGGTACATTTCATTTTCTGTGATATAATCCCCGATCAAGGGGCACATCATCTCATCGCCCCCAATGCATCCATCAGTGATACTAGTTCTAGTCATCTGACTGGTTGTTTCGTTTATGTTTTAAGGCACAAGGCCTGGTAAGTTTGATCAGTTAAAAAACAATTTTTACTTGAATCAACACCATTTGAAACTAGCTTTTCTTCAATGATTTTTCCCTTCTCTATTCTTTGTGCCTTTTGATGGCCCACGGCCATAGACTAAGTTATATATATATGTCCGTAAACTGCAGGTTTTGATGCACTGCCCACTAACACACTAATGTGGCCTCAGCTTTGTATTTACATCACCACTCTTCAAACTCACATATTGTAAGCGGTGTTTTGTGGGGGAATTAGGTTCAATAGCTCAACACCTTTCTGCAGCTTCATTTTTATGTAAACGTTAATGATATCATGGGACTAATAATTTTAAAATCGAAGAATTTTCAAAAGAATCGATAATGAGCTATAGTTAACACCAGTGTTCCCTAAACCATCTTTGGTTGCTTTTACACCATTTTGCCACGAGGAACAGTATGGCACACGCATACGGTAGGCGGCAGTACTGTGCTAGAACAGTTACCCACTAATAAGGAGGTGCGATCTATATTATGTAGTCAAGGTGGTGTTAACCAAAGTTGACAAGAAGGCGAATCGTAGGTTGAGAAATGTGTTAAATGCTTCTAAATCCCAGAAGAAGGCGTATGCACTTTATAAATATGTTTTGCTGCAATTTCTAATCTCACAGTCACGACACTCTTTGGGAATGGCTGGCTTACACACATCATCACTTTAATATATATGTTAAAAGTGACAGCATAAGTACAGAGCTAAGGTCACAACAGTGTCTTAGTGAGTAGGTTAGGACAGAAACTTGGAGACCGCTCAATCGAGACAAGTCTGAGGCATTGTCTTTTCTGTGCTCAGTTTCTGGTTTCAAAGAGATCTGATCTAAGCTGAAAAACTAGGGTGTATAAACTGGCCTTTTTAAATTTTTTCCCGAAATTGAAAAAGTTGCATGTAAATGTATGGAATATTTTCGAAAATGTCTATTCCCTCGTTTTGTTCCAATGTTGGGTGTATACGAACCAGCTTATTGCGAGTGTTCCAAAAATATCGATTTCAGAACGATAGGAGCATTATTTGGCCCAAAACGGGCCTTTTAATTTTTTTCGAAAATCGAAAAAAATTGCAGGTAAATGCATGGAAAATTTATTTTGCCTCAATTTGTTCCAAAGTTGGGTGTATACGAACCAGCTTATTGTGAGTGTTCTAAAAATATCGATTTCAGAACCATAGGACCATTATTTGGCCCAAAACGGGCCTTTTAAATTTTTTCGAAAATCGAAAAAAATTGCATATGAAAGTATGGAAAATTTTCGAAAATTTCGAATGCCTCATTTTGTTCCAATGTTGGGTTTATACGAACCAGCTCAGTGCGAGTGTTCCAAAAATATCGATTTCAGAACGATAGGAGCATTATTTGGCCCAAAACGGGCCTTTTAAATTTTTTCGAAAATCGAAAAAAATTGCATGTAAAAGTATGGAAAATTTTCGAAAATTTATTTTGCCTCAATTTGTTCCAAAGTTGGGTGTATACGAACCAGCTTATTGTGAGTGTTCTAAAAATATCGATTTCAGAACGATAGGACCATTATTTGGCCCAAAACGGGCCTTTTAAATTTTTTCGAAAATCGAAAAAAATTGCATGTAAAAGTATGGAAAATTTTGATTCACTCATTTCGTCAGAATGTTGGGTATTTAGGAACCAGCCCAGTGTGGGTGCTCCGAAAATATCGATGTCAGAACGATAGGACCATTATTTGGCCCAAAACGGGCCTTTTAAATTTTTTCGAAAATCGAAAAAAATTGCATGTAAAAGTATGGAAAATTTT
>QLNU02014802.1:74514320-74533207 GCA_006491805.2 Dysdera silvatica | reverse complement strand
AGAATTCCAACTTTTCTGGGAAGATACAATTTTATGCCACTTAATTCATTATGTCTAGCCTAAGCAAAATAATGATTTCGAAATTATTTGGTTATCTGAATATGTTCCGTTATGTTAGGGAAATACCTAATAAACATGCACTACTTAGACCTTTAGAAATAGTTAACAATGAACTGCACGTAAACAACTGTAGTAAAATCATCAGAAAAGTTGTTTTTGCCTATACTATATTTTAGAAAATGATAAAAAGAAAGTCATTTTTATTTTAAATTTTTTCAAAAGGACTGAAAAGGGGAAACCAAATTTAAACCACTGATTTATTTACATTCAACTTGAAGCACTGATTTTAAAAAGTACAAAAAATTTTGATTTTAATCATGATTTTTTTTTTTAAAAAAATCACATGATTAAAATCATTGACACCCTGATTGACTATATGATTTTCTGGCATCCTCCATTTAATGGTTTTGCTGGATCACTCGAGGCTTTACTAATGGCAGCAACAAAATGTAGAAGTTTAAAAAAGGACTAACTTACTGCATTCAATGTCCACACACTTACCTTTTCTGCAGCTATCATCATGGCATGAAGCACACAATCCAAGTACAATAAAACCGCGATTATCATAATTTCACTTTTTGAAACTACTTTCAGTTGCAATTAGTTACAATAATTGACACTTTACGGCACTTTCCCAACTATTTTGGGATAACTCAGTGATACAATTTGTAAAGAAATATTATTCTCAGAAAACTTTGGCATGCAACTTTTTTGGGTGCGACACAGTCTATCAGATTTAAAAAGGTGTCGAAAGGTAACCGAAGAGGGATGGTTATTTCCACAATAATTTTAGTTGGTTACATGTTGCTATGACACTGACACAACCTTTATACGACACAGAGTATCTTACAATGTATATTTATTCAGGGTGTCTACTGAAAATAAACTCAATCCTTGATTCCTTGACCTTAAAGAAAGTTGACTTTTTTTTTTTATTATGAATGATAAAATAGCTACATAAATAGCTAAACATCACTAAAAATTGCCCAGTCATGACAAAAAATAGTTAAAAGTAACTGAACCAGTAAAAAATAGTATGAAAATTACAATTCAAATCAAGCATAAAATTGAAAAAATTGGAATAACCATGACCTACAATACCAATTTAATAACCTTTCTTGACTTCCATGACCTTTTTCTTATTTCTCGACCTTTCCTGACCTGGTAGACACCCTGTTATTGCAACTTTCCACAGTTAGTTGATATGCTGGCCAGAAGAACTACTGTTTATGGAAAAATGAGGTCAAATAAGATCGAAATGTGACCGTGTCTAAAGACGAAACAAAAAATAAATTGTTGGCCATCAAGAAGGAAAGACACCGTCCGATACTCTGGAGTTGAGATCTAGCAAAACTGTTGAAAAAAGTTGATTTTGTCATGGGGAAGTTGAGCAGTCCACACAATGGATAAACAGGGTTCCCACTTATATTGGAGACAGAAAAAATTCTCCAACATTTCCAGTAAAATTTTCTGATCAATCGCAAACAAAATCTTCAACTGAACTTTATTTGCAGGGAAAACTGCTTCATGTTTGTAGGAGATTTAGCTATTTGTTTGTTTGTGGTTTTACGGCTCAAAGACTACAGTGGTCATGCTGCGCCGGGACCTACTGTTTTCCGAGGAATCCGAACCTCTTAAGGCCTGGGGAACCAAACCCCGGACTACAGTGAGCAGTGCGATCTTTTATGAGATCTCTGAGTAAGCGTTCTTTTTGCACTGCTGGGAGTCGAACCCGGATTAGCCGCGCAATAGGAGAACGCGTTACCACACTGCGCCACCGCAGGGCCGGTTTAGCTATTTAAAATTGAGCAAGTTAGAAAGGGTTTCCCTGACTTTTCCAGGTCTGTGAAAAATATTTCATTCTGCCCCCCCCTCCCCTTTAGGTCTTCCAGGTGCATGGGAACCCCAATAAAGCAATGGCAGATTGTGTATAGACTGGATGAACGAAGGGTCCCCATACCACATTCTGATCAATGAACTATTGGAGAAATGTTAAAGCTCAACTCCTAAGCGTCATACTGAAATAGCAAAGAAATTTATTTTAATAGTGCAAGAACATCAAAGATCATACTGTGCTGTAATCTACAGTCCCCCCCTCCTCCCACCAAAGAATTCCGACCTCTGCTTGCCAAAGAGACCAAACACCGGACCACAGAAGGCAGAAAAGTGGCACATGCCACAATACCACTGAGAATTTAATAATAAAAAAAAAATATATATATATATATAATAAAATCTGGGTTCATGGCAGAATAGATTAATGCATTACCATCACCTTACCACAAGGCGGAATCTTCGATCTATAAACTTTTGCAGAAATTTTAACCCATTAGAACCTAGGGCAGTATTTCTTAATGTGTGTTCCACGGTACTACAGGATTCAAGGGGTTTTGCAACAGAGATGAGACAGGCTCAGCACGAGAGCATGTCCAAAACGGGCTCAATATTTCATATAGTTTTAAAGGCTCAGGACTCGTTAGATACAACTGAACCTGAAACCGACCTTTTTATATCGAAATTCTCCCAGGAATACAGCTATGCGATTCGTTTTCGAGAAGTGCAGAAATATGTGTATATAAAAATTTGGAGGGAAAAAATAGTGCAGTTTAGCAAATTTCTTGCAATTTAAATTGTACATTAAGAGATTGAAGTTAAAATTTGAAGCTTCGGGCTAGTGTGGGCTCAAGACTAAAAAAAATGCACTCAAACTCATCTCTATTTCGCAAGCAATTTGTGAAACGCCGCCAGCAATAAATTCTGTAATTTTTCCCCACAGCAACCATTTAAGAGTTAACTGACTATAACCAATACCCAACAACAATAAAAAAGCATTACTTACCTTTTATGATGACATATTTATTGCCTATTTTTATGTCCGACAATAAATGATAAACTATGGATATTCGGGTTTCTATTATTTACAGAGGTGGTTCAACGGCTAAGGCAAGTGGTAAAAAATGGGTTCCGTGGGGTAAAATGTTTGAGCCAATGACCCGGGAAACCAACCCCTCGACTACAGAGAGCAGTATTCTGGTTATGTTTTTGTTCCCATGCGGTTGGAAGTCAAGCTAAAATTAACACCATGCAAGGTGAATGCATTATTATTATGCCATTATAGAGCTCTTCATGGCAGAAATCTTGGGGGGAAAGCGGGAAGATACATTAACGTAATTTAAATGCAAACTAGAACTATTTATTTAAACAACTGGATCTGGTTTGAAATGACAAAAATCACTCCTTAACTGCGATATTTCACCGTAGTATTTAAAACAGAGTGGGTGATTTTGGAAGATAGTAGGACCCTACTAATGCGCTGAGTTAGGTCCTCGACACCTCACCAAAAACCATTTTTTTTTTCAAGTTGCAAGTAGGTATAAAAACCAGATAACATGTTTATGCCCTCCTATATTAAATTAATAACAGAGTGAGGCTTCTAAAAGGGTAGTCAAATAATAGCAACAGATAGATGGTGTACGCATCTGCTGTCGAGCGTGTCATGAAGGACAGAATGATGTTATGAAATATACTCGTAATTATTAATATAAAAGTATCAGTAGACCTCACTTATATAAATACTTATAAATTAGTGGAACACCGAAATGCAGGGACCTACGCAGTATTTGTGGCTTATTGAAAATGTGCAACTTTAGTGACAGCATCGTTAAACAATCATTCAGTAACATCCAAAGGCATTTACGTTACAACTATTAAAATTTACATGTACAGGGAAAGAAACAAGGAAAACCCATCACTACATAAGAGCAAGTTCTCTTCTGCGCACTCATTGCTCCTATGCACAAGAACTCTTACTCGTCCTCGCTCTTTTCCTGTGGTAAATCTCTGTAAAATTAACAACATGAAATACATCACAGTGGCAGTAAAAATGTCAGCAAATAATGACCGACAGGCAACATACACTACAGAATTGCTGTTCACAAAATGAAGGTAATTCTAGCTATAATGAATTATTGGTAAGTGTGCAAGACCTTGTATAAGCTAATGATTGATGTAAGTAAAAAGAAAAAAGAAAATGCGCTTCAAGAAATTTCTCTACAACTTCAACGCATATGCCAACTATGCATCAAAACATGAAGTTTTACCAGGAGATCATCTATGACAGCGACGTACAGTATAAAAAGGCATTTCAGGATCCAACTGCTTCCTTTTATCGAGTAATGGCAGAATGAGGAACGAGCAAAATTCTGTTTGGAGAATCCCCCACCCCAAAAGATGACACCACATGGCAATTCCCAATGTGAGATTTCTTGAACATCTTGTATATCTTGCAAAGGAGGATTTAAAATATTGATCATGTGGTTCCTCCAGCTACCCGCTTCCCATAATCTCAGTAGTAACTGCCCAACCTTCTCCTATTCTGATGTTAAACTTTAGTAGAATTATAGTCTGAATGTACAAGGAATGTACAAAAAATATGGTGAATGAATTTTTATACCAGCAACTGCTGACGCTACATCCATTTGAAGTAATAAGTCCAATAGTTTGATCTGTTGAGATAGTCAGTGGCAAGTTTGAACACGTTGAGACTTGTCAGTTGGCTTTCAGAGCTGAAAGAGTGATGTCGTGTTTACCGTGTCTGTCGCACATCATGGATTTCGAACAACGCGTTAACATTAAGTTTTGTTTTAAGTTGCAAAAAAGTGCCAAAGAAGCTCATGAAATGTTAAAATCAGTGTATGGCAATAATGTAGTGACTCTGAAGACTGTTTACAAGTGGTATGGGTGATTTAAAAGCAGAAATGAGTCGGTTGATGACAAGTAACAGTCAGGGGATGTCCTTCAACCTCAAAAACAGACGAAAACTTGTAAAAAGTGGAAAAAATGATTTGTTCAAACAGGTGATTGACTATTCGAGAGCTTACATAAGAACTGAACATCTCGTACGGGTCCAGTACAAAGCATTTTAGCTGATAATTTGCAAATGAGATGGGTGAGTATGAAATTTGTTCCCGGACTTTTGACTGGCGAACAAAAGGAAAATCGTGTGTCAGTTTGCACGGAATTGAAGGTTCGTCTTGATGTAGATTCGGACTTCATGGCCAAAATTGTAACTGGAGATGAAATCTGGGTGTATGGCTATGACCCTGAGACAAAAAGTCAGAATTCCCAATGGAAAACAAGTGGCTCGCCTCGCCCTAAGAAGGCACGTAAGTTGAACGTCATGGTCATGTTCATTGTTTGATAGTGAGGGCATAGTGCAATCAAGAGTTTGTTCTACGGGGAACAACTGTAAACATCGAATATTACAAGGGCTTACGGCAACGTTTGCGAAAGGATGTGCGGAGAAGGAAACCAGAAAAATGTGCCAATGGCTTCCTCCTTCATTACGACGAGCCATGCCACACACCTAGCTTCCGATCTGTAAGTTTTTGGCCGAAAGAAAAAGGTTCCTGTCTGGCCACATCTGCCTTACCCTACGGATTTGGCACTATGCGACTTCTGGCTCTTCCCAAAAATAAAAACGTTTTGACACCATTTACGATATTGAGAGGGACACGACGGAGCAGCTGAAAGCCCTTCCTAAGCCTTCCAGAAATGCTTCCAATCATGGAATCAACGTTGGGATAAGTGCATTGCTAGCCAAGGAGAGTACTTTGAAGGAGATTAATTCAAATTTGATGTAAGCTTATTACTTTGTTCATAATAAAATTATTCACTGTATTTTTTGATCACACCTTGTATACCTTACTTCATCCATTAATGACTGATACACCTTTTGTAAGTGCACGCTACCTCATCCATTAATGGAAAACATTCTGTAAGTGTATGTTACCAGTTGCCAAAATTACAGTTTTTAGAAAGGAAGGCCATCTGTTAATAAGGACACGCACTGGATGATGATACAGAAGTATCAGACATGCCTGCTGCCTGATACAATTGCATTACACTGCCATGATGACAACATGCATTTGACAGTAACATAAAATCACAATAATCAGGCAAATGAGCATACAGTAGAGCTTCCATATATCAAAATTCTCCATTTACTGAAGTTTTGGCGAATCGCATGATTTGAAGTCTCCACCATTCATGACACAATAAAACTTTCTAGTCTATATGGATTTTTCTTTCTTTCTTTTTTTTTTTTAAAAACGAAGCCTTCAGCTTTGATATATGAAGTCCTACTGTACATAGTCATTTTATAGACAATTAAAAATAATGGCAGAGGGCGTATAAACCATTATGATTTCATAGTACTAAACTCACACAATAGGAGTAATTATGTAAATTTTTTATAACACTGGGCATGGCATAGGCATACCCCAAACTTTGCGGGATTGGTTCTAGACTGCTACAACAAAGTTAAGTCATGAATATTTTAGTTTTGACATGCTTATAAAATTTACACTATACTATAGTAAGTGTGGAACATAGCATTTAAAAGAAAAAAAAACCAACAAGCAGTATTTGAAAACAATAAAACAAGGTGTGCCAGTATGAGATATCCTCTCAGACTAATGAGGAACATTAGTGTCTTCACAGAGGATAATGTTTCCATTCTCATTTTCTCACATCCTTTCAGACGGAGAAGCACTCATTAGCTTCATCATCACCAAGGACATGAGCAACAGTGACATGAGATTTGGGGATTTAGTCAAATCAAGGCCATGCCCCAAAAACACTAAGTCACAAACGTGAATCAATTTTTCATCCGAATTTGAGAGACCCAATTTGCTTATTTGACAGCAAATGAAATTTAATAATTTGAGCAAAAAATATTATTTTTTTTTTAGTTAAAAACAGGGTTACCTGTCATCATAGCTTGAGACAGAGCGACCTTTAATTCTCCGTGAAGGTGTAAAAACAACACGTTGTAACGTGGCCAGTCGCTCTATTATATCGTGATCGATTATGTTAGGATTGCGACTTCTACGCCGATGCTGAGGAACGAATGCCACAACATTTTCGTGCCCTCGATTCACGAAAAAGTTGATGCACAACTCAATACCTTTACAAGAAAAGGTTCTCCCATTTTTACCGTGACTGGAAAGACAAAAAACAGTTTGAGTTTAGCCACAAACTGCAGAATTGAAAGTGATTACGATACAAATTACAGAACTCGACATAAATGGAAATTTAAGTACATATTTAGATTTATCATCGATTAAGCTATAAACACACAATTTGAGTTTCTCAGTTATTGTAAACGTGTGCTTACGGTTTCCATAATCTACCTTTCAATAAATATTCTATTGAAGGTAGATTATGGGAACTGTTCCCGCAAGAATGTGGTAGTCACCACTGTCACAAAAGGTAAATCGAACATGCATTAACAGCAAACTATGTGAATACATTACCAATGTGTGACTGACTGCTGGGTTAAATATATAGATAATATGTAATACATAAATTTTAATTATAAATAAATGCCATATTTTTGCACTTTTTTCATTTTTATCTAATACCCTAACTTCATAACAATGGCAGATGCTTCTGAAAAGTTCTATATATTGATGTGTGATTGTAAGATGTTTTAGTCAACTATCGCGATTATTTGAACATTTCGAAACCTTTTGAGGGTTTATAAACATAACTTGATACACTGCGCCAGGGGTTGAAATTAATATTTTAAATAGGGTGCACAAGTGCACCCAAGCCTTGGGATTTAGGTGCACTAAATAACAGAATAGAAAGTAAACCTCAACATTAAAAACGGGTAAAATGTAAGTGTAATAATTATATTAAAGCATGTAAGGTAAAAAAGTGCAAATTTTCAAAATAATTGAACATTCGTATGTAATAAAAAAAAATTCAAAGCAAATGCAGACACATTGAGAAAATTATATAAAATTATTCCGTAGTTCACTATTCTTGAAAAAAAAAAGTAAGTAGCCATTTGTTTTTTTTTAATGTAGAATAGGGTAAGGAGTTGGTCGGCAAGCATTCTTGTACAGGATATTATTGCTCTCTGCAGGGTTAACACAATTAGAATATATAAAGTTCTAGTTATAATAACGTGTGTGCCAAAAATGATTATTTAAGCATTCTTTCTGGACATGGCTGGGAGCTAACCCAAGAGAAACTGCATGTTGTGCTGTCACTGTATCACAGCAGGGCCTTAAATGCTTCTCAAATTAAAATACATCACCGATTTAATATACAATGTAACAGAGTTTGTATTATTAATAGAATTTTATTTTCCAAAGCATTTGTCGCATGAGTATTGGTCCTTGTTTTCAAGTCTGGAACTTGAAGGGAATGTGTGTGAAGAGTGGGGGGAAAAGGACATTCAAAGAGGGAATTTTGTAACAGGAAACACCACAACGAGCAAAGGCAAACAAGGTAATATGATAGTGTTGACCAATGATGTTACAGTCAAACAAACACTTTTAAATTAAATTATAATCACTGTAATTAAAAAAAAATGTTATGTTAAATATTTTTCAACTTACCATCTAGCAACATTACTGCCATCAATGACAATGGGTCTGAGACGACGATTTTCATTAGCTACAGGCCGAGGTACATTCCGTGTTGTTAAATGGTGGCTAACGGTCTTGTTTTGAGCAGGAAATACCGGAATTAATCCTACACAGTCTCCTATTTGTAATGTGGCCGACTGTTGATGGCTATTGGTAGTTTGATTTTTCGAGGGGTCTAACTGCGGTAAAACCGGAAGAGGATATGTTCCAGATGTAGATGCCTTTCAGAAAATACATTTTAATTTGAATTAAAACCGATAGTGGTCACAAACGCAGATAATAATACAAGCTACGATTATAAATATGACAATAACATTGATGGGATTATTTCAAAAACATTTCTTTTTCATCTTTCATAAATGTTGCGTAAAATCGTTAATTTTAAAAAAGTTTCATTTAATGTTATTAGCGTATAAGTCTTTGTGAAGTTGTATTATTATTATTATACTCTGGACTGGATGAGCCATAATGCTAAAGCACAGATGTAAGCCATTTGGCATTGAACATTCCTTTCCCATGGTTTCAAACTAACACGTGTTTCCCTTTTCCTAAAATGTCAGCAACTTCTAATCCTCACTTCAAACTACCCTTGAACTTAGTATTAACCGCCCGGTTAGGAATTTTACTTCCCCTTTCTACCCTCTCACTCCTTTGTACCTAAAATGCCATACCCGCTTCAAATGGTTATAACTTTCGTCACTCCCCATGGCCAATACCATCTGCAAACAAATTCTCCACAGCGAACCACCCAAATAACAGACTTCTATACGCAATTGCATGGAGTAACTAGGCAAAAAAATTCCTGGAGAAGATATATCTATCAACAGCAACTAGTTTTAAAATTGCAGGAAAGGCACATGCACTCGCCAAGCATTGGCTGCATCCCTCCTGACGGGAGTGAAATAGCCTCATTCACTGCCAAAAGTAATTTGGTGATACTATATGAGCGTTGGCGTTGTTTTAGTCGAGAAGATTAGAACTTTTGAGTCAATCTGGGTCCAGCTACGCAGGAAAGAAACATGCATTAAATGGTGTGAAAAAAAAGGGGGTCTCGAAGGCTAACTGATGTCATTAATTTGCGTCAAATTGATATAAAAGTGGAGAAAATGCCTGATTTTGAATGAAGTCTTTGGCTTCTCTTTTAGATCTATGGACAGCCTAACCTTCAATAACGCAAGTTATATTTTTTCTTTTAATTGGTTTTATTCTTTCTCTTTTCATTCTCCCATTGTTATATTTATGTCCTTAAATTATGTCTCGAGAACAAAACCAGTGACAAGGGTTGAGAGGGATATTTCCCATAATTGTATTTTTTTAGTTTTGAATTCCGGTAGAATTTAATAAGAGAAAAAGAAACGTGTTACAAATATTGAAATTGTATTAAAAAAATGACAAATATGTCCATAATAGTGACAACATGTGATTAAAAATGACGTTGTAATAGTACATACTAAATAGGAAATACATGTTTGTTTGAAAACCTGAAGTTAAATTTAAAAAAAATATATCAATAAATATTTGTTTATGTTAATTATGGATTCAGCATGATCTTTTGTGTTTTTAATGTGCAACCGGAACCTGGGAGGTTTATTTAAGGTATTTTATCTCAATTAGTAAGCTTATAAAATGAATATTTATAGCTAAAAATTAAATCGATCACATGCTATTTATCCTTTGAATAAAATCTAACTTTAATAATAGAAGATTTTTATATCAAGTCAAAAGAATTACAACAGAAGTACCAGCCAACAGTTAACTTCTATTCTACTTCCTATAATGTTGATAGGCGTTTTTCCTTTTCCATACCTGCGGGTTACATCTTCCAAGACCAGCTGCGGATAACGATGAACCCTGTATATACGGCTCCCGCTCTTTTGTCCTGATGAAATTCAAGGACTTTTCATGGACCAAATATTTTTTTCAAGGATCTTACATCTTCAACCTTTTTCAGTCCAAGGGCCAGTTTTGCTTATTCTTGTAGGCCCATGGGCCGCACTACTGTATCAGCAATATTAGGACTAAACAAATGCGGCTCAAGGGGTGTGCTTCCCCCTCCCACGAGATCAGCCTTTATTGATATTTTTTTCTTAGGTCAATATTAGTTTTGCGTGCCCACCCAAAAATATCTTCTGTATTCGCCTCTAGGACTATATATATATATATATATATTACAATGTAAAATACGTATGGAAGCAAAATACATTTACAATACTTTTAGCTAATATGTAAAGCGAAATCAAACCTTTTAGCGAGATTTTTGTCACTGCTTATTTTTAACAATCCTGTCAATATCCGGTCTTATTTTTGATATTGCAATCCTAAGAATGTTTCCAAGGTGGACGTCAGTTATTCTGGTCCTAACTTTTCATTTTATCAACTTCATTTTTGGAAACAGCTGTTTACAGACACATTAGAATATGCAGGAGGTGGGTGATAGAGGTTCTGATTCCCACTGCAACAAAATTTTGTGTACATACATATGAACATATGGAGTTGTAGCTCTATAACCCCACTTTATTAACTTTTTACATCAGCCTATGCGCAGATGTAAGCACTCCAGAACAGTAACATCTTCAGGGCACGCAGTCAGATGGTTGAGATGTTCATATCAGCATATTTAGAATAGAATTTGATGAGTCCTAAGATGAATTTTTTTTAAGGGGAGTTATACCTGAAAAAGTAAATTTAGAGTGAAATATATATATAATTTTTTTTATTTACATACTGAAAAATAAAGCAAACCATCTTTCTGAGGACGGTTTTGTTATTTCGACGTGACGAGGCCATCATATTGAAAAATGCTTTCGAGTGTAAGTCATGTCACAGTTTTAGACGTGTAAATGATTAACTTTAATTTCATTTTTCTTAAAACCAATTTTTGAGAAATTTTGCTTACGCAAAACATGCCTTGTGATGCAATTTTCAGCAAATAATTTTATTTTTTTCTGCATGTATTTACTCAGTAATAATGAATAAAAGTTACTTGCAGTTTTAATGAGGAATGATACCTTAGATATTTTTTGGCGGCTTTCATACAATCGAATGAGCAAAAATGACAATTTATGAATAGCAGGTAATTTTTTTTTAAACAAAAACTAATGTAAACAGAGTATAATTGTTCATTAACATTTCTAAGGATGGTTTCAATGATTATTTAAAAAAAAAACACTTTTTTTTTGGTTTAAAAATACACCACATGGAACTTCTTTAATATGGCACTTAAAAAGGTAAACAACATATACTAGAAAACCTATTAAATTATGAAGACTGAAACTGTTCGAAAAGTTTTCTTTTATAGCTGTTAATATTGGGTGCAATTTTCAGAGAAATTGGTTAAGAATGTAAGAAAATTCACTTATCGGGTATAACTCTCCTAAAAATCACTGTTGCACTGTAAATCAATAAAATTACACCTAATGCCCATGTATGTTAGAAAACTGAAATAAAATATGAATGAGGAGAAAACGGCATGTTACTTTGGTTCTAGAGTGTTTTAAGATATTTATTACGAAATATGAAAATGCCAACAGAATAAAATACGTATATTTCAGACTCAGGGAGGGCAAGGACGTTATTTTTGTGTGAAGCAATTTGTATTTTTTCATGAGCTGGCGGACCACATGTGGCCCACGTGTTTGTTGAAGACCCCTGCCTTACATGGTCAATCGCAATATACATAATTAAAAATGCAAGGCATTATAAGATTAATAATGAATTAGTGTTTAATTATGTTTCTCCTTTTCAACTCGGCACATTGCCAGCAAAAGCTATACTTTTTGCATCCTTTGTATCAGCCACACCCCGCAGGTGAGGGAGGAATGGGCCATGTCCAAAGCACTACCGGATATGTTCCGGGAACAAGGAGAAATATTTTTCTTTTTGCCACAATTTGAAAAAAGGTTTCAAGGAAAATTTAAGGACCAACCACATTTTTGGCAGTTTTCAATTACTTTTCAAGGGCCCTGACTTGGCAAAAAATTCAAGAGCCGTGGGAACCATCGTATATTTAGTTCATCTTCACGCATGCTTATAACAATTTAATTTGGATTTAATTGTGTTTGGATTTTACAATCCCATCGTTGCACTTTGTAATCCCAGATGGCATAACAAGACTTCTAAACCATGCGCAATCGAGCATATGTAAATGTCTTTACGGCGCAAAGACTATGATAGTCATGCTACGTTGGGACCAACTGTTTTCCGAGGAATTTGAACATCTGGACCTACAATTTTCCGAGGAATCCAAACCTCTTAAGGCCTAGGGAACCAAACCCAGTGACTACAGTGTGATCTTCATGAGATCTCTGAGTAAGCGTTCTTTGCACTGTTGGGAGTCAAACCTGGGTTAATGGCACATTAGGCAAACGTGTTACCACACTGTGCCACAACAGGGCTATATGTAAATGAGCACGTAATATACAATCAAGCTCATGCAAAATCCAGCTCAGCAAGTTTGAAAGACAACTCTCGTACGTATAATTTCCGTACTCTCATTGAGCTACGAAGCAGGCATATAAGGACAATATGCAAATAGGATAAACTAATATCTGTACACAGCAAGAAAAAAAAAAAAATACAATACAAAAATAGTTATTTAGAAACTTAAGAGTTTAAGAGAAGCATACTTACGACACTTGATTCAATGTTCTGCAACTTTGCCCTTTTGTTTCTATTTACAGCTTGATTTCCTGGTTTTTCGGCGGTCTTAAAAATATATTTTACATTATCATACAAAAATACAAACAATTATTTAAGTAAACACTTAAAAGGGCATGTTTGTAAGTAAAGCAATAAGGCAACAATCATGGTTAAATTGAAATGGGAAGAAGAAAAAAAGCTGTATATCAGTGTGATTTAAAAGTCATTGATGCTTTCTGATTTCTCGACAGCCGTTGGGAGTGTGCAGTTCATAACAATTGTGTGCTGAGTATTTCCAGCTCATCTGACCATTATCTAGTGCTTGTGCAAGAATTTGCGAGTCCACGGCTTAACATACAGCTGCAGAGTGCACCGTCAAACATATGCTTTGTCTTTAAGGCAGCAATCGCCATTTTTAAATCGCAAAAACTGCCAACTTAAGGAAACCCTGTAGCAGCACTCCGTGTATTTCTAGCTTATAGCTCACAACAGTAGGAAAATTCTCCAATGAATTCCAGTTGTGTTGCCAGGATGTCACAAGCTTTTTTAGACCCATGGTTCCTTTCACCTCTTGTAAATTATCAATGGTTTCCAAACATATCAATCACGTTATATTTTCATATAATATGCTATAGAAAGTTGGATAATGTCATGATACCACTGACCAAAATCAACAACACACAGTTTGGAAACTCATGGTTTAGGCTATTTATACCAACCAGACAAAATACGTCATGTGTTGTTCTTATTTACATCATGTATGTATGCTGCATAATTACCTAATACTGGACAATGCTTTGAAAAAGCAATGACTTTTGATTAATTATAATACACACGTTCGAAAGAGCAATGAATCGAGAAATTAAAAACTACAAAAAAAAAGTTCACTAATTGATGATGATTAGTAAAGCTTGTACCAAGGAGAACAAAATTCATCGTATCTATCTCACACTGCCTTTTAAATTTATGAGTAGTCTGATCACAGAACACATGCCTCGATATACTAGTTTCTTTTTTACACCTGCAGGATTTATTCACGTATCCTATTTTAAATGCTGCATACTTAGGCGACTTGTTTTTAACAACTATTCACATTTAAATGCATTTTAAAACTCAAGTTCAATACATTTTACAGAGAAAATGCTACTTCCCAATTTATAATACATTTTCTACGGGAGAAACAAGCTTTATGTTCGTTTTACGGTACGAAGGCAGCAAAAGTCACACTGTGTCACATTTTCCCTAAAGAACCTGGACCTCTACTGTCAATGAAAACGAACCCTGGACTACAGTGGGCAGAAAAGTGGCACGTTAATGGTACAAAAGGTGAATGTGTTACAATCACACCACCGTAGAGCAGTGAACCCACTTTTTTCCAAAGGATCAGAATCACTTACTTACAGCAGGGTTGTCCAATATACGGCCTGAGGGCCACAATCCGGTTCGCCGACAACCATAAAAAAACTACAAATTTTGGATTTTTTTCTTCAGACATCATGAAAAACTGCTTGGGTGACAACTTCACATATCTTAAGTGAAGAAATAAATAACCAGAACTCCAAAGAGAGATTTTTGTAAATCTTTTTTTTTTTTTTTAATGAAATTCGCCGAAGCTGCTGGCCCGCGAGATCTATGGAATTTTTTTTAAGTGGCCTGCTGTCCAAAAAGGTTGGACAACCCTGACTTAAAGCATGGGGAACCAAACGTTGACTACCGTGAGCAGTTACATGATAAGCATTTTTTGTCATCGTTTCTAGTTTACTGTGGATTAACGGAATGGCAGATGAAAACAAACCTTAGTTGTATAGCAGATCGATCAATGGCTGTCGTTTAGGAATCATCCACATCTTTTGCGACATAACCTGATCAGTTGCGCATGAGTGAATCTCTTAGAAACACCAGATACAAAACACAATCAGTAGTGTAGCTCAACGATATTTTCCCATAGAAAGTATCATCCACTGTTACTTGAGATTTATATAACTTTTAACGTCATGATATTGTACGATCATATAGTAATTAAAACATCAACTAGATCAGAAGTGCAAGGTTTATATGCACACATGAACTTTGTGAAATATGAAATTGGCAAAACTCACATTTGTCGATGACAGCTTTCGCTTGCTTTTGTTTTTCCGCCTTTCTTGATTGCCTGTGACCTGTCAAACAATATTAATTAGTCTGATGACAATTAAAACTAACCACCGTGTTCTGTAGTTAATATTATTCCATATTCTATTCGTTTTCAGTGAACTAGAAATGCTGAAACATTAGGCATACCTAACACTTACTCCCACCCTTAGCCTAAATAACCAGAGTCATTAGATATGACATCAAGCTGTTGTAAGATCAGATCCAGCGAGGTGTATTTTATGGCTGTCTATAATTCAGCCATGTTTGTTGACTGTTGCATAAAAGCAGGTAGTGAGGTTTACACAGTATCCATAAATAATGCATAAACCTCTGTCACCTTGGAGAATATTGTGCCTCAGGCTCCCACCACCTGGATGTGGTCAAATGGTGACAGGTCCTTTATATAACCCATGCCTATCAAACACATACTAAAGCACAATTAACGAGATTCGTTACTGTTAAATGAAACATGTCATTCAGCTGTAACTATTTCCATAGCCAGGGGAAGTAACCCAAAACTCCAATGCTGCTATACCTAATGTTTTAGCACTTCTATGCATAACAAAACAATATAAAGTTACACCTGGAGATTCAATAACGGTTATTTCAATACTGGTACAAGGTTTAAAACATGACGTTTCGAGAACCAACTCTGCCTTTGTGGAGTGAAGGTCCCAAGTTTATATGCTCACATTTTGGGAATCTTCCAGTTTCCTGAATACATGTTTTGCTAATTGACACGAGTTGTCTTCTCTGGCCACCACATACTCCTTTCCTTGTAGACGTATTGATTTTTCAGTCTATCTCCAAAATATACCTTGTCCGTCTTCATGCGTTACTTGGTAAAAAGCATCAGGTTTTTTTTATCTACCAGGGGAACAAGCCTTAATTTTAATGGTTCTCGAAGGGTGCGAACAGGTTTATAATAGGGATACAAGATCTTCATTAAACCTGGAGCTAGAGATAGCCGTTTGATGTCATTGGGTACTTTCTCAAGTCGTGGGGGGGTCCTCAGCTAGGACTATCCCGCACCAGATGACATTAGACAGGGATTCCCAACACGTGGGTATATAAACTTAGGACCTTCACTCACTCACTCTTCACTTGAAAAAGGGGAGCAGTGGCTGTAGAAACATGTTTTAAAATTTATGCCAGTGTTGGAATAACTGTTGTTGCCTCCATGCATTTCGAAATTAAAAAAAAAAAGTTGCTGTGAACAAAAAGTTACGTACCTTTTACTCAGAACTGATTTAATTTCTCTAAAACAACAGTTTCATATATTTTAACTATGTGGTCTACATTCTCAAAAAACTGATTACGTCCACAGTAAATAGTTTTCCAAAATTGAATGCAAATAACTTATTACAGCCATCCCTCCCTTTCACTATTTTCTTCAATACAAGTTTAATTTCTCGAAGTTAATTATTGTTGTGACTTCCTATATTTATGAAATTATATCAAGTTTTTATCTACTTGACTTTTATTCAACTCTTGGTTGTTTACATGAACTTTTATGGTACAAGGATAGCATTCTGTACAAAACAAGTTAATGCTGTATGTATGGTTTTATATTCAACTCTTCTGCTCAAGTCTTCACTAAGAGATTGAAAAATGAAGAAAGGGACAAAATTCGAATACGTACAGGAGTGACAAAATCAACAACTGCTGTATACGTTTAACTTTGGGAAATCCTTGCTTTGCATGGTTTCGATATGCAGATTTTAGTAATCATAGTTTAGTTAAATCGTGTCAGTCCCCAATGATGTAGTTCAAATACCATATATGACAGTAGACAGGCTGTGAATAAGAACAAAGCTAGCTAGCACAATTTCAGCCTATAGGGGTCAATTTCACCATCCTGTAATACAACATAAAGCAACACCTGCCTCACCATACTCCTCCAAAGCAGTGTTCCTCAAAGTGTAATTCACGATAACAAATAGACGGCATAAGAAAAAATTCGAAGAAATTGCAGAAGACAACAAATAACATATTTAACCCGACAGATAAAAAAAGTGCTATCTGAAATGAATAAAACTTCGAAGCTGATAATAAAATTTTGTTTTTAAACTTGCAGCTTTTTTAAAGTGGAGGTTCACAGGGGAGACAAGTTATAAATTTAAAATTTCATTTGCTTCAAATTTCTAAAAATGACATTCTTGTGAATGTTCAAGTTACTGGAGAAATGTATACTGTGATGGAAAAACCTGATAAAGGATATTTAATTTTTTTTTAAACCGATAGCAATCAGACACTGTTTTCCAGTTTCTTCCAAAGACACCGCCCCCCAAAAAACCATGATCTGCACTAAGTAAAGAAATGCATCAAGTCATCTGTGGGGGACCAAAGTTTGAGAGAAATTAAAGACTTGCATACAGGTCAAGCAAGCAGAAATGCCATAACAGCGAAGGTGTATATATATATATATATATATAAAAGTGCCTGCTTGTGAACTTTGTTGAAGTAATCACGGAACCATACCAACATGGCTCGTCTCTTGATGATGCAATGACAGCATAGGTGAGGGGTGGGCACGCATGAGGTCGATGAGGGCTGCATTCCGGTTTTTCATGTATTGTAAATAGTCGCACCGTAGTTACATAGACAGTATTAAGAGGTATTGATTGCATGAGTCTATCCGGCAGGCGGTTTCCATCACAATCTCAGAATTTCATGATTTAATTTTTCTTGTATTGCCTTATCCAAGGAAAGAACAGATCTCAAGTCTTTTTGCTGTATCTCTTTTAGTTTTGGAGTTGGGGGGGTCAAAGTACCCCACGTGTGTGGCGTAAAAATAATTCTGCATGGTTTTTGCTACTTTATTATTCTAACAATGACTGGCTGTGATGTGCTTCAAAGAAAGTTTTTTCTCTAACTGATGATATACCTTGCATATTAACATTTCAAATTGAAAATTGATTTGAAGATAGTCAGAGCCCCCCCAACTTTGTAAAAAGTCAGTTTTTAAGAATGCTTTAAATCTTGGCTCTGATGTGACACAGAGAACATTTTTACACAGTATAGTTAGACATCATTGTGAAAAGCAAATGTAAGGTTCATATTCCATTAAGGTCCCTAGGGTCGCTTGGTGTGGGGGTCCAAACACGGTCCCTGAATGCTATTTTATGTAATTTCAAAGCATTGGTGTAGCTGGTTCTAACTCCCTACATCAGAACTTTTTGTATGGAATTGTAGTATCAACATAGTAGTTTCATATTACGAAAAAACATATTTTGAATGTTACCATTGTTTTCAAGAAAAATGCAACATATCACATAGGGTTAGGGGCGGTGAATGTGTGTTGTTGTAAAATAAGTAGGTTTTAAAAATAAATTCCTTAAAAAACAATCAGTTCTGGACATTTTAGGTAAGAATGGTCATTTTTACTGCGGAATAAAATAATCGCTGCTGTACTCTTATGACTGGCGGCTATTCTGAAATCTCTCGGTATGGTAGCTTGGTTATACTGTGGAGAAAGATCCCAAAAGTAAATTAAAGGTAAGTTTTAGAAAATTTATCTAGCATAATACATAAAACACTTATTCAGGATATACTTTATGCATTTTTTCTGTTACGGAAGTATGATAAATTTGTATTTTGGAATAAACTATGCAA
>QLNU02014802.1:74478318-74511070 GCA_006491805.2 Dysdera silvatica | reverse complement strand
CAACTGCACTGAATTCAAGGCTGGATTATCCACAGAGTACATAGGGCCAGAGTTCTGAGCCATCCACGCTAAAAAAAATAGTACTTCTGTTTTTGTGTACTGGTGTTGAATTCATAGATTTTCACTTGGATGATGTAAAACCGACTTCAATTCAAAAGCGTTTACAACTGAAAAACATTGAAAAGTTTCCGAGAAATCGCCAGCAGAAATGCTGAAGTGGTTAAAAGAACGCAAGATTGATTCAGTGTTTTTCGAACTTTACTATTGTTTTGCACATTTACTATACTCTAAAAAATGCCTGTTAATTTACTCTTTTTCGGTTTTTCTCGAAGGACGAAATCTGCTTCTTCCTTGTACCCGAATTCTCTTCGAAAGCGGATTTAATGGCGAATGCTATGGTCTTTTTGAGGGTCAAAGGTCAGAAATTCTCCCTGCTTCTCGGTTGGCGCTATATTCCACTTCACTACTATTAAACGGAAAATTTATTACAAAAAAGAAACAGATTAAAATTAATTATACTACGGAACTTTTATTAAACGGAAAATTTGTAAAAAAAAAAAAGGATCAAAATCAGTTATATTACGTAACTTTTATTAAACAGAAAATTTCAAAAAAAAAACAAAAACAGAAAATTCTTGGTAACTCAGCTGCCATGACTTTTTCTGTTAATTTACAGGTTTTTTTTTACAGTGTAGACAATACCAAAAAAAAAACCCGAATTAATATTCATTGTGACGCAACATGCGCTAAATTCACTTTCGTTGTTATTATCCATTGAATCGGATCTTACTGCGAAAGTACAGGGTGCGCCAAAAGTTCATAAAAATTAAAAAAAGAAAAAAAAAACCAAATAATGATAAAGAAGTGTGATTAACACTGAAATTTTTATAGGAGAATCAGACTTTTTTTTAGTAGCCAAAAAAAAGTTTAGTTTAAACAATCACCTATCAACGGCGCTGACAATTCCAAAAGGCAATGGGCAGGACAGCTCTCTCTCTCTCTCTCTGCGTTTCATTGGTTTGTTATTGAAATAGTCGTTCAATATAACTTTTAAAAAACGTTGTATGAGAGAATTAAGCGAACAACACATGACATGTGGCCATTTCTCGTCTTCAGTTGTTTCACTGTACGAAATTTTCGCAACGCAGTGGCTTCTAATTCAACATTCAGGTAGAAGAACTTCACATGCATCGATAACATTCTCCAATTATGCAGTACTGTTGGATTCGAATGAACAGTCCACGTTCATCCAGGCCCTTTATTGCAATCCTCCACTGCATACTTTTGCTGCATACCTTGCATATCAGCGCTGTCTACAGATGACTTTTAAACTAAAATGTTTTGCGACTAAAAAAAAATCCGATTTTTCTAGAAATCCTTTCCTGTAAATATTACTTCGTTATCCTTATTTTTTCCCTCTTATGATTTTTTCAAGTTTTTACGAACTTTCGACGCCCCCTGTAAGTGCTAATTCAGCAGACATTATAAAAAAAAAATGATGTTACCAAAACGAGCAAAGTAAGAGTTTACGAGTAGACTGTTCATTTACTTACTGTATAAAATATTGAAATTAATAAAATTTTAAAATATTCAGTGCATTGTTGAGTCTTGTGGAGTGAGCTTTGTTCATGCAATATACGGTGGGAGAGGATCCGATCTTTTCCCGTGTGCCCTGGGACCCACTATGGTCCGCTATTAACCCGGCCCTGACTGAATGCACCGCACTGGAACGAATAGAAAAGACAGGTGTTGCCGCGAGATGATTGGATTGTGTATATGTAGATGATTGACAGTGTACACTTGCTACGAACGCACCAGGTGAACATAATTTACATTTCCCTAAACATTGTTGGTCGTAAATACTGTTATATTTTCCACTTAAGGCAACAGAAGAGAGTAAACAGCTCTGAAATTTTGTCTTTAGCCATAATTTATCACCAGTCGCCATTATGTACAAACTCGTAAACTCTCTCCTTCGTCGTAAAATTTGCCGCTTGTTTCACTCCTTTGAATATCCTAAGTTAGGGACGCCATTTAACAAGAATTATTGTGAAAGGAAATTATTGTGAAATTAAGAATTATTGTGAAAGGAAAAATACAAAAGGATTTCTTTAGCAGTCGATTGGTGTGTAACAAGTTATGCATGTTGAAATTGGTTTCGTTCAAGAACTAAATTTGGAGTATATACATGTGGCAATAAGCGGAAGCGCTAATTTAAAGAAAATGCATTTAAAGAAATAATTTAAAATAATTTAAAAGAATCAATTTAAAGAAAATGACCCTAAATGTGCGTGTGTCAAGCGCAGTCACAGGGGTCATGACCCACCCCAAAAATATATTTTTTCACTGTAAAAAATTCCAACTTTCATGAAAAATGAAGGGTGTTATTCCAAGGGCTGTTAGTAAATTGAGAACCAAACTAGCCCCTGATAACACCGGTGCGGGAGATGCAGCTATTAATTGAGAACCATTGCCGCACCCTGATAGGAAGGAAGAGAGGAAATGTTAAGGGGGACGTACAAAAAGGTAAATCATTTCGATTACGTCCGATTCTTCTCCCGTCTTTTTGAACTAAAAAAAGGCGTTGGGCTTACTGGCGAGTTGTTGAAATATTGGCGTCTATCTGGATGGATGGATGGATGGAAAGGAGGAAGGAAAGAAGAGAGAAAGAAAGGAAGGTCTTACGTTATAGCAGACATTAGAATTGTGATGAGATGTAGCATCGTGACATCATCATTCAAGAATATCACTCGCAATGTCATGCCACAATATCTCAAGAGAAATTGGCATGTTTTTCCGGGAAATGGACGTTCGAATGTGTTCGGTGACTTTCGTAATGTAAGGTTAATTAAATATAAAATCTGTCTTCGCTGTATAACGACAATAACAATGAATTGTGTTATATTAATTAACACAGAAAACTCTTGCAGTCTGTAATACAATGTGAAATATAGCATTTAGCATCTTGTCATCTTGCTGTTAAGACATGTTTTCTTCCACACATTTTATTATGCCTTTTCCTTATTGGTAATTGTACATCTTTTACGTTTTCGTTTTCAATGAGGCAGGGAGTGTTGGAAGGGTGGTGAAATCTTCGTTTGGATTTTTTATGGCGCAAGAGCATCTGGGCTATACTGCGCCAAACATGGTAAAATCAAAGACCATCGGAAGAGTGTTGAATTCAAGGACTAAAGATTATTTTTTTCTTTACTCGTTGCCTGTGTTGGAAATCAGTCGGCCTGCATAGTACTTTATTGTTCGAGGGGTCCATCCTTTTTGATGGTCTTTAGATCGGCTGATCAGTCCACACTTGCCTCTTTTTACAGTACCTCGTTTGACACAGCATGTACTTTGATGTCCTTGAGCCATTAATCTAAACCAATCAGTTAATCAAACTTCCTACTGCAAGAGTGATAAAAGGACATTCCTCTCATTGATTTAGCTGCGGTCTTCGTCTACCATCCAACCCCTACTGGGTATACACGTCCGCTGCCAAATCTCCTCACGTTGAGTTGCACGCAGAGCCGGATTTAGGGAACGATGCGCCGTGGACACAACGATTTTTGGCGCCCCCCTCCATTGGCATAATTAGGGGACTAATCCCCCCCCCCTAGAAAATTTCTTCTAATCATCAAGGTACACGGTTTAGCCCACCTAGAAAATAGGTCAGATCCCTAAAAAAATTTTAGCCCCTAGACTTCGAAGCTAGTTACGCCCATGCCCCCTACCGCCGTCCTATTAGAAACAAATAAAATTTTAACGAAACAATACAGAGTTTCACCAGGAGATTCCATAACAAACAGTTATTTCGGCATAACAAACAGTTTTTCCGGCATAACAAACAGTTTTTTCGACATAACAAACAGTTTTTTCGGGATCTAAACTGCTCCCTTCGTCAAGTGAAAGCATTCCACATTCACTTGACAAAGGGAGCAGTTGGCTCCCGAAACGTCGTGTTTTTAAACCTTACGCCAGTGGCGAAATAACTGTTTGTTATTAAATAAAACTCTGTCCTTCCGCCCCCTCAAATTCGACGAAAAATCGCAGACGATAGGGAAGGAGCGACATTTATGGTTAGCCTACCTTATGTGCATTATTATAAGATATAATAATGATATTTTTATAAATAAATTTAGTTTATTTGACGATGATTTTTTTGGACATGTGGCAAAGGCGAATGCAGAACAAAATTTCAGTGAGGGCGCAAAGCTTGAAAATTCACTTGTAAGTTTAGTTTTATTTTTTATTTGAAAATAATTATTTTTAATGTAAATTTATTATTCTCAGGGGGGAGCAGGCCCCCTGCTTGGATTCGTCCTTGGGGGAGCAGGGGTTGTTTCAGGCAATTCTTCAGAATTTCAGAGTTAGAAGAAAAAGGGTGGAAGGCGCCTTCTCGGGGAGAGCTAGCTGATCGACAGATTTCTACGGTAAATAATTTGCAATTAAAAAAAAAATTTCACAGCCTCTTACGCTCCTACAAATTTTGCGCCCTGGGCAAGTGCCCAACGTGCCCATTTATAAATCCGGCACTGGCTGCACGACAAACAAACTAACTAACAACTAGCATAAACTAACGAAGCAAACTACAAAAATGTCTCCATGAAACTCAACCGGATTGTGTGAAATTCTTTGCTTTATAAACCATTTTCGAAAATCTGTAATTATTATAAATTATCTTCAATAAATTGTGGTGCTCCGTTACTACTTGTTGCTTCCTCGCTGCTCTTGACACTTATTATACTATACTATATTATTATATTACCTTATCTTTTATTAATAGTATAATTTATTTTAAAAATTACTGATAACACACATTTTCATGCTCGTTTTCACATTACTACAACAGCTGTTTTAAAGAAATGCTAGAAGAGTCCATACAACAGCGGTCCAAAACATTTTAGATGGAAAAGTCCATTTTCTTTATCAGCGGGTTTCAATAGATATTGAATCTATTATTGCTTATGGTTTTTTTAATCTGTCTGTCTGTCTGTACGTACGTACGCAATACAAAAGGGTAAGATGAAGGTCTTCCGTAAATGCAATAACGATGGCTATTGTTAACGTTGAAAACCTACCGAGTTACTTGAGAATTAGAGAGTTGCGATTTAGAGACGGCTGGATTAGAGAGTTGCGAATTAATGTTAATTGAAACCCGCTAAATTTAAATATCGACCTTTGACGATTTTCCTTCACTTGCTTGTTTCATACTGGAACGATATTTGTTACCGTTCTAAATTAACAATAATGTAAAGAATAAAGTGAATAAGACGTAGATTAAAAAACAAAAGTGCTTTTTCTTTTGCCAGAAGGGGCGGGTTGGGAATTCTTTCAACGAGGGAAGGTGGGGAGTTGCTAGCTTAACGACGACTTACCATATCGCACAAAAAAATCAACCATTAAAAAACCACTATCTCAAAATTAAAAACATATGCAAAACAGAGAGAGCTATATGTAAGCTTCTAATGGCACACAGGGTTTTTAATGGATGTTTTGCATTGTCGAAATTTTTTTGAAACCAAACGATGTGTTTAAGAATCTTTTGTAAGCGGATCTGGCATCATGAATAAAGTATCGCCAAGCTTAGAATAGTTAATAATGCCGGATGGTCGCCATTGGGCGTAAGGACCCTCTGTGGGAGAGATAATATCTCTCTTAATAATACAATAATTATTTAAATATAGTCAGAATCCTACCTATCCTAGGGGGTCTTCTTTGACCCCACATAGTATTTGAGAAAGGTCCTTTTTTACTGCTTGCAACGGGCATTTCGCAATCCCGCCTCCTGACAGAGTAGCTGTGTTTCGAAAATTAAAGACGTTAAAACATTCTCTGTTAAGTGTTGGCGATTATCTATAAACCGTTTCTCTTATAATGAAACCAAAGGCCAATCATAAGCGTAGGATTCATAGCCGCAGGGGTGGTTTTGGGGGTTGTAACCTCCCCCATTGCAATGAAATTTTGTATATTTAACATAGGAATATATGAGTTGTAGCTCTGTACCCCCCCCTCATTGAGCCTATAACCCCCCGCTTATGAACATTCTGTCTACGCCAATGATGGCAATCATTCGATGATCCATCCATCTCATCACAATGTCTGAAGGCCACGCCCTTTCAAAATTCATGGGCAGCCAATTAATCAAGGAATATAGAACATCGGTGAGGACGAAAGATATAACATACAAGACGTATTATATTATAGTCTAACCTCGTTAACGCGAACTGTTTTCTGAAGCCCCGTCATACTGTATATGAATTCCTATGTTGGTTTTTTTTGGTTTTTTTTTTCAAATACGAGCACGGTTAATATGAAATATCACTTAACACACGAACTCATGATAATCAATGCCCATTGGAAAATTTTCACAGCTTAACACGAACTAAACACGCTTTTCTTTGGTCTCTCGATGCAAATTTTTTCAAGATATATTCCTTTTTTCGAGATTGGAGGGTTCCAAGAAGGCCAAAATAATGTTATTTTTTAAAGGAGATATCTTTCGCCCTAATTGTCCTAGAAGTTTGAGGTGCCTAGGTCATTTTGACCAGGGTGGACGATTTCATTGTTTCATTTCTCTATCACTCAGTGGCATAAGAAAGGAAGGGAGGAGTTCAAGAGGCTCACCCCCATTTGGATATCAAAACACATCATTTTCTCATAGTCCGCATCACAAAATCTTCTTTAAAGGCGCTTGAGCCTCCCCATAACCACTTGAGCCACACCCCGTGGTTTTTAATTGATGCGCTACTATCAGCCTTAAATTGACCTTTGAGGCAGTCGAAACCCCGTTCATTCTGACACTAGATCCATCTAGACCAATGGTTCCCAAACTTCTTCAAGCCTCGACCCACTTTTATAGTAGCCAAGTAATCCGCGACCCACTTTTATAGTAGCCAAGTAATCCGCAACCCCCTTTTACAGTAACCAATAGATCCGTGACCCTCCTTTGTCCACCGCTGCCACATTTGCATAATAAAAGCATTTTTAACGAAGTAAAGAAAACACATTAGATATAGAATTATATTAATTATATATATTATATTAATTATACAGGGTGTTTGAAAAATATCTGGTAAAACTTTAAGGGATGATAGGGGACACCAAATAAGGCATGTTTGTCCATATCCCCGTGTCCGCAAAGGGGACGGTTTGGCTGTAGAGCGTAACTACTGTTTACGTCCATCACGTTGCTACGTAGCCAATTGCATGAATTAAATGCAATTTTTGATACATAATTTAAGTGAATGAGCTAATAATACAGCAGAGACAAAAAAATCCGGAATTCCGTTTTCTGATTTTGATCTGTGTTACTGTTTAGTGAAAATAAGCCTAAAACTGCCTTTTTTAACACACTAGAAAAGAGTTGGGAACTGCCAAGTATGTGTAACAGGTGAAGAACATCAAAATAAACATTTTTTGTTCAGTGAATTTTTTTCCAAAAATTAGCCGTTCGGGCACTACAGTGAATTTAGTATTTGCATCCACCACATTCAAGGTTTCCACAAATGGCTACAATGCGCCATTTCACAAAGTTTTAAAATTATTTAATGTCAACAGACGTGAGGCTCTCTCCGGCGATTTTTTTATAACCATTTAAATTCACCGGAATTGTATGTGTAGAATTCGCCGCTTCAGGTGCGATTGTATGAATTCTACACATACAATTCCGGTGAATTTAACTGATTTTAAAAAATTGCCGGAGAGAGCCCGACATCTGTTGACATTAAATAATTTGAAAAATTTTTAAAATGGTGCATTGTAGCCATTTGTAAAAATCTTGAATGTGGTGGATGCAAATACTAAATTCACTGTAGTGCCCGAACGGCTAATGTTTGGATAAAAATTCACTGAATAAAAAATGTTTACTTTGATGTTTTTAACTGTTACACATACTTGGCAGTTCCCAACTCTTTTCCATTGTGTCATTTTAAGGCTTATTTTCACTACACAGTAACTGATCAAAATCAGAAAACTGAATTCAGGATTTCTTTGTCTTTGCTGTATTATTAGCTCAATCACCTAAATTATGTATCAAAAATTGTATTTAATTCATGTAATTGGCTACGTAGAAAAGACATGGACATAAACAGTAGCTAGGCTCTACAGCCAAACCGGCCCCCATGCGGACACAGGGGATATGGGAAAATATGCCTTATTTGGTGTCCCCTACCACCCCTTAAAGTTTTGCCAGATATTTTCCAAACACCCTGTATACTATATATATTATATTAATTATATACTATATGTATTATATTAATTATATACTATATGTATTATATTAATTATATACTATATGTATTATATTAATTATATACTATATGTATTATATTAATTATATACTATATATATAGTATATTGATTATATACTATATTATATTAATTACATATATTAAGGCAGCCATGTTGAAATATAAAAGCATTGGAAACATTTGATATGAAATTCTTTATAAAAATAATTGGAACTAAAAATAATTGCGGTGACCCCCTAGAAATCAGTTCACGACCCCCAGATTGGGGCCCACTGATCTAAACATTTAGACGCAATTAAATGTAAAAATAAGTCGCAAAACACAGAAATGGTTGAGTTTATAAAAAAATTTAAAAAAAAAGCTGGAAATTTCAAGTACTGTGGACTATGCAAAGCTGGATAAAATACAAACAATTCCAGGAATTCATAATTACAAAGAGTATATTATGGACATTTCTAAAAAATAGAGAAAAAAATCGAAGCCTCTTGTGTATTTAATAGGTTCGGGTGCATAATAATATGTACATATAATAAATAAGATTTTTTTCAAATTACCTATTGCACATTATATGGACTTTAAAGATACGCATATGCTATTTTTGTTTCTTTTAAAAAACGCGTATATGGTATAATAATATAATAATGGTAACATATAAATCATAAAATATGCATATAACCGGATATGGAATATAATAACTTAATAATACGATAACATTTTTTCCGGATAACCCGAGCCACTGTTAACATGAACAGTTTTTTTACCCGCCCTCCCGATGTTCGCGTTAACAGGGTTTGACTATGATTATTATTGTTCGTGCGTATTTCCTGTCATTATAAATATATACTTTAATGTTGTTTGGAGGAAGAAATAGGTCTATGCAGTTTATTGCACCAACATAGGCTTGCAGTGTCATAACAATTATCAAACAGTTGAAAATAAATGAAAAAATATTTGTTGTTTATTTAATCCTTTTGTGTATCTAATAACTCTAGCGCGGGCACGGGGTTTCATGTCGGTTTTAACCCCCATTGCTACAAAATTTTGTATATAGATATGAATAAATGGAATTGTAGCTAGGAAACCGCCCAGTGATTTAATAAAATTATGCGGGGGGAACAAAGTTCCCCATATTTTCTTTAAGTCTTGGCATCTGTGTCTCAGCCAGAAACAAGTCCAACCGGGTCACAACGACGCTTTTAAAATCGTCTGCCATTTATTTCAAAAAATCTTTGTGATGTTGCCAAAACCATCTACAAAAAATAAAATTTTATACCGAGGTAAACAACATTATCAAAGATTGTAACGCCGCGAAACGCCATTAAGATTGGCTTTATATTCCAAGGTAGCAATCTGCGATGATATAGGAAAATTCTAGAAAACAAGAATTGTCTTTTGCGAAGGTTGAATGTATCGCAAAACATGATCACACGTGATTATACGGAAAAGAATGGCATAACATTAAATTTCGTTGAAAATTATGTCAATTGCAGAGTGTTTGTCGATTTTCCGGGAAACGTGGAGAAAGAAGCTTATTTGCTATTCTTCATTGAAACAACTTTAAAACATGCTGAAAACTTTATGCAAATAAAACGCTACAATGGAATGACACACAAATAACTGTGATTTTCGCTTCATTTCTGCAAACACGCGTTTGCATAACGCATAGTTTCACAAACGATCTAAAAATCGTATGGTGTTTATTTGAAATTCATCACTAAGTATAATTACTTTTGGAATAATTAGACATAATTTAAAAAAGCCAAGGGTGTCATCACGAACTAAACGCGCTTTTCTTTTTTAGAGCTTTTTTAGCGCTCAAATTTTTTCAAGATATATTCCTTTTTCGAGATTGGAGGGTTCCAAGAAGGCCAAAATAATGTTATTTTTTAAAGGAGATATCTTTTGCCCTAATTGTCCTAGAAGTTTGGGGTGCCTAGGTCATTTTGACCAGGGTGAACGATTTCATTGTTTCATTTCTCTATCACTCAGCGGCATAAGAAAGGAAGGAGGGAGCTCAGTCATGAGGCTCAAGTACCCCCCCCATATTAGATATCAAACACATTATTTTCTCATAGGCCCCCTCAAAAATCTTCGTTAAAGGGGCTCGAGCCCCCATAACCACTTGAGCCCCTTCCCCTCGTGATTTTTAATTGCTACGCTACTATCAGCCTTAAATTGACCTTTGAGGCAGTTGAAATCCCGTTCATTCTAACGCTAACGAGTCGCCTCTTAATGAGTCTTCTTTAACGAGTTTTCTTCTACCGTCTTAACGAGTGGGCCTATGAGGTCCAACACAAAGAAAGTCCTCACAATGGCGAAGTTTGTGTGTGTTTATTATATACTATATTTTTCCCACGTCAAAAATTTAGAACTTTGAAAATTAATGTAAAGGGGCCCCCTAATAACTATATAGAGCCTATAGGGCCCCAGGGAATTTAAGCGTACGCATAAATATTAAGCGTAAAAATATTAAGCGCACGCATAAAGTTCGTAAGCGGTTATAGGCTTAATGGGGGGTTACAGAGCTACAACTCACATATTCCTATGTTAAATATACAAAATTTCATTGCAATGGGGGGTTACAACCCCATCAACACCCCTCTGCGTACGCCAATGATTACAAGTAATTAGACGATGGATTCTAATTACTTGTAATTAGTGATGGATTCTAATTACTCAGGCTCAGTGATACTGTAGAATATGCGTCGGTCAAGAGCTTGCGTGTGATACGGCCCTGAAGATCACCCATGTATGCGCTCTCACTCTCCAAAGCTCAGAAATTTCAAAGAGTTGAGTTTTCCAAGAGTTCGGATCCCCCATGTAATCTGGGTTTCCGAACATTTACTGTACTTACGGGTAGAACCCCTAGAATTCTAAGTTGACGCATCAGCCGCCATTTTGTTGTAGAATTCCGGTTTCATTTACCTTGGCGATAAAGGTTTTCCGCTTTGGCGCAATGATCGCTATTTTGGCATAAAAATAATCAAAAATCCGCGATTATCCGACGAATGTAAACATTGGCGCAACTTTTAAAATGTCGCCAATAAATGCAATTTGCAACCACGATCACGTGATACAATGGCAACAAAATGGCAGGTACGCGCCTGCTCCCTTTTTTAGGAGCCTACCTTGGAGGGTGCTGGGGACAGGCAAAAAATGCAATTTGAATACCACATCGTGATACATTGGGGATGAATTCGATTCTATCAAGTCTTACAAAACAAATAATGTCAACCTCCAGACTAATGGTGATGGTTGTTAGCATGAATCCATTACTTCTGCGCAGACAGTAAACAGGAAAGGTTTTGGCATTTTACAGAGAATTATGGCACAAAAAAACGCGCTACTAATAACGACATTACAATTGAATTGCGTGTTACTTGATAACTGAGTGCAAAGCACTCTTTCATGGCCAATACTTGGTCAGTGTGTGCAGACGACATTAAACTACCCAGGCGTGAAACAATGCGCATAGACATGCGCAATTGTATTGATTTTTTTTTTTCTTTTTTTGTGAGCCATGGGTCCGTTGAATTCATGCAGTGGTGGCGCAAGGGAAGGGGGGCTCAGGGCGTCCTGCATCAGGGGGAGGCTGCATCATATATTTTTATTATTATTTATTTGAGCCCCCCCCCCCCATAATTTTTTAATTGCTAAACCTCTGACTTCATGTAATAAAAAAATCCGTCAATTACGATTGAATATTTGCCCATATTTGGAGGAGATTGCAAAGGTGTCCATCGGCGTATGAAAAAAAATTTGGGGTGGGGGATAAGCTGAACTGCATTAAACCAGGACCTCCTAGTGATCGAATATAAGTAGTTGAAGACTCTTAAACCGACAGACTGGTTTCAATTGTAACCTGTGCAAATAGAATTTAATGAATATTGCATGGTTATAAATAAGTTTACATTGATATAATACCATCAAACCATAACTGAAATAAAACAAATAATAATTTGAGTTAACTAATAATAATTTGAATTAATTGATAAAAATTTGAATTAAGTAGTCTCAAAGCTTCAATGAAAGAGATGAGGAAAGATGTCGAAACTACATTGAATGTCAATGCCAAAAATAAGAACGAAAATAGGAAGGGCAGTATTAGTTATATGGGACCTAAATTTTGGGATGAATTGCCAGATGCATTAAGGACCTTAAACAATAATGGAAAATTTGAAAAGAACCTAAAGAAATGCATAAAAATGCAGATACAAAATAATTGGGAAAATAAAATTAAAAAACTATACGCAGAAAAACAAAGAGAGTATTAATGGGGTAAATAATAAAGTGAGAAATATCCAAGGTTTTTTTTTTGTTTTGTTGTTTTTTTTTTTGTTTTTTGTCATAATATTTAAATAAGTTCAAAGTCCCAAGTCTTTTATATCTAACGATATTTTCTTGGGTCCTTTCCTGGTGCCGTCATGTTTTTTCTCCTTTTTCTTCTTCTGTTTGCTGTGCTGTATACCGTTTATATGACTGTACCATAGAAGAATAAATAAAGGTATATTATTAATATAATTTGAATTAGTTCATAAAAATTTAATAATTTTAAATTAAATAAATGAATAAATGAAAAATTGCTATTAATTGAAATCTGGAAAACAGACATTAATTAAAATCTAAAAACTCGCGGTTAATTAAAATCTGAAAAGTTACTATTAATTAAAATTGTATCAAATTTAAATTAATTAGAAATTTGCAATTAATTGGATATATAAAAAAATTGTAATTACAGTCGAGTACCTCTTAAGTGGTCATGGCAGGAACAGGAACTTGGCCGATTCATCATTTGTTCGATTAATCTGAAAATTGAGTTGTTCCTTTAAAATAAAAGAAATAAAATAAAACAAATAAATAAGAAGTGATAAAAAAACGAGACTTTATAATAAAAACTTCTAAATTAATTTATTTTAAAATGATATAATTATCAACAAATACATTAGCACTTTGAGAAGCAGCCATTAAAACTACATAGAACAAGTTGAAGGCAAACGTTTCGAAGCTATCGCAACTTCATCTTCAGTGCCAAAATCGTTGAAATGCTGGAATATTGTTTGAGCGTTACATATTCTGCGGGTAGATTGTGGAATTCATTTAACGCGTTACGATGTCTATTGTTTCTAGATTGCCAACTTTCAAGGAATATTCGACTACCATAGTTGTGAATATTTTTGTGCCAGATTTTCGCATTTTGCCAGCATGATGCATGGTTCTGTTCAGCACAGTGTTTGACGAGAAGCGAGCTAAAATCTTGAGTCCTAAATATCATCACGCTCTCTCCCACAAAAAATCCGCAGCTTTGCAGTAAATTTGCAGAAAATTTGCAGCTTTACATACCGTGCACACAAATCTAGCCGCACTCAAGACAAGCTTAGTACAGAACTCAAACATATCCACACCCAACTTATTCAAAATGGGTATCCCTCAAAAGTCATAAAAACTTACAGTTTTCAACCTTCCTCCAATCTATGTTCCCTTCACAATGGTAGGAAAGGAAAAAAAGAGGAAACTGTAACACTTCCTTATTACCAAGGCATTTCTGAATGCATCGCCAAGGTTCTCAGAAACCAAAACTTTGCAGTTTTCTACAAACTAACTACTAAGCTCGCTAACATCCTTCCCCATCTCAAAACCTCAACTCCAGCAGATCAAACCACCTGAGTTATTTACTCAATACCTTGAAGTAACTGTGTCAACAAATATTATGGTAAAACTAAAATAACCCTCAAAACTAGACTCTAAGAGTATGAAAACAAATTTAGAACTCAAGATTTTAGTTCACTTCTTGTCAGACACTGCGCTGAACAGAACCATATCCTATCCTGGCATAATGCGAAAATCTTGCACAAAAATATTCATAACTATAATAGTCAAATATTCCTTGAAAGTTGACAATCTAGCAACAATAGACATCATAACACGTTAAATATATTCCACGAACTACCTGCAGAATATGTAGCGCTCAAAAAATATTCCAGCATTTCAATAATTTTCGCACTGAAGATGAACCTGCGATAGCTTCGAAACGTCTGTCTTCAACTCTTGTTCCATATACTTTTAATGGCTGCTTCTCAAAATGCTAATGTATTTGTTTCTAACACCAGTCGTAATTTATTTAATTTATTTCGCATTAGATATAATTATTGTTTGAACAAAGAAAGGCAGTTAGGTGTAAAATGTTCTAGCACTGTTTCAAAACCTATGACAAAAAAAAACAAAAAAACATGAAGCATGGAAAAAATTACATGATGAAATATAGTACGCAGATACTTCACTAGATATTAAACTAGGTATTAATTAAAAATTTGAAAAATTGCACCTAATCAACAACTTGAAAAATGACACATTATTTTATCATTTAAAAAATTAAACTATTTAACAATTTAAAGAATTGCATTTGACGATAATGCACAGTATTTTTTATAGTAATGCACGGTGTTTCACGGTAATGCACGGTGTTTGATAGTAATGTGTGCATTGTATTTGACGGTAATAACTTCCATTCAATGGTCAAAAATGAGTGATGTCGTCCGCTACCGCATTTTTTAAACATATTCTTAAATACAGTGAAACCCCTCTTAACGGACACCCATCGGATACGGTCACCTCCCCTTTTACGGCCAGACAAAAGTTCTCCGGCAGAAACTGATTTACAATAATGTATTTCAAACCCTTGCTTAGCGGTCACCCTCAGATACGGACACTACGTTCATGATTCATTCCATTAGACCAGAACTCCTGTGCGGACAACATGCGAACTTCGATGGACAAAATTCGTACGCACAACAATTGAACTTCGACCTTCACGTCGTTTCTCACAAGAAGAGTCTAAGAATAAACAGGATGAGAGCTAAGGAGAATTTTTCCTTCCATTAATTTTGATTCAAATAGCTAATGCTTAACAAAGACTTTGATAATAAATCATATAGTGATACACTGCACCAATAAACAATTATCAACACAAAATTATCGCAGTTCAAATTTATTATTATCGTTTGCTCGACTAGCACACAAGTCCTGTAACTGTAACAATGGAAAAACGGTGAATTTAATCTCGCAATGAAAAATAAACTCATGTTTGTAAAAATTGCAACACCATGAAGGAATCATGTGATTAAGCTGAAACTTTCAGGAAATGCAAATTAGGGTATGCTATTCAAATGATTAGAATTTCAGAGTCATCACGCATGCGTGGGCTGAGCAGCGCCCTCTGAACTGCTGATGGATCCGTATAAATAGAGGGCTGTAGCGGGGCGTGTATGGTTATCTGCTAGTGGTAAACGTTACATGAGACGTCACTATGCCTCTACGACGAAAGAGGGCGACATTTCAGCAAGTTACGGAGTTTGAACGGGGACGAATGATCGGCCTTCGTGAAGGAGGGTTTTCTTATCGTGCAATAGCAGCTCGTATGGGGCGTAACAGCAGCACAGTGATGCGAGTGTGGAAGCAGTGGGTTCAAGAGAACCAGACAACTCAGAAATCCGGGAGTGGACGCCGAAAGGTGACGTCAGCACGGGATGATAGACACCTGGTCCGCATGGCGGTGACGGACCGTTTTGCTTCATCTGGACAGTTGGCAGAACGTTGGTGCACTGCTACAGGTGTATCATTGTGTGCTTCATCAATTCGTCGGCGTCTACTGCACCGTGGACTGCGTGCAAGAGTTCCTTTATACAGGATCCTCCTGACGCAAAACCATCGGCGCCTGCGGCTACAATGGGCTCATGGACATAGAGACTGGCGTGCTGATTGGCAACAAGTGGTGTTTTCTGATGAATCCCGCTTTAATTTGGGGTACAGTGATGGCCGCATCCGTGTTAGACGCTATACCGGTGAACGCCACCTTCCGGAGTGCGTTATCCAACGTCATAGTGGACCAACCCACCAGCGTGATGGTGTGATTGCGTATCATGGACGATCTCAGCTGCTACGAATTGTGGGTAATCTTAACAGCAACCGGTACATCAATGAAGTTCTGGAGCCCGAAGTTGTTCCCTTCCTTCAAGGCATTCCCGGAGCTGTATTTCAACAGGACAATGCCCGCCCACATATTGCCAGGAATGTTCAAGACTTCTTTTCATCACAACAGATACAGCTTCTTCCTTGGCCTGCCTATTCGCCGGATATGTCGCCGATTGAACATGTGTGGGATTTCGTTGGTCGGCGTCTCGCTCGTGATCCTCGTCCCATAGCTACTACAGATGAACTTTGGGGTCGCATACAAGCAATCTGGAATGCTCTTCCTCAGGCACACATTCAACATCTGTTTGATTCCATGCCACGTCGTATAGCATCACTTGTTGCAGCGCGTAGTGGCTTCACCAAATACTGATTTTCGACATGTAATATTGTTATTTTGCTTTGTAATTTTAATCGTTTATTTGTATCAACACAGGTCGTTTGTACATTAAATTTCATTCAATTCGGACGAGTCCTTCATGGTGTTGCAATTTTTACAAACAGAAGTATACATATCGAAGAAGCAGGACTGTTGTGTAAAAAGCACCAAACGGTCTTTTTTTTCTCTTAAGCAAATAAATTTTAATATTTCGTTGTAAATTTACTTGTTACATTCAACAAATGCTTACGTTCGTTATCTTAAACTTACCTTATGTGCTCAAAAATACAAACGTTTTGAAATGAAATGTTTAAATGTAATGTTTCATGTACTTCAGAATGACCTTCCTCTTTTACGGCCAAAATTTTCTGTCCAGCGTGGGACCGTTAATAAGGGAGTTTCACTATGCAATGAAATGATACTGTCTATAAGAATGAACCTGTCTATAAGAATGAACCTGTCTATTATTGTATTTACCGCAGTCTCGATAGAATTGCCTATAGTACTAATAAGTAAACCACTTTTGTGGAAGCTCGTACTTTGAAACAAGACTTATCACAAACGATAGTACCCAAGCTCCTTATTAAGAATATGAAATCAGTTTTTTGTGAATAGCATATAAATGTTTTTTATTAATATTCAAAGTTCAAAAATCACACTTTTTAGGTGAAGTTTGATATTTTTTTATTCGCACTGTATATGAAGATAATAATTTTTGAACTCAATTTGAATGAAGAAGGTGGTTGCATTTAACGAATAAAATTATAAAAGTACACGACAGATCATTCAGAGTATTTTAAAAAAATTTATAAAAACTAAGCTTTTTAATACTTATATTTGGCGCGTTTGGCTATGGTTTAGAAGAATTGGCGATATCGGTATGAAGCATTTATTATTCAATTAAGCTCATATTTCAAACTTAATTTACACTATTTTTAGGAAATATAATGGCATAATAAAATGAAAAAAAATCTTTTAAATTCTATGGCCGTGTAAATATGATACTACTATCATTTGAATCATTTTCATCAAATGATACTACTATCATTTGAATCATTTTCATCAAACGATACTACTATCATCTGAATCATTTTCATCAAATGATACTACTATCATTTGAATCATTTTCATTAAATGATACTACTATCATTTGAATCATTTTCATCAAATGATACTACTATCATTTGAATCATTTTCATCAAATGATACTACTATCATTTGAATCATTTTCATACGATACTACTACCATTTGAATCATTTTCATCAAATGATACTACTATCATTTGAAGCATTTTCATCAAATGATACTACTATCATTTGAATCATTTTCATCAAATGATACTACTATCATCTGAATCATTTTCATCAAATGATACTACTATCATTTGAATCATTTTCATTAAATGATACTACTATCATTTGAATCATTTTCATCAAATGATACTACTATCATTTGAATCATTTTCATCTACTAATGATACTACTATCATTTGAATCATTTTCATCAAATGATACTACTATCATTTGAATCATTTTCATCAAATGATACTACTATCATTTGAATCATTTTCATCAAATGATACTACTATCATTTGAATCATTTTCATCAAACGATACTACTATCATCTGAATCATTTTCATCAAATGATACTACTATCATTTGAATCATTTTCATTAAATGATACTACTATCATTTGAATCATTTTCATCAAATGATACTACTATCATTTGAATCATTTTCATCAAATGATACTACTATCATTTGAATCATTTTCATCAAATGATAATACTATCATTTATGATATGTCTTGTCTCAAAGTGCGAGCTTCCACAAAAGTGGTTCCCTTGTAAGTACTAAGTACCTATAGTACTACACTTTATTGATCTTGTCTATAATGATAACATGTTTTGAGTTAAGGTGTATATATAACGGTAACTTTGAGCCTTTCAAATTTTGCCTATAATATTATGATGTCCTTAGAATATCGTTACGAACAGATTTTGCTGTACAAAAAACTTGTTTACTAGCTTAAATACCTTTAAAATATGTACTATGAACTATAAATAAACAGCGAAAAAAATTAAACAAGCTGTATGATAAAATTCTGCCATCAACATCATCCGAGAAGAAGGGAGAAAATTGGTTTGAGAAGAAGAGATGCGTTGCCAGATCATCTAATAAGTAGATGACCCCTTCGCCTCGGAAGAAAAAGAGAAATAAAATAATCATTTCGAGTTTAATAACCTGTTATGCCGAGCCCAGCAATTCTTTTAGAATAAACCCCTTTAGTGAGCCGCACAATGTGAAGGACAGAGGGAAAAAAAGTACACATTCAGTGTAGAAAAAGCCCTGGAGCCTATTTTCAGCACCCCAGGATGTTGTTGCGGTTGCCTTTAATTTCGCAAAGCATCTTGCCTGCCACCCCTACCTACCAGAGACGTCTGCCAAAAGCCACCTCCAATCGCATTGCGACACGGAACTAAGTGTCGCCTCGTTTCCGTAAATAATGCCTGGATTTCCGAAGAAGAAGAAGAAAAACAAGAAGACAAAAATGCAGCGACATTGTTAAGAACTTACGCTTCGTCTGTCTCTTTAATTTTTTTTTTCTTTCCAAGCTTCACGTTTGGGAAATTAAAATGTGCAAAAATCTCCTTTCAATGTTTCGTTTGTAAAAAGAAGTAAAAATAGTCTATTCAGTGTTTATGCTGTTGTTTTTGGTACTGGAATTCTAGGGTCTTCTAGGCAAGAACAATCGTAATAACACTATGGTGTACAACGATAGTACGACGTAGTTCAGTGATGATACATAGTATAACGATTATCGTAGTATTCATAAGCCGTATCTACCGAATTTCGTATCTGCCTGCATATCTAAAACGTGAACCAAATAGTCCTCAGGGATAACATAGTACATAGCATTATTAGCACATAGGTACATAGTAGAAATAGTGGAACATACTAGCATTATTGGACCAGTGATGCATAGTAATATTATTAGTACATCAGTGCATAGTAGCATTATTAACATATTGGTGTATAGTAGCATTATTTGCACATTGGTGCACAGTAGCATTATTTGCACATTGGTGCATAGTGGCATTATTAGCACTTTAGTACATAGCAGCAGGGCCGACGATGGGGGGGGGCAACAGGGACTGCAGCCCAGGGGCCGGGATGAAGTCTAAGAGCCCGAGCTGGCAAAGACCTATGCTGTGGGGGGCCCGGTACCCCCCCTCGTTAGTCGGAAGGCCAGAAAAATTGTTCTCTAAATCCAGATTAATAAGATTTTGTACACTTTTAATGTACAGTTTTTTAATTATTCTTCATTAGCCTGTCTCGATTATTGAAAAAAAGTAGTAGCTGACGTTAGTTTCTCTTTTCAGCAGTGGTCTTGTAAAATAATTAAGTAATATGCACATTTGTACATAGTAGCATTATTAATATATAGTAGCATTATTAAGATGTAGTAGCATTATTAGCACATTTGTACATAGTAGCATTATTAGCACATTTGGACATAGTAGTATTATTAGCACATTAGTACGTAGTAGCATTATTAGCACACTAGTGCGTAGTAGCATTATTGGCACATTAGTATATAATAGCACAGAGTGCTTTGCAAACTTCAAGAAATAGTGCTCCTGGTCATGATAACATTCATTACTCCATGCTTAGACACTTGTCCCAAAGCTCAAAGGAAAATCTACTTTGCTTGTACAATAGAATCTGGATAGAACATTGATTTCCAGATTCTTGGCGAAAAGCAATTATTATCCCTTTCCCAAAGCCAGGTAAAGACCCAAAAAATCCAACTAACCATCGGCCAATAGCATTAACAAGATGTCTATGCAAATTAATGGAGAGGATGGTAAATCAGCGTCTTTCATATTCCTTGGAATCCAATAACTGCATAATGACTTCTCAAAATGGCTTCCGCCGCATACGCTCTACTACAGATAACCTTCTTCTGCTTGAAACAAGGATCCGAGAAGCATTTGTCAAATGAGAACATCTAGTCTCTATTTTCTTTGACATTGAGAAAGCCTATGATAGAACTTGGCGTCATTGAATACTTTGTGACCTTCAGGAATGTGGCCTCAAAGGAAACATGGCATTTTTTATTCAAAATTTTCTCACTGATCGTACTTTCCAAGTTCGTCTTGGATCGGTTCTTTCTGATCTTTACAACCAAAAACAGGGTGTTCCTCAGGGCAGTGTCTTGAGTGCTACACTCTTCATTCTAAGGCTCAATAACATCATCAAAAAGGTCCCACACACTGTACAAACATCACTATACGTTGACGATCTCCAAATCTCTTGTCAATCCCGTGACATGAGCAGGCTAGAAAGGCAGTTGCAAATTGCCCTCAATAACATCACTAACTGGACAAATGAAAATGGCTTTACTTTCTCTATACAGAAGACAGTTTGTGTCCATTTTTGTCGGAGGAGAGGCTTACATCCAGAACCAGAACTCTATTTGGGAAATCATTGTATTCCAGTTGTTCAAAAGGCAAAATTTCTTGGTGTGTTATTTGACCATAAACTTACCTTCAAGTCGCATATGCAATCTCTTAAAAACAAATCCATAAAGCCCTTAATATCTTCAGAGTACTCTCCCATACATCCTGGGGAGCAGACCGTTATTCAATGCTTCGTCTGTATCGTGCTCTCATCCGCTCCAAACTGGATTATGGCTCTGTCATTGACGCCTCCGCTCGACAATCCATCTTGAAAGCTCTTGGCCCTATTTGCCATCAGGGTCTCAGACTGTGTACAGGTGCATTCCGTACCTCACCAGCTTTAAGGCGTATGCAGCTCTCTCTCAACTATTATACGAAACTTAAATCACTGCCCACTCACCCTCTTAGGGATGTTGTTTTTGAACCTCGTTCCATCTTACTTTTTAATGCTCACCTTACATGCATTCCTTCATTTGGTATTCGGATGGATAAACTAATCACAGAATTGGGTATAGATTGTCGGAGTATTGCTTCTACACATACTCATTTATCACCACTATGGTCATACCGGCCCTGGGCGGTCATTGCGATCTGGTTAACCACAGCAAAAGCACTACACCTAATGCTTTTTACCAGCAGTTATTCTCTGAATTTCGGGATCATTTTCAAGACTCCAATTTCATTTTTACAGATGGATCCAAAACAGAAACAAATGTAGGTTCTGCATTTGTCATTAATAACAGTGCCATTGCAGAAAAAATCCCCCCATCATACTCCATTTTCACAGCAGAACTTTATGCCATTTCCATGGCACTTGCGTATATTTCAACTCATAGCTTAACTCCTTGTATCATTTGTACCGATTCTCAGAGCTCTTTAAGAGCCCTGGAATCCTTTAAATATTCACCTCATCCTATTTTATCCAAAATCCATTCACAACTGCAGCACCTGCACAATCATTCCAATATTAAATTCTGCTGGATCCCTGCTCACATTGGTATCAAAGGGAATGAGGCTGCTGATGCAGCTGCAAGGGCAACGAACTCACCACTTGCTTCTAGCCAACTTCTTCCTTTCTCTGACCTGAAACCAATTATCAAGACCTGTGTGAATCAAAGGTGGCAAGAAGAATGGGATCATCAAACCAATAACAAATTGCATAATATTAAACATACAATTGGTAACTGGCCCTCCTCATACCGTAAAAATCGGAAAGAGGAGGTTCTCCTTGCTAGACTTCGCATTGGGCATTCCCATCTCACCCATAGACATCTGTTGGAAGGAAAACCAGCACCAATTTGCCAAGTGTGCAATGAACCCATGAGTGTTTTACACATTTTAACTCAATGCCCCTATTATAGACTTGCCCGCACTCTTACTTTTAACTCTTCATCACTGTCTGACATTTTAAATGACCATGCTGACCATACGCACGTTTTAAAATTTTTAAAAAGTACTGGTTTTTACTACAGTCTTTGATTTTACCATGTTTGGCGCAGTATAGCCCAGATGCTCTTGCGCCATAAAAAAATATCCAAGCAAGCAAACATAATAGCATATGTGTGGCACAGTGTGGCAGCGAAAACGCAACCTGAAGTTTGCATCAAACTAGCAGCGGGTGTATGCGAAGTGAGGGTGATCTCAGTTGCTGTAATGCCATCATGGGATTGTAGAAAATTAGTTGGTTGCAGCATCTATGCCGCATTCATTTGGAATTGAGAAGGCAATATGTAAAAGTCAGCCGCTAATATGTAAAATAATATGTAAAAGTCTGCCATAAAGCACAAAACGACGAGCGTTCATCGTTGAACGTTATTTTGCTTCGTTGTACTATGTGGTCGTTCGTGAGCGATTCGCAGCCTTTGTTTCTTACTCTGGAACACCTAATAAAATCACTATTAAACGTATTGTCGATTGGTTTAAAGACTGTTGCCATTAGAGGACTTGAAATGGCAAATGACGACAGAAATCGCGGCCATTGCCAAAAATACTACGAAATGTATTCCATAATCTCCTGAAACGAGTAACAATTTTGTGAAAACGAAAAGTGGGGGGGGGGGGTATATTCAGCATTTATTGTAAATATTTACCATTAGAACATAGGTAACTGTTGTTGTTTTTTGTAACTGTTCTTATTTTTGGAGGGTTGCGTTTTCGCTGCCACACTGTATATACGGTAGCATTATTTGTACATAATAACATTATTAGTACATAGTAACATTATTTGTACATAAGTACGTTATTATTATAAGTACATAGTAACATTATTTTATACATAGTAGCATTATTAGTAATACATAGTAGCATTATTAGTAGTACATAATAACATTATCAGTACATAGTACATTATTTGTACATAAGTACATTATTATTATAAGTTGAATATCCTTTATGAAATGCCTAGGATCAAAAGCACCTTAAGTACATGGGGTCCAATATAGGGGGCATAGGGGGGCTCGAGCCCCTCCCTAGCCGTTCAAAATGTTATTCTCCCGGTTCTGCTATGCATTTAGTTTCAAAGGTTTTACAAGCACATTTTAAAGTAAGATACTTTTTAGCTCATTACTAATTGTCAAGCAGTATCAATTATTTTTGTAGCATTTTAGTATCTTGTACATTCACTAAAATTTTTGACAGCCTTGAGAAGAAAGTAATAATTTTTCTCAGTCCCTACCACCTAGAATACTCATATGGGCACCTATGCTTAAGTATCTTCTTAATAATATAAGCAGTTTCAAGTAAGGACTCTTTTGAAGTTGTTGTAGTATTATATTGTCTATTTCTAATGAATTCAAATGAATTATTATTATTAACAATACCAATAGAGCAATGTAGCTATGGTATAGATATATATATAGAATATTTATTTAGATATATATATAGATATTTATTTTAGATATATATATAGAATATTTATTTAGATATATATATAGAATATTTATTTAGATATATATATATAGAATATTTATTTAGATATTATATATAGAATATTTATTAGATATATATATAGAATATTTATTTAGATATATATATAGAATATAGATTGGTATATATATAGAATATAGATTGGTATATATATAGAATATAGATTTGGTATATATATAGAATATAGATTGGTATATATATAGAATAGAGTATCCACGTTTCCTTACAAAATGAGGAGTCCAAATCTTCCTACAGTCTTTGATTTTACCGTGTTTGGCGCAGTATAGCCCAGATGCTCTTGCGCCATAAAAAAAGCCAAACAATCAATCAATCAAGAGTCCAAATCAGAAGTGTCTACAAACTTAGTTTTCAAAAAGTATACGAAAACAAATTTTTAGAAAATAAAAATTGCGTTAATGGCAGCTGTTGAAAAGTTGTTGGCAACACATCACATTACACGTCGTAAATGAAATTTAACGATCGGAAAATAGAGTCAAAAAAACATGTCGTTTTCATGTAAATTAGCAGCAGGCCATCAAAAACCGTTATATTTATCATCAGACAACCCACGTTTAACATGTAAATTAACGGCGGAAATATTAACCCAAATTTACGCCGAGATTTACAAAAACCCCGTTTCTTAATCTTAGGCACCCCATCTGGGCTGACGTAATTGCAAGAGATTGAGAAACTGAAAGTTTAATTTTATTGAGAAAAATGTTTCAAAATTCAAATACTCCCATCAAATTCCAGCTGGAGTTTCGCATTTTGAAATGCCATTATATTACGTTATTTTTAATCGTAACGCGCATATATAACATGTTTAAACTCTAAATTAAGTGTTTTCACATTCTGCAGATCCGTAGTTTTGGGTTTGATTCCCGAGATGAAAGAGGTTCAGGTTCCTCTGAAATCTGTAGGTTCTGGTACAATACCAGTTTTTGTGAGTTTACTGGCGCAAGGACAGTAAGGGCCATGAGGCGCCGAAACCTACAATTTTCCTAGGAAGCCAACCCCCCGGAATACGGTGAGATTCTGGCGCAACATGATCTTACCTGACGTTGCGCCATAAAACACAAGCAAACGTTTTAATTTCCGACACTTAATTATTAAAATATCGCTCATTAAAATATTAATCATTAAAATATCACCTATTAAAACACGATTAAAATATTACCTATTAAATCATTATTAAAATATTAATGATTGAAATATAATCAGAATATTAATGATTGAAATATGATCAGAATATTACCTATTAAAACATGATTAAAATATTACTTATTAAAACATGATTAAAATATTACTTATTAAAGCACGATTAGAATATTACTTATTATAACAGAATTAAAATATTAATAATCAAAATATTATTGAAGTATTAATTATCAGAATTATGTAGATAATGCTTCAATTTTCATTATTTTTATGTAGTTATAGCATGATAAAATTTGCAGCACAGTATGTAAATCATAAGTCTTTTCAGCACTGGCCATTTGCACACCTCCTTATATAACATTTTTTCATGTACCACTTTATAAACGGTGTTCCTCATACTGTATGCCATTTTTTACACAGTAGTCATCGTACGTCACATTTTATGCAGTATTTCCCATACATTACTTTCTACATAGTATTTCCACATACATACATACATACATACATACATACATGCATGCATGCATACATACATACATACATACATACATACATACATACATACATACATACTTTTTATATAGTATTTCTATATATATACATGAATATTTTTACTTTTTTTCATAATATTACATACCATACATTATTTTTATTTACATAGTATTTCTCGTTTTCGCCATTTTTTGTTCTCGTTTATCCTTTTTAATCCCTAACACTTTCAACATTAAAATATTCGACCTTTTATCCTAAATTTAAATAAGAAATTACTCGTAATAAATACTTAAGGAGGATATTTGGAGAGACTTCCAACCAGCAATGGATATACAGTGGTTGAATATGATGATGATGCTAAAATTACAAGCATGAAAATGCGATGAACGCATGATGTAATCAAGGTCGGATAAAGATTTCGTGGGGGCCCCTAGACAAAATTTTCTGGGCCCTATGTAGCATAAGTTAAGTCTGTATAATTACAGTAGGATTACCGTAACAGATTCCGATCTTGTACTATAAGTTAAGTCTGTATAATTGCAGTAGGATTACCGTAGGATTAAGTAGGATCACCGTACAGTAGGACCCCGTACATAACGAGGACCTTGGGACCAATGAAAATGCTCGCTAAATCCGATCGCTCGCTAAGTCCGTTCTGGAATTTGAATTTTGAAAACAAAGTCGGTACAGGTAACATATTTACATGCAACGTACATACAAAAAACTCTAAAATTCGAGAAAAACGTAGCAGAAATTCACGTTAAGATAAACCAAGGAAGTGAAAGAAAATTGCCTAAGGTCGATATTTAAATTTAGCGGGTTTCAATTAACATTAATTCGCAACTCGTAAATTCATACCTTTCTAATTCGAAATTCTATAATCCGCATCCCTATAATCCGAACATTTCTAATCCCCACCCCTCTAATCCGCATCCCCTAATCCGTAACATTAATCTGCAGCTATCTAATTCTCAACTCTAATTTGCAATTCTCTAATTTGAGATTGTTATTTTTTCAACGGACCCGTTGGAACTCCAAGACATGGTACAAGAGCTCTCAACTAGAAGTGAAGAAGTTGGACTCAAGATGAACCTACAAAAAACTAAGATCATGTTCAATAATTTTGTAGAGGAAACAAAAATACAAGTTGACAACACTGAGCTAGAAATTGCTGATTCATATATTTACCTTGGCCAGCTGATTTCAATGGATGGCAACATTATGAAAGAACTCAACAGACGTATTAAACTTGGCTGGAGTGCATTTGGAAGAAACAGTTTTATCCTGAAGGGGAAATTGCCTTTATGTCTAAAAAGAAAAGTCTTCAACCAGTGTGTATTGCCAGTCCTCTCTTATGGATCAGAGACATGGAGTCTAACAGTTGGAGCAATACGAAAGTTACAGACAACGCAAAGGAGCATGGAGAGGTGCATGCTTGGAATAACTAGGAGAGATCGAAAAAGAAACACTTGGGTGAGAGAGCAAACTAGAGTAGAGGACATCATTGTTAAAGTAAAAGGACTGAAATGGCGATGGGCTGGGCATATTGCAAGAAGAACTGATCAACGATGGACAACAGAAATTCTGAACTGGATTCCAAGAGACCACCGAAGACCTAGAAAACGTCCTCAAACTAGATGGGTGGATGAAATAAGAAAACAGGTTGGGGTGACGTGGAAGCGAATTGCTCAGGATAGACTTGTGTGGAAAGCATTTGGAGAGACCTTCATCCAGCAGTGGATAGATAATGGTTGAATATGATGATGATGATGATATATATATATACTTAATTATTAATAATTTCTACTTTATTATTACTTTATTTATTTACTTAATTATTATTTTATTGCTTGATTATTCTACAAGAGCACTGCTAAAAAAAAGAAACTAACGTAAGTTTGTTTTGGTTTTTTTTTCGATAGTCGAGGCAGTCTAATGAAGAATAATTAAAAAACTGTACATTAAATGTGTACAACATGTTATTAATCTGGATTTAAGGGATAATTTTTCTGGCCTTCCGATTAACAGCGGGAGGGGGGGTGGACCGGGCCCCCCACAGAATAGGTCTATGCCTGAGCGTACCCCTAAACTTCATCCCAGCCCCCCGGTATGCAGCCCCTGCTGCCTCCACCACAGAATTAGCTCCTAACTTTTAACACAATAAATCCACAAATGTAATAAAACATCGCCATGCTGTTCTTTATAGAACACGTGTGCCCTTTAGCTTGTTGGACAAGGTCAGTATGTGTCAACTCCAAATGGTAATACCAATGGGAAATTTTCCGTAATTGTCAACTTAAAAAAAAGCAATGCCTTTCGCAATTGACATCAACACTTGACTGTAATGAACAGTTGTATTTCATGACACTTCAACAACGAACAATTGTGAAATTACAGTGTATTTTTTAATCCGGGCAATGATTGTGAAATGCTTGTCATTTGATCAGTTTCACAGCGTTATAAAAAACGGGCGGGGCTTCGCCCATCCGCCGATAAGCAAAGCAAAGGCTATTGCGTCATCCATTACGAACAACTTTGGTTGCGGTTAGGAAATAAACACCGCTAATTGGTTGATAAGTTATGCATTTATGCACACAAGATCACGGACAATAGTTGTGGGGTACTAATAAAGATTTTGCACGAGATGGATTTCAATTGAAACATGTGATTTCACCCATTTCCCTCTAAATTGCAAGCAATAAAATTTTCCCCCTTCACCGGTGTTGAACATGCACATGCACAGATCATGCAACAGGCATAATATCAATGGAGGAAGAATCGCATGTAATTCAAACTGCTCAACTCATGCAATTATGCTAGATAAGAAAAGAATATCTACGATTATGACTTCGTTTATAAAGCTACTTAACCTTAAATAAGCCCTGTCTTGTATGAATGTGTCGTGGTTCTTAAAGGTTAAGTTAAGCCTTCGGGGCTGATCTAAGTGACGCATGGTCAGGGCTGTGCCGAGCATGAGACAAATGGGGCAGTTGCATCAGAGTGAAGAAAAGCTGAAAGTGGGCCAAATGAGATAACGTGGGAGTATATTGTATTTCTGAGCAGACGTTCAGGTGTAAAATCGGTGTATAACATATTCAGTGTATAAGCAGGGTTCGCCAAATCCTCTCGCTACTGGCGCCAAAATTTTCTCCGTTGACGAGTAGGAAAACTTGCTCTTCCTACTAGGTTCCAAAGTTCCACATTAAGACGGGCGAATACCGTTCGCCGCGATTTTTCAAACCTATCATATAATTAATAATTCAAAATAGCAATATTAAAGGCTAAATAGCAGTTAAAATAGCATTAAATAGCAATTGTTAAAAGCGCTTTTATTTTCTTATGGACGGCGCCATTTTACATATATGACTCAGGTATGGAAATTTCTAGTAATGACGATGCCCTGGTCCTGGAACGTGGCATTACAAAAGTCCATAAATTGGGCGAATCACAGGGGCGTCAACCGGAAAAAAGTGCAGAGGGACCCTGAATAAGAAAACTCGCTTATGCAGTTAAATGATTTAAACGAAAAAAAAAGTAATAATAATTCCCATTAAAGTCTTTCAATGTACTTAGAAAAACAATAGTTACACCCCCCCCCCCCCAAAAAAACAGTTATTCTAAACATGAATAATTCTTGCCGGGTCCACAAATACTAATATTAAACAGAAATCGTTTTTAATTAGTAGACATCGTTGAAAGAAATTGTTGTAATTTATTTTATATATTATACCTTTCACTTACAACTACATTCTGCATTTCGGAATTTATTGGTCATCAATTCTGAAAGCCCCTCCTCAACTATTTAGGAGTACGAAGGAACCTGGGGGGGGCTTCCCCCCTTTAGTGGAACCTTAAGCTTTGTCCCCTTTCCCCCATTCCATTCCTAGTATCAAAATCCATGATCCAAAAAAAAGGGTCCTTCGTCTTTTTAATCCTTCAGTTTATTGCATATAATGGAATATCTTAATTTAACAATTATACTTAGAATATTATTGGCCATTCCTGTAAGTGTAGCAAGTAGTGGACGTTCATTTCCAAAACTGAAATTAATTAAGACATATTTAAGAGCAAGCATTTCACAGGAACAGCTTGTATATCTTGCATTAACATCAATAGAAAATGACGTGTGTACTGAAATAGATGTCAAGAATGTTATTTCTAAATTTACAAATATGGAAGCAAGAAATATAATTTTGTAAATATGAGAGCAAGAAATACAATTTTATAAATAATAATAATGATAATTTATTTTCCACGAGTTCAACACTTGACATCCACGGAAGGAGACAGCATAAAAAGGACAAGAAAGGCACAGGCGCCGTTAGCTGGGGGACAGTGGGGGACCCATCCCCGTCAATGTTGGTATTAGGGTTCCATGAGCTCCTCCCAATTTCAAAGGAAAATTTTATGATAGGTAACATCATTCAAAGTTTAAAATATTTTCTCTTTCTTTTCTTTTTTTTTTAATCTAAGGAATGCGGTTATATTTTTCGGCGTAGTGTATTTAGTACGAAATAAAAAAATACGCTTTGTCATTTATTTGATGTAATTATACCTTTTGTTGGATTGTATTATATAGCTCTCTTTTCTGCATGGCAGCGTTTTCATTGACGTGTTATTATTTCAACTTTCAAACGGAACGTTTTTAATAACGTTACAACTACATTTTCCCAATTTTAATTTCGCAAGCTCAAGGAAATTTTTGGCCCTCTACGCTCATTATCAACGACATAAATTAGATTGACTGTCTCAAAACCGTAGCCAGGATTTAATTTCAAGGGGGGGTTCAAAAATTTTACATCTTGTATTGACACAATCACAGTATTCAAAACCGTACACAGGTCCCATTAAAAATTTAGTTTCGGAGGGACCGATCTCTATGATCCCCTACTCTGGATAAGGGCATGGACTGTCCACACCAGGATCTTCAACGTTTTTCAGTCCATGGGCCAATTTGCTTGGCCTCGTTGGCCCGCGGACCAACACTGCTGTACCAGCAATATTAGGATTAAACAAAGGCGAAACCAGGGGGCGCCCCTGTACCCCTAGAACAATTTTTATTGCCGTTTTTTCTATTAGATTTCTACATTTTTTTTGCACCCACCCAAAAATATTTCCTGTATCCACCTCCGGGACTTATTATATATATTACAATATAAAATACGTATGGAAGTAAAAACATTTACATTTTTATTTATTAATATATAAAGTGAAATCAAACGTTTAGTGAAATTTTTGGCACCGCTTATTTTTAACAAACCTGACAATTTATTTAAATAAATCGAACACTACGCAGATTAAATTAAACAACAATATAAATCAACGTTTATTGGCGTAGTGATACCAGCGCAGCATTTCGATCAATTTAATACCGGTCTTTTCGTAATTTGGTTCCTTCTGCGAAATAACTGGCATCAGTAAAGTCTTTATATACGTTCGTAAAGAGATTATATATTGTCCTTCGTAGCTCAGTGGGTAGAGCCTCCGCCCGGCAAGTGGAAGGTCGTGGGTTCAGGTCCCACCGAAGGCAGAAATATTTATTTTCTTTCGAACGTTTCACCATCTAATCACGCCATACCATCGGCGTTGGTATCACTACGCCAATAAACGTTGATTGATTGACATTGTTGTTTGATATAGCTGTAACTTTATTAAAAACGTTCTATTCGAAAGTTGAAATAATAACACATCAATGAAAACGCTAATATTCAGAAAAGGGTGACTTATATACAGAGCCCACGACGAGGGGGGGCACCGGGTGCTGCAGACTGGGGGGGGCCAGGTTGAAGTCTAGGGATCAGCGCTGGCCATGTTCTATGCTGTGGAGGGCCCGGCCAGGAGTCATTGGGCCGGTCAGAAATGGCCTAAGTGCCCGCGTTAACTCTCGGCGCCCCTGATTGCATAGAATACAATCCAGCAAAAGTATATATCAAAGTAATGTATATAATATATACAGAGTGGCGCTTTGAAAACAAAAAAAGACGGATTTACAGTTAGTTAAAATGGAGTCTTTAAAAGTGGTCACACGCATCAAGTTTATTTTCAAGGGGTGATTATAGCCCATTTGCGTACATCCCAGATGCGTACAAGTCAAAAACTGTCCCACTTGCGTACAAAGGGGAGGGGGAGAAAAGCACAATAGGGATGAAGTAAATCTGTTTTAAGAGAATGAGAACTTGGCGATTTAGCAACTGTTTTACTTGGTCGAATATATCTCTGTTTCAAGTGTTTATTTGAATAATTATTCAAAAAAAACAAGCAAAACATCTGCTACATAACATAATTATGATTCAGAATAGTTTTTGATATTTTTTAAATGTTAAAATTTAAAACATATGGAAAATTTTTCCTAACTATTAGCTTAATGTGCTAACCAGGAGCGGACTGGGTCCTTTCGAAGGACCCATACCTTTCATTATTGGGGGGGAGGAGGGGGGCGCGAGTCCTATGAGGGTGCAAGTCCTATCGCCCAGGAGGGCGCTCCGGTCTGGGGGCCGGTTGGCCGGCAACTTAATCCCCACCTAGTGTAACTTAGAGAGTAGACATTTTCGACGTTCCTGTTGACAATTTTAACAAAATTGATTCTTTAATTTACTTTGTAATTTTTCCTTATAAATGTATAATATACTGTATACAGTCGCACCTCGTTAAGACGAACACCAAGGGGAATAGAAAATATGTTCGTATTAAGAGTAATTCGCCTTTTCCAGAAAGGATAGTATGCTATACAATCTGACGGGACTTCAGAAAATGATTTGTATTAAAAATAATTCGTCTTAACGAGGTTCGATTGTACCATCTACGTAAATTTTAAACGGCAATAATCTGCCAGTCCGAAGTCTGGATAAAACTGTGGCGGAAAATAATTGTGAAAATTTTGATTTATATAAAAATACGGTAGTATAGAAATAAGCGATTACATTTGTGTGACGCCAAATGGCGGCCAAATTGGTAGCCAAATGAGCTCATTTTCTCATCTTGTACGCATTTGGGACAAATTTTGATATGTAAGCATCTGAGATGTACGCAAATGGTACAACACCCAAGGGGAAAGTGCAAAGTCATCATAGAGCAAATTATTTATTCAACCCCACCCCCCACGGCCACCCTAAGTTTAACATTA
>QLNU02014802.1:74437303-74465219 GCA_006491805.2 Dysdera silvatica | reverse complement strand
GAACCACTGCTTTAAACGAAGGAGGAAATGTGACCAAGTTGACGGAAAATTTGCGCATTGTCTCATAATAATTGTAGAGTTCTTGAGGAAAATTTGCGCATTGTCTCATAATAATTGTAGAGTTCTTGAGGAATTTAAATTTGCGAAACAACTTCGCGGACTATAATTCATCCACCACGCTCCAGACAATTTTGTTTAGCCAGACTATAAGCGACGGATGCGGAAGTAACAAAAGCCGCGAAAATAAAGTGCAGGCCTGGACGAGAAAAAAGGCTATAGTAACCTTCATTTCTTTTCTTCACTGAACTTCCTTCTCTATAGCGTGGCATAAAAAAAATACTATATTTGAGAATGGCCGAGTTGGTTACACGTCCAGCCATTTAGCTGATTTTTATAGCTCGAATTCTTTCGCTGGCACATCTAATGGTTCCGGTTCCGATTCGTTCGTCCAAGTTCATTCATTCATGATTTATGATTCTGAGAGCATTTTGAGTTCAAGAATACCTTATGCATTCTAAATGAGCTCTGGTGTAGTTATAACAATTTCTGCGGTCAAGGTTTTCTAAGTCGGCGGCTAGAAACGCAGTTTTCTTAGAATATGGAAAATCGGGAAGAGCTTGCAATTTCTTCGGTTACTAATGGAGGAGGAACAGTGCTGGATTTATAAATGGGCTCGCTGGGCATTTGCGCATGGCGCAAAATTTCTAGGGGCGCAAGAGCCAGCGGATTTTTTGCTTTTTAATTGCAAAATATTTACCGTAGAATTCTGTCGATCAGCTTTCCCCGAGAAGGAGCCCTCCGTCCTTTTCTTCTAACCTTGAAATTTTGACAAATTGCGTGAAACGATCTCTGCCCCCAAGACCGGACCCAGGCAGAGGTCATAAGCCCCCCTAAGATTAGTAAATTTACATTGAAAATTACCATCTAAGTAAAAAATGCTTAAAACTAAACTTACAAGTGAAATTTTCGAGCTTTGCGCCCTTCCTGAAATTTTGTTCTGCGTCTGCCCTTGCCCTCTCCCCCAATATCCAAAATATCGTTATCAAATAAACTCATGTGGACGTTCGGAATGCCATTTCATAAATATTTCATGAAAGTATAGTATTACGAAAAGTCTACATCTTTTACTCTTTCTGACTCCATTCTTACGGAAATGGCTGCATACCTTGCGTCTGATTCAAAATGACGTTGAATAAAGAATGGGCTCACCTTTTTCTAACGAAATAGAACAATTTATATATCCAACTTCACTAATCACAATTACAATTTCTTTGGCGCTGCTAATGCTGGAAATGACTAGAACTGATTTCTCAATACTAAACGTTCAGAACAAAGTTCACTAGTAACACGCTTAAAATTAACCGGCACCGTAAACTATTCATCCGCCGGCCAAGACTCAGGGCCAGAACGAAAAGAAAAAAAAAAAGCAAGAGAGTACAAGTTAGTTAAACATCGGTATTTAACCTCTGAACAGAAAATACTGCGCTTGCGCCATAATGACCATGCGTCACAATTATTCAAACCTGCCGCGCACCACCAGCGTCACATCTGCTGCCACAGGACTCCCCCCCACGAATAACTTAAGAAATGTAAGTAAAATTATTATACGCGAAATTTAATTTTACGACCATAATATGTCGTGTATTGAGTATTAGATTCTCTGTTGTTTTCCGACGTATTATTGCTGTTGGCAGCAGAGACGGCACTGGGCGTCACAAATTCCTATTCGTTAGAGAATACATAAGCAGGTTTAATCCTACCTATTGTTACATCGATTACATCGATTGCTTATTGTTACATTGATTGTTACATTGCTACATTGATACATTGATTGTTACATTGATACATTGATTGTTACATTGATACATTGATTGTTACATCGATTGTTACAGGGGATACATTGATTGTTACATCGATACATTGATTGTTACATTGATACATTGATTGTTACCATTAACATCCAACATATAAAACTTTAAACTTCTATTAATTACTTTATGAAGTCCAGTATATGGTTTTTGTAATGATTTGCGCACAGAATCTCTGCGCAAAAAATCATGAGTAACAATAGATAGATCTTTATGTATAAAAACACCTTTGGAAGTAGAAATACGAGTGAGTACGGGTTTAAGATTATTCATTGTTTCTTTTAATGAAGCAACGAATTCAGTAATAGACCTATTCTGTTTTGTACCATCAATAAACTCGCCAGGGCATCTAATCCATATACTAATTCAGCTGTGGTAACGCCGAGATCCTCGCGCAAGGATACACGAATACTCAAATGAACGATGCGCAATACCTCAATCCAGCTCTCAGTTTGATAACATTTTAAAGCAGCCTTGAGGTACCTATGTGATCTTTGGACTATACCATTAGAGCTGGGGTGGTAAGCTGTTGTGCGTATTTTATGAATACCAAGAAATCATGTTAAAGCTTGAAACAAATTACTCTCCATCTGGAGCCCCTGATCAGCAGTTAACTGCTCAGGGACACCAAATCGAGTAATCCAGCCCTCGTAAAAAAGTACAAGCAACAGTTTCGATAGTGATATCCTGCATAGGTAAAGCTTCTAACCATATTGTAAATCTATCAATGCACGTGAGTAGATAGGTATATCCTCTAGAGCATAGTAAAGGTCCAACTATGTCGAGGTGTATTTGCAAAAAAATGACCTGATAATAAGGAAAATATGCCTGTAGGTGATTTAGGATGTCTATGAACTTTACTGCCCTGGCAATTGAGGCACCTTTTTGTCCACGAAGCAACATCTTTGTTTAAATCCTTCCGTATTGGAAGCGCGTCTTGGAATATTCAAAGCCTGAAATCTGTCTACAACGATACAAAATATTCGATATTATATTATTTATTATCTTTATAATTAAGGTTGAGCATATATTCTATATTCGCCGAGACCAGAGAAAAACATAGTTATACATTATTGAAAATTATTATATCAGTATGTAAATATGGTTTTTTTCTCTAGTCAAAACTATGATAATCACAGAATGAAACTTCTCCACTCTCGCGTCTTTCTTCCTTATTTACTAACGGTAACAGAAAACATGTCTAAATAGTAAAAACACTAACTTATTAAAAAAAAACAAAAAACTAGCCAAAACTATATCGTAAATTCAATTGAAAAAAATAGTGAAAAAACTCGTTTAAATCAACAAAATAAAATAATACACACACACCTATATATATAGGTGTGTGTGTGCGTGTTTGAAATTGACAAAAAGAAAATCCTTTTTCATAGTCTAAAGAAATCCAATTACTGTTCCCTTCATCATTAAATCTGTAAAAATGGGAAATCAAAGCAATCGAACTGTAAAATATAATTTATGTGGTACGTCACGGGGGAGCAGCTAGGATTTTTTCGGGGAGGGCCTCGATGTCCGAAAGGTGCATCATACTTTTCGTCGAGTTCAAATTTCACATATACAAAAAAAAAGTATATATACATACATAAAGAGCATGAAACATTTACCTTGGATTATCATGTATTTGGTTACAGAAAGCAAAATTATTCGAAATACGTTTAATTAAAAACTTTGTTTTCTCATATGCAATTTCCACCCATAAAAATGATGTCCTCAATGTCAATAGGTTTGTTTCTGTAAATCGATATTATTGCCAAGTCTGATAAACGATTCTAACTCATGGTTGAGCGCATATACACTCTATAACAAAAAAATCGACGTACCAAGAAGGAATTTTTCAATTGTAATGAAATTTCGTATGCAAAGACATTTTGACCGAACATGCAAATGATTAAAATTTGGTGTCCAATGAATGAATAGCGGGAACTCCAGCGCATCGGAACTGCGCATTCAGCAGGTGTATATAAGGAGCGATTCTCAATATGTGGTCAAAATTTCTGTTGCATTTTGACTGCGGATATCTTACGTCGACTGTAACAATGCCTCGCCGAAAGATTCGTGCTCATTACGAGCATATGTCAGAGTTTGAAAGAGGCTGGTTGGACGAATCGAAGAATCGCTGGACATGTGGGTCGAAGCGATGCGGCGATTGGACGGTGCTGGCAAGAGTGGGTCAACAACGGCAGATGTCAGCGTCGGGACGGCAGCGGTCGACCTAGGGCCACAACAGAACGGGAAGACAGAGCGATTGTCAGAGCAGCTGTCACAGCACCGGATTCGTCGTTATCAACTATCCAACGTGTGGCCCGCACACATGTGTCCAACATGACCCTCTGCAGACGACTGAGAGAGCGGAATTTACGCTCGCGCCGACCGTTACGCCGCTTACTTCTCACGCCTTTACACCGTCAAGTCCGATTACAGTGGTGCCGGGCTCGATCAACTTGGAACTGCGCTGACTGGGGACGTATAGTCTTTAGTGACGAGTCCCGTTTCCAACTGTGTCCTGACGACAACCGCAGACGTGTCTGGAGACGTCCAGGGCAGCGTGGGGATCCTGCCCTTACTATCGCACGCCACACATGCCCACAACAGGGCGTTATGGTCAGGGGGTGCCATCTCCTTTGATAGCCGGACCCCTTTGGTGGTCATTTCTGGCACACTTACAGCACAGCGGTACGAGACGACATTCTACGATCGGTTGTGTTACCGCTCCTTTTGCGACACCCTGGACTTACGTTTCAACAAGACAATGCCCGGCCGCACACGGCACGTGTTAGTCTGGGGTTTGGTTCCCTGGGCCTTAAGAGGTTTGGATTCCTCAGAAATTTGTAGGTCCAGAGGTTCGGATTCTTCGAAAAACAATAAGTCCCGATGCAGCATGATCATTGTGGTCCTTGAACTGCAAAACCACAAACAAAACGATCAACATTCTTTTAACCTCAAAAATCAATATCAATTTAACATTAGAAATAACAGATAATAATAGTAACAAATGTATCACAAAAAAACTGTACGTAAGTTGAATAAATTTATTCTTCTTCTATTCTTATAGACATATTTCACTATAAATGAGGGTTTCCCCTTTAAACAGGGTTGCCAGTTGTGAACTGAACCCTCAATCGCACCCCATTCGATTTTTTAATAAAATGGAAAATGAAATTTCGGAGTAAACCATTATAGAAAACGTCAAAAATACTGAAAAAATAAAATTACTTATTAGAAACAGTGTTTAGCTTCCTTTTTTTTTTATTTTTGCCCAACCTATAGTTGAATTTTCCACAATAGTTTTTCAATAGAGTGTTCGTTGTGCTATTAATAATGCACTTTCAAATGCTTTCATGTTTGTGATTTGCACACATATTGAATTTATAATGTTCTGATTCGTGCAGCCGCTAGTATTTAAAAACAAAATTTATGACAAAATCTCTTTTGTAATGACTGCTCAGAAATTCATCCTCATAATATTTAAGTAGTTTGTTGAACAATATATAACTAATTAAAACCACACGAATAGCACCACCTTTTGGAAATGATAAACCACCCCGATTCAAATTTTTAATGAAATCATAACTTTCCTCAACAACCTTTTGCTTATCATACGCCAACCCTGTTTTACATATTTTATACAAAATATTTTATTTACATATTTTATACAAAATTTTATAGCAACAGTAACCTTCCAAATACGTTGTCACCGACATTTCATGTTCAACTTGTTGAAAACCATTTTTTTCGAGATATATGTCAGGATTAAACGAGTTGTGCTACTGGTTTTGCTCTTCATAAGAGCGATTTAAGTTTTCTAAAAAACTGGTTATGGATATATTCCCGAAAGTTTGGGATGACAACGTCAAAAAGAGATTGAATTCTTAATTTTTCTCCGATTTGTATAATTGGCTGATCGATATGTTATACTTACCACCTGATAATTGTCTGTTTTCCAAACCGATATTCCAATGGATCTGTTTGAAATTTTTCCAACAAAACATAATTCATTTTAAGTTCTTGTGAACAATATTGAGTAATTTTCAACATTCCATGAATTGTGTGAGAAAGAGCGGTATGAGTTTGGTGTGGAAATTTATGAGGAAAATCACCAGATTTCCAAGTATCAAGCCAAATAATCATTTTCCGCAAAAATAACAATTTAGGGTTATCTGGATTCTCGAATATTAGAGGTGTTTGGAAATTATCTTTAAGTCTCTGTCCTTTTAATGGTGTTTTCACATTGACAGGTTTCTTCCAGGTTGATACGATATCTATAAATTCAGCAGTTTTTGCAGAATTTTCTATTTTCGTTCCAAATTTCAATAGGACCTCTTTTACAAATGGATTGAAAACTGTTAAAGATAGATTGACATTCTGACGTTCAAAAGTAGTTGGAAATAATGCTTTCAGTGATTAGGAATACCCAAATTTTAATAATTTATCGTGTTCCAATTGATGCAACAATATTAAGGAATTGAAATTTGCAATTTTTATCCCACCAGTCCGGGAAGGTTAAGATCTTGTTATTCTTAGGATTCAATCAATTATTTTTTATACATTTTAGTAGATGAGCAGAGTCGTATATGAAGAAAATAGGTCGTGTGTTGTCACATGGATGTGGATAAACGAAGCTTGATTTTTTTTGGTGAAAAATTACTCATAGCTTTGCCATTGAGTGCATTGTTATCACTGATAATAACAAAATACTTTGTAGCCCATCTCTTCTAATTTAGTGACAATTGTTCGAATACGCTCAAAAAAAGTGTCACTGCTGATGGTTGAAGTTGGAAATATATAAATAACTTCTTTTAACTTCGATGTAACGCTGGATATCATGAAAGCGTAAGCTGATGTAGCCGAAGAAGAGTTGTTACATGCATTCCCTACAATATTTCCACCTTTGAAGTCCAAATAAGGTTGAATATGAATTTCATCCATAAGTAGTATGACATTTTTTTTCATACTTTTCTAAAAATCTGAAATAGAGCGTGCGTACACGAGAAACAATTTTCTATCTTCATCGGTTAGATCGGTTAAAAATTTATTACAAACAGTTTTTATTTTTGACGGATGAGATAAAATCAGTGAACTATAATGCCGTAAATATTTATGTGCATGTGAGCTTATTGAGTACATAACCGATGAAAAAAACCATTGAATTTTCGGAATAACGGTATCTCTCTTTTGAATTAACGTGAAGTTTTAACTGTTCTGAAAGAAAGTTAATAGAAACACGTTTATTAATGTCATCACACTCTACTTCAACCAAGACATTTATTAAATGATTTACAATTTGCTTAAAGCGATTATTATCATAGTTGTCCGAAGAATGTTTCATTGATATTTCATTTATAAAATTCAAACAATTTTCAATAACTTCCAACTTATTAACATGACAGGGTGTTTTGATTTGATTATTATCAACAAAAATTTCTTGGCCATATAAATACGTTTCCATCTTCAGATGTGAATGTATTATAACAGCGTAATTTTAATAGGTCCTGGATTAAAACCAATTTTGAAAAAATTAACCTTTGACTCCTCAATGAGTTAAAACCAATTTTGTTTATGGGGTAATGAATCCAGAATTTCTAGCACTTCATTAAAAATTTGAAAAGAAATAGATTCCTGATGAGCAATGAATTCAGCTTCGCTTTCTTTGATAGCTCTCAAACTGGATTCCTCAGTTTCACGAATTTTATCTTCCCTGCTTTTACGAACGGTGGGACAAGTTTAGGGCAATTTGGAAATATACTTGGTATAGCACCAACTTTTAAACGGAGATGTTTCGTAGAAAAGGTAGAACACTCACCAGTTTTCTTGTTGAATTTCGACAGATTCCGGATGATATCGTCGTTTTGAAAATGAAGTTTGCAGACTTCGCTGGGTTTTGACGGTGTAAAGTCCGCTCGTGGAATTCCCCTGAGCTGTCTTTTTGTTCGTATTTTCATCCTTTAGAAAGGAGAAAACCGCCACTTTTGGTGCATCACCATATCCATAATTTCCAGAGCAAGAAGGTACACAGCATCTAAACGGCATTTTGGATTACCTCGTGGTTCTAAACGAATCGTTCTGGACACACGTTAAACGTGTTGTTTGACGAAAGCTTTTAACACATGAACTTTGTAATGTTCTACAAATGTTATAAAATAATATCTAACTGCAACCACACTTACTTTCCTGTAAAATAGGATAAAATAAAAACTCAATTTCGTACCCTACGCTAAAAGTAATCCACTAGTAGACGGCCATGCCGCAATGTTTTGTTATGACTACTAGTTAGCGAGTCACATGATTGAAACGTCATAGCTATCTGGCCTTATTATCACGATGGTAACGGCTCAACGCGGGGACCCTGGTTCGAATCCGGGATGAGGACGGCGTCTCTTTTTCTCAAAAAAAAAGAAGAAAGAAAGCAAAAGAAAAAAAAAGCTCTAGTTTGAGCTATATGTACGTGGGTGGCAAAAATTATTGTATAATAAATTCCCCCACGAAAAACTCACAAAAATCTCGCCCCGGAGGCTTTTCTGTGTTGACCATTATTTGGCAATTGTGTTATCCCTGTGAAGGGTAATAATATCTTACATCCTTATATACGGAGAAAAAGGCGTTTGCTTTTGTCCTCGTTTAGTAGGGCGGGCTAAACGCGGGGACCCTGGTTCGAATCCAGGATGAGGACGGCGTCTCCTTTTCTCCAAAAACAAAAAAAGCTCTAGTTTGAGCTATATGTATGTAGGTGGCAAAAATTATTGTATAATATTTAATAGTAATGCCAATACGGTAGGCTAATAATAATAAATGTCGTTTCTTCCCTATCCTCCGATGATTTTTCGTCGCATTTCTGAGGGCGAAACGGCAGAATTTTATTTGTTTCTGCTGCTAGTATAGTGAGAGAGGAAGGGGAATGGGCGTAACTAGCTTCGAAGTTTAGAGGATAAATAGTGTGTCTCAATGCTTAGAAGAAATTTTCTTGGGGGTTAGCCCCCTAGTTACGCCAATGGAGGAACGCCAAAAGTCGTTGAACCCAGGGCGCCTCGTACCCTAAATCCGGCTCTGAGAAGGGGGCGAGTTAAAATTATTTTAATGCTCCAATAGAGTTTTACAGTTGGAATGATTTATTGACTTCTTGAACTTTGAACCATCCTTAATTCTATTTATATCCAAAACTTAATGTTTCCCCGTCTCAACCTCTCCACTCTCATTATCGTTTGCTCATCATAAGATTAGTGTTATGAATACTTAATATTGTCAAAACATCTTGTAAAAAACAACAACCAAAAATCGAAATTTGTTGTCCTCAAAAAACTCTTGAACGCTCTTGGTGTTTTCATACATCAAAAGGACCTTGTTGTTTAACTTTTTATAGAGTTAAACTATTGTAAAATCATAGGTTAAATGCGCAAGGATATTTTCAAGAAAATCCTTTGTTTGGCGCAAATGGCCTTAGATCTGCTGCACCGTAGAAATCCAACCGATCAACCATTTTCAAGAGAAGAAATTCTTTTGATGAATGAGGAATATATATCAAAATATCTACTTAAGTTGTATTAATAAGTGGATAACGTAAACGTCATAATTCAACGAGCGGCACGCAGCACAATTTGATGAGTGGTTTCGCTGGCATGCGGCATTAAAGCTCCTAAAAAAGGAAGCTGGCGCATCCGCCATTTTGATGCCCAAGTTGTGGTTGCAGATTGTATTTATTGGTGACATTTTAAAATTTGGGTCAATGTTTACATTCGTTGAGTAATCGCGGATTGTTTATTATTGTTATGCCAAAATAGTGATCATTGGGCTAAAGCGGGAAACCTTGATCACAAAAGTAAATTTACCGAAAGTGTACATCAAAATGGCGGCTGGTGCGTTATTCTAGAATTTCAGGGTCCCTATGTGGAATGACTTTGCAGTCAGTGCTCGCCGTTTTAAAGAATCAATGGTTATAAGAATCATCTGTTTATAACAGTGGTCCCCAACCTGAGGGTCGCGACCCTTAAGGGGAGTCGCAAATAAGTTTCTGGGGGGGGGTGTCACCGCAACTATTTTTAGTTGCAATTATTTTTATAAGGAATTTTATACCAAATGTTTCCAACGCTTTTATATTTCAACATGGCTACACACATTGCAATATTTTACTAACGGTTGTTAACTTCATATCTATAATATAAATTAGTATATATATAGAAGTACTCATATGGGCGCCCATATGTATTTTTGGGGGCGCTGAGGAAAATAGAGGCTGTCAAACATTTTAGTAAATGTACGAGACACTAAAATACTACAAAAATAATTCTGCTTAACAATTTGCAATGAGCCTTACTTGTTCCAAAACGTGAAAGATCTGTCAATATCTCTTACGAATTTTTTTATAAAAAATATATAAATTCATTTATTTTTAATTTTTTATATTAAAAATAATATTTAATTTTTACAAAGCTACCAAAAAAAAGTTTGAACAAATAAATGTTAAACTGATTTAAAAACATTACCACTGGAACAATATTACATGTAGGATGATGGCATTAAAAACTACGTTTCAAATGAATTAAACGTTTTTAGTAATTTCTTTTGACAACGTAGCCGTTACAACTAAACTACATAATTAAAGTTATAGTTACAGTTCGAAACATTGTGATGAAAAAAGTTACTTCTACAATAATATATATTACTTTTCAGGAAACGCAAACTTCAGATTTCCCTTGTTTTTGGAAACCTTATCTATAGCCAATTCTTCTGAATTCATCCCTTTTGCTCTGTCGCTATAAACACTTCATAAGCTTAAACTTGAAAGACGCTCTTGACTCATTGTGTTCTCCAGTCTTCATTGTCCTCACTCGCCTAAAGATGCTAAATGATCTTCTCACAGTGCACGTTCGTGGCAGAATTGTCATATAAATCAGCAGAGCCCTCTTAACTGACGGAAAAAATGCCTTTTCCGAGATAAGGTCACTTACTGAACTTTTCACAACGGTCCTTACTTTTCCATAAGTCATACAATGTTCCGGCCTCCACTTCTAGATTTTCAATGTCATAAAACTGAAACTGTTCCTTCATAAGGTTGACAAAAACGTATTTTTTCCAATTTTTGATCATGCTGGGATGAATAAAAATTGCTTTAAATGTCATCTCATTGAGATATACAAATTCTGATCCAAGATACGTGGAGAGTCTAATTAAGGAAAAAATTGTTTCTCTACAGTAAGCTAGTTGAGTGGTTTTATGAATGTTTGAAAGGTAAGTTTGTTTTGTAAATGTCATAAGCATTTTGATGTCAAATTTCAGAAAATCACATATATCTTTTACTTCCATGAAAATTTCAATAAATTCTTTTTCTGATTTCATCCTGCGCTTTCAAGAAACTGACAGAAGTTGCTTTTTTATATGTCATTGTACAGCATGCAAATCAAAATCCACAGCCTATAATTTATTCACAACTGGCTCCAGGTAGAATGAAGGCCTGGATACGAAATTGAGACACTGGTGACACTACAGATGATGTTGCAATGTTAGACGCTGCAATATCTGGACACTGCAACAACAGATCAGACACTGCAACAACTGGAAGGCTTGTGAGCGCACCTCATCATCAATAGAAAGATTACTAAGATCTTTCTTGATGGTTTCAAAATGTCGTACAGACGTATTTTTTAGTCCATCTTGTTTCACAAAGACCATAAATGTTCGAAAAGTTTCTCATTCTAAGAGTGCTTTCCCAAAAAAATACGCTGATTTACTTTTTGGTTCCAATTATTTTGCTGAGTTGTAGCACACGATTGAGGGCACTGACCACTAGGTTCAATCAGTGGGATGCGTAATGAAAATATGCAGCTTTTGGATCTTTCGTTGAAAACACACAGAGACAGCCAGCCAACCAGACACAGAAACTTTATCATTCATCTTAGAGCATCCGTCGAACCCTAAACTAACAAGCTTGACCATTTCTAACCTTACCTTTTCCGTGAATTGTAAAATACCGTCTGCTGCACTTTCTGTATCTAATTTCTGAAATTCGGAAAATCCACGAATTCCTCTTTTATCATGCAACCAGCATCTTTTTTGATGTTCTTTAGTCCAATAGATATTTACTCTTTGCCTTTATCGTCAACAGTTTTATCAGCCAACAAAGGAAATGCTTCATATTCACTTATCTCTTTTACAATAGTTTTTTTGAATTATAGATCCACAACTGTTGATCAAATCGTTTTGGACTCTATGAGAAATGTATTTAGATTTTCCTGAATGTGCCGTTAGGCAGTATTTAAGAATTTTGTCTTCTGCGTCGATGACGAAACTGAGTAGTTTTTCAAAATTACGACTTCGTGCATTGCGACTTTCACTACTTACTTCTATACTTCTCTTCCCCCTCTCTAGTTATCTCTCCACTCTACTTTCTAACTATTTCCTCTGTTCTCCACGCTCTCCACTTATTTTCCCATCCTTTCTGCGTATCTCTGCTCTCTATTTATCTCTAAAAATTACGCGAAATTCAGTAAACGTATAGAAATGGCCTTCAAAAGTGCTCTGAACTGTAATCGTTTCGTTGAACCTTTTTTCTATCATGTCAGTGTCCTCTTTACTTTTATGCGTAATTACCGAAATTACTACATTTTATTGGCAGAATTATGAAAAGTAATGGCCATTATCGCCTATGAGTATTAAATATTACTTCTTCCCCAGAAAAACAAATCTAAAAATATCATCCAATTATAATCAACATCATGCAAATGTAACATTACTAAAAAGTAATGAAGCTAGATTAAACGCCGCATTACTTTTTTTCCCAGAAAATGCTTCATAAGACATAAAAAATAGTGACGCAATAGAGTCAACTATTCCAACGATGCGACTCTGACACAAAATAAGATTCTAAACGTTCTTTTATCTCAGCATGCATTTTATTAACAGGTTCTCTCAATCTCACTTTGTATCTTCTGTTGAAGATGAGTTCTTGTTGAATGGGTACCGACTTCATAACAGTATCCAAGGTTGATGTTTCTTTTTTTATCGGCTCCGTCGTCCGTGAAGGGCGCAACCGACGCGGTATTTCAGAAACGGACATATTCTCATGAAATGAGTTCGCCTCATTCTCTCGAAGATCTTTGAAGAGGTTTGTCTATTTCATGAAACTGACATATTGTTGCGCACCTGGCCTTCTCTTGTTTGTTAATTGCTTTCTATTTTTCGTCTCAACAAAGGTTTTTTGTGTGTCCTGCCATCATTTTTTTCATTCTTTTCTTCTTATGAAATTGGCATCATGTAACCGAAGATGAAGCATACGTTTAGGATGGTAGAGTGGACCTTAAAAGACATTCGTTTATGGCAAATAAAACGTAATTTGTAATTATCTATGGTTTGTTGTTTGCTACAGTGCATAATTACAAATTGCTGTAATTTTTTACGAATAAGTGGATTATTTGTAACCATATGAAGCACCTTTTATTATAAATTATATATATAATACTTGTGTGTGTACAAAAGTACACAGTATACATATCTAAAACATATATAATGTTAGGGGCGCTAACTAGATGAAAATATTGGGGAGGGGGCGGGGAGACTCAATCCAATCTACTTTCATGGGCTTTGTTTTCAGTCCCAAGCGAATTGGGAACCTTTTCCCCCCACTTTTATAATTTTGTTAAAATGAAACACCCAAACGCTTAAATAGATAAAAAATAAAAAAAATTCTATGATCTATATTGGAATAATATAGATTATAGGCCTATTTCCTTCTAAATAAAATCCAATCAAATCGTTACAGCGACAGGAATTGCATAGAGAATATCGATTAATATATTTTATAGGTTATATCTTTCATCGATATTGGATTTTCTGGAGTCCCTTCACTCATAACTATATTCTTCGCTTATTTATTTATTATCCACCAATTTTGGGAGGACCTGACCTGACCCAACCCGAAATGTTCCTCCTTAATTCGAAAGTAGATTTGGGGGAAGTCCCTCTAAGCTTCCCCGTTAATAGAGACAACCTGAATACTTTTTTTTTAAGAGGAGGTGTGTGTGTAGCACGTGATCGACGGCTTCACGTGGCCTCCCAAACATAGAACGTTTGCATAAAATGCTAAGCTAGCTTAACAGGGTGGTCCCAACCGTAAGGATTTCTTTTGACAACGTGAGCTTTAGAAAAAGACATCTATGTATGGTGGCTATTAGCGACAATAGTATCAGCCAGCAACCCAAAACTCCTTAATCCGAATCCTGACTTCGCGTGATATTTTTTTTTCCTACCTAATGAAAGAAATAAAGGTTTTGAATATTAATTAAAAATTACAGCAAAAACAAAAAGGAGGGTCGAATGCATTTTTTCATACAGTTCAGTTATCTATATAACAGAGTTAAACTTGATTAATTCGGCGCAGTGACTCTTATTGTCCTTGCGCCATAAAAACACATCCTCGCTTGTTTGGATTTTTATGGCGCAAGAGCATATGGGATATATTGCTCCAAAATACAACCTTGATTAATTCGAAGCTGAAAGAACTTTAAACTTAGTTCGAATTTAAAAAAAAAAAATTACGTGAGTAATTTTAAATTCATAGAAACATAGGCGTAATCTAGGGAGGGTAAGGGGCACTTGCCCCCACTTTTTTTTAGAAAAGAGGCAAAATCTTACTTTTTTCCATACAGTTTTGGATTTTTTTTGCCCCTGTTTCCCCCCCCAGTTTACGCTATATTTAACCCCCAAATTACCGTATTTTTTTATAGTAACTACTAATTACTAGTTATTTATAGTAACATAGGGGATGTTTGAATTTAAAGCCTTTGAGTTATCCACACCATGTGTGCTCTTTGCATTGATTTATATAATAGTATTTTAATAATAATAATAATTTATTAATAATAGATGCTTAAGCATACGCAGCATACAAAGCAAACGCAGCAAGGTATAAGGAAATAGCGAGTTTATTTATTTTTAAAAAAAAGTACACCCCATTGGGGAAGGGTTAGAAAATTAAATTTATAAAATATTATACCAGAAACTTACAATATCTCATTGAAGGTAACAGACTATATTTTGAATTGTGCCACTGATGATACTGATAACGATCAGGTTGATGACGTATGGTTATTGAATTATGACATCAGCGAATTATGATTATTATTATTAATCTAGATTATTATGATTATTATTAATCTAGATTATTATGATTATTATTAATCTAGATTATTATGATTATTATTATCAATCTAGATTATTATGATTATTATTATCAATCTAGATTATTATGATTATTATTAATCTAGATTATTATGATTATTATTATCAATCTAGATTATTATGATTATTATTATCAATCTAGATTATTATGATTATTATTAATCTAGATTATTATGATTATTATTATCAATCTAGATTATTATGATTATTATTATCAATCTAGATTATTATGATTATTATTAATCTAGATTATTATGATTATTATTATCAATCTAGATTATTATGATTATTATTATCAATCTAGATTATTATGATTATTATTAATCTAGATTATTATGATTATTATTATCAATCTAGATTATTATGATTATTATTAATCTAGATTATTATGATTATTATTAATCCAGTAATTACGATAATCTATGCTGCACGTGGTCACGAACTATTGGAATCGATTCGTAGATTGATTATCGAAAGCAATCTATAATTAAATCGGCTAATATACGCATCGCGGGTATTGGGTCATCAATTACATGTAATACATTAACAGCGTTTCAGAGATTCAGTGATTACAATCAGAGTCTCTAAGCTCACAGGGTGCTCTTCAGAAATAAGCTTGGTTATGTCTTGTAATATAGAGGTCCCGTTAAGACGACTGTCACGTCTCAGGTGCCTTATTACGCAGTCGCATTACTCAAAAATGAACATTGTGATAACATTATAATGAGCCTCACATGTTTACATCAATCAATGGCGTAGATAGGATCCCCTGAACCCCACAAACCACAGGGGCCTTCACAAGAGGTTCCAGACATATATGATGGTTCAGGAATGGTCTATATCGATATAGATGGGGTGGGGAGTTACTTACTTGCTTTTTCTTCTTTTGATACAGATCTTAGAGGACCTGGGCCTTCTTAACGATTGTCGCCAACTCTCTTCTGACGAAAGAATTTATTGGCTACTTCTTTATTCCCATTTTCCTAAGGTCTTCCCCCAAACTATCCAGCCACCTTTTCCTGGGGCAACCAGCTTTTCTTTTTTTCCCCTCCTGGCTTAGTTGGTCCTATGTTATTTGTGGCAAATAAAATTACGATTAAATTGATATTATTTTGCACAAATAATTAATTATTAATTATCAAAATAGTTAAATATTACGACATAAAGATTTTTTTAATTGCACTTCTGTTAAAGTAGTCCGTTATTCCAATGAATGAATGAATGTTTGTTTGTGTGCATGCATGTAAAGAATACTGTATTCTGATAATCCTTTTTAATATTTAGTTCTTAATCAAAACAAAAATTACAGTATATTATAGAAAAAAATTATAATTTACACCATCCATTTTATTACTATGTAATTAATTGAAAACATTATCATATTTAATAATCCAACGAATTAAAACTATCATTAATTATTAAAATACAGATATTAATATAAGAGGAATGTAATACATCCAGTTAGTTAATTAGGAGAGATAGTATTAATTTGAGAGATGATTAACCAGATGAAATAATTAACAAAATGCAAATGATGTAAGCGATCATTTTTTCTTTTACTGCCTTTATCCTCAACAATTTAAAATGTTCATTATTACTTTCACACAATATCCGTATATATGCGCAATAGAGTATATTTTTAGCCTTGCTATTTTTACGATCATTAACGATTATCTAAATTATTTAAAATTGGAAATTGTAGTATCAGAGCTGTCTCAACCCATTTGTTGTCGATTTCTGGACTTCGCAATTTTTGGATCCCCTTTTACTCCAACTTTTAAATTTCCAATTTTTTTTTGTAATAAGGAAAATATAATATAAAATATGTAAACAAACTTTGCTAATTTGGGGCCCCTAGTTTCGGGCTCAATTGGTCCTTAAAAGCATATTGTGTAATATTTTGATATTTTTTTAATGTTTTTTCACGTTCAAAGGCAAAATTTCACTCACGTGTATTTTTAAATTGTGAACATCGTTTAATTATTGAAAACTCAAACTGCAAAGCGACTGATAATATATTTAATGGGTTGCTATCCCACAATGGTGTAGCGGTAACGTGTCCGACTATTCATCCGTCAACTACGACGACTACGCGTCCGTCAACTGGAGTTCTGTTCTCATTAGAGACGCGTTCTAAAACTAACTCCGCTCTTCTTACCACTATAGTTTGGCGTTTGATTCCCTAGACCAGTGGTGCGCAAACCGCGGGTCGCGAGAAAATTTTAGTGAGTCACCAAATTCGAAGAAATGTACATAATATGTACATAACATATTTTTTAAATGTAGGACAGTTCGTCCGGAGGTCGTGACAAAATTTTACACAAAATGGGGATAGGCAATGAAATTGGTTTGCGAACCACTGCTCTAGACAACAGAGATTTGGATTCCTCGCAAAACTGCAAGTTCTTGCGTCTTATCGTATTAGATGTCATTGTGCCCTATCATCTTATATGTCCTTGCGCCATATAAGATCATATCATCGCGCCATGTACCATTATGTCCTTGCGCCATATACCATCATGTCCTTGCGCCATATACCATTATGTCCTTGCGCCATATACCATTATGTCCTTGCGCCTTATGACCATAGATGTTCTTGCGCCGCCAAACGCAATTAGGTACCCTACTCTTTGAGAAAATTAGATGTCTGTTAAAGGATATGGAAGAGACGAAGTATTCGTCTTTATATATAACGTTAATTTAGGAGCGAATAGGCGCTCGCCTTCAAATAAATATCAAAGACGAGAGCCTAAACAGCGTGACGAAGTGTGACGTGGATTAAAAAAAAAAATCTTGTTCTCTTTCTCTCTCCCTCTCCCCTTTCATATCTAACGCCAAAAACGTTTTTACTGGGGATGAATTGGTAAAAATCGTCACATGGATTTACATATGAAATTTACATCATAATCATAAGAAATTTACAAGCCTAAGTATTAGTGACATCACGTGATGTCGGTAATAGGTGATTTCGAAGGAATGTCTATGCTATTTGCAGTTGTGGGCATTAACCCCGGCATAACTAGAATCGAAGACGAGGAAATTTCATTAATGTCCATTTATTTGATGGTCCAAACTTGATTGATGAACCTCTCTGTTTCCTACGACTTCTTCAGAAGACTTCAATGTGCCTTTAAAGTAAGCTATAGGTTAAAAAAAATTTTTAAAGTGACCCCGCGAATAAAGTTATTTTCATTTCCCTCTCTTGAAATTTCGTAAAAAAAAAAGCAATCATTATTACCCCACTTCATGTCGATCTAGTGTACATTAATAATATTTATATTGAACGAAATACTCTGAAATTAATTATTAAATATATATATTGTTTGATAACTAGCAAAATTTTATCACTAGTTCGACGTGTTATTATTATTTTATTATATGTCATACCAAAATGTTTTACATAAATACAATATCTATTAAATGAAATACATTGTTACCTTTCGCAAGAGATACCTCTATTTATGTATTGGGATATCTCTGGCCCCAAGTATGTGTATCAACACGTGCACCTGCGAATAAGGGACACCCCTATTTGAGGGACAAGGTGTCCGTTATTGGCAGGTAACACTGTATTATCAAATTCATTGCGCATTCAGTTTTGTTTGGATACGTAGCTACTCTTGGACGGGTTCTTATTTTTTTCCTATTTGATCGATTTGATGCAATTTCCGGCAATGGTTTCACGAGCCATTGCGTTTCTTGTGTAACCGCGATGTTTTGGGAGGTAAAATATTTTTTGCATCTGTCGGTTTCAGTGATGCTTTTCCAGTTCTTTCTCATTGTTTGGCTCTCTGCAACTGACACACACATAAATCCTTCTGTTTTTGCTCGTTTGCTTAGCAAATGCGAGCTGCAGCAAACATCCCTTCAAAGACAGCTGCAGCACACGCAGCCTTTGTCTTTTTCCTCAGTTTTTTCTTTTCCATGTCTAATAATACAGAGGACGAGAAAGATACTTTGGAGAAAACACCAGCCCCATTGTGTCCTACCATAGGAAATCAACTCACAGTCCGTCTCCTTTGCGGACAATGTCATTCAACAAGTCATGTCATTTTGACATTTTGTTATTCAACAAATGTCATTTCTGCTGTCCTTTCCGAGGCTCAGGACACCCCTCATAAAAATGCAACATTATGCTTTGAAGCATGCTTTATATCTTTTTCCCCAGACGTTTTTATTTAGCAATTGCAGATTGTTTTGAAAAGTATTCGCAATTCAACCAAGACTATAATTTATTTATATTATCTTTTCTGTCTTTTTCACAATTGAAAACAACTGCAATTCTTTTCCTTGGAACATTCACGTCTGAAAGGATTCTTTTTTCCCGTAGGTTCTTTCTGCAGTCTTTTTGGAGGATTTCTGCAGTCTTTGACAGCTGGTTTTCCCAATATTTCCACCTTAACGGAACCTTCGAAATAATTTTCAGGTCTCAAGGAATTTTACATAAAAATTATTACCTCCACTGAACAATGCTTTGCCCGCACAGAAACCCTATTCAGAAACTATCCTTTTCTGCGTGCTGTCTTTCTATAGTCGCCATAGGTTCTTCGAAGATGGTACCCACCGTACAGTTCCTTTAAAAAAATTATTTTATATGCCTATAATACGTAGACGTAAGCAGAAAGTTCGAAGGGGGTTATATATATACAGAATTGCATGGCACTGAAGGGCGCGGTTTTAACCAATATCAATCTCCCCCCCCCTCCCCTACTTATGCCAGTGCTGTAGTGCAATAAGAGGTGCCCTGCGGTGGCGCAGTGTGGTAACGCGTTCTCCTAGTGCGCCGCTAATCCGGGTTCGACTCCCAGCAGTGCAAAAAGAACGCTTACTCAGAGATCTCATAAAGATCGCACTGCTCACTGTAGTCCGGGGTTTGGTTCCCTAGGCCTTAAGAGGTTCGGATTCCTCGGAAAACAGTAGGTCCCGGCGCAGCATGACCACTGTAGTCTTTGAGCCGTAAAACCAAAAAGAAAAGAAAAAAAAAATCAATAAGAGGTGCTGGATATAGAGACAAAGCGAGAGGGATTCACAAAATACTGAACGCTGAAGAACTAGACAAATAGCTATCAAAAAAAGGTGGGGAGGGAGGTTAAAACACAAACTAGTTAGAAGCGCCACCATGCGTTATACATAAGCCTGGATTTAGAGTGCGAGTCACCCTGGGCATACCAATTTTTCGCTCGCCCCTTAATCCCCGCTATTTATCAGCTGGTTTCTGATACTAGAGAAATTCGCGGAAAATATAGGAGAGGGGGCGCTTCTGGGATTTTTCTGCTGATAGAAAGAAGTGGAATTTCGTCGATCCTTCCCACTTCTCGACTGATGAAAAATCGCGAAGTATGTGGGGAGGTTCCCAATCACCTTATGTGCATTATTATAAGATAAAATAATATTTTTACGAATAAGTCTATCTGACGACGAAAATTGTTTCTTGATATTAGGGAGGGGGTGCTGTTTTTCAGAGAATATTTCAGAACTTCAAATTAAGCCAATGAAAGTGTTGCTTTCTTGGGGGAGGGCGGATCGGTGGAGTTCTACGGTAGATAGATGGCAAGAAAAAAAAAATCCGCCGCCTTTTAAAAGTTTGCACCCCTAAAAATTTGGCTCCCCGGAGACCTGTATAACGCACTCATTCATATATTTGGGCTTAAGTTGTACGTCATTACTGTGTTCGGATACTATTGGTGTGCTTTTAGTTGAGGGTTTCTTCAAACCTTTCTTTCAAATTTATCGTCGATTTTTTTTTTTTTTTCCCCACATGTTGATTTTCGCCTCTTGGCGTCTAGTAGTAATAATCGTTGGCATAATCCCCAATTGCAATGAAATTTTGTATATTTAGCATAGGAATACATGGAGATGTAGCTCTGTATCCTTCCTTGAGCCTATATCCCCCCGCCTTATGAACTTTCTGTTTACGCCTATGGTAATAATACTGATGTTTAACGTACTAGATAATACATAAAAGATAGAGATCCTATCTAGTTATAAATGCAAAATTATGGTGTTGATCTGTATTTGGCGATCCGTTTGGTGATAATTGTTAAAATGTCGCCAAAAGGCAATTTTTTATTTTTTTTAAAGTTCCACTCGTGCATATTAATTAATTAATTGATTAACCATAACTTTCTCTTGAATTATTATTTGTAATTCTTAAATCAAAAGACATTACTCGGCGTCAGTTAAAATTGCATTAATTGTCTTTCAAAAATTAACGTCCCAATTTATGATTAATTATAAGGTGTTAGAAGATTATTGCTGACAAATTAATGACTAATTATTAATATTTTCATTAATTTCAGATCAAGTACACCGGAGCCAGTATGAACACAGCGAGATCTTTTGGACCCGCAGTCATCACAAACAAATGGGAAAACCACTGGGTAAGATTACGGTTATCGTATTGATATCGTTTCTATTGCTAATAATCGATATAAATAATTAATCGATTCCTTTCTCTTTTATAATCGATATTTGCTTCTGAAATTTACGATATTTTGTATCTGAAAGTACGATTGAGCCTCGCAAACATTTTAATTAAAATTTCCTTGCGCCTCTATGCTTGGGTAGCTTTGCAATCATCGATTTTTCGCTTCATCGCCTTCTCTTTTTAAAAATTTTGGCGCCATTAACTCTATCGAGGTAATGATTACAGCATATTTACCTCCATAAATTATAATTTTCTCCGCAAGCAAAACTGTTCAATTTTCGTTACGTACTCCCACGAGTTTGCTTAAAATCGTAATTGAAATACCAAAACTGATATAGCACGCTAATTTCATGACACGTCGAAGTTAATTACGATGATATTAGAAAAAAATGGCTTTTATATTCTGATATCGGCCATTTGCGCCAAGTTGTCTTCATACTTATTTCAAATGATAGTGATGACAATCAAATTTCTCATTATTAAATAACAATAATTCAGAATTTAATTTTAATCACTTCAAGATGTCAACCATGCTGAAAATAATGTATTTAGAATATTAGTTTCACAACAATAATGGTGGTGACGACCTAAGAATGCACGATGTTAAATATGGGGTGACGTTCGTCGCTTACCGTTTTACCCCTCCCCCCACTTGCCAAACGTTGAGTCATCCAGACTAAACGTCTCTTTCAATTCCGACTATATAAGCGCAAAATATGTAGTGAAGAGGTAGACTTTCAAAATCTTCCACCACAGTTTCCTTGTTGGTAGGATAAGTACAATTTCAAATCTACAAAAGCTGCTATTTGTCAACCCAGATAGATTTTGGAGACTTTCTGGAAGTTCTCCATATTTATAAGAGCAGTTAAAAAGTTCATTCATGACCATAAATATACTTCCAACTTCCATGATGAGCATGGAAGGTTCTATAAAACTCCACTGTTTAATAATAAAGTGTAATTAAAATTATTTAATACGCAAACACATATTAATTTAGAAGAAGAAGAATCTCATAAACAGTATGAAAAATCGTAGAGAAAGATATATATGATTGATTGATTGTTTGGCTTTTTTATGGCGCAAGAGCATCTGGGCTATACTGCGCCACGAGAAAGGTATATAGCTGCCAGGCAGTAGGGTAGGATGAGGAGTGGGGCGACAAGATCTTCCTATTAGGTTATCAAAGCACATATTTATTTTTAACACCGAATCGCATAATCCCCCCCTCCCCCGTTTTACAACTATTTGAGCTCCCTATAATTTTTTAATTTCTATGCCCTGCTACCAGAGTCAATTGTAATTCATATTAACTTTTCAGGAACTCAAAAATAGGCCGTTTTGGCGCAGTATAGCCCAGATGCTCTTGCGCCATAAAAATCCAAACAATCAATCAATCAATCAATCAAAAATGGGCCGTTATGCTAATTTTCCTCTGTTGTCGCCTGTTCAATTCCCACAGTTCTCATTCTAACGGCTCTATAGCACTATGCAATTCCAAATCAATGTGATAACAAATTGTACCTTGTTTGGCGCAAAATGACCGCTGCTGTCATTTCACCGTAAAAAAATCAACCAATCAATCAAATCAATAAAAAATCAACTAACACGTGACAATTTTTTTAAATGTACAATATCCTGCTTTCATGTTTTATATATCCATATTATATATAACGTATCTGTTATATGTTATACGAGTGTATTTGTATGCTCGTAGTATACGAATTGTGATCACTTTTATCGATCATTTTGCAGATCATCTTATGTACCATTTTTGGATCATCTTATGCATAATTCTGTAGATCATTTTATAACATTTTGTAGATCCTTTTAAAACATTTTGTAGACCATTTTAAACTATTTGGTAGATAATTTTAGATCACACATTGCGGATCATCATTTCATTTCATAACTCTTTTATTGAAATGAAATGATGTTTAAAACATATATTTTCTGTTGAATCTATTTTGTTGGGGAGTGATATTTTAAGTGCAATGCTCTTTATGGTTTTTGTGTGAGTAAAAGATTTAAACGTACGCATATACACCTTGCTGTTTTCCTGACAGTACCTGTCAGAATGATTTTACACGAAGTTTAATGGACATATAGGTGTTAGGTCTTGGTTGTAAAGGGATTTAGGTGTTCGGCGTAAAGGCTACACTTGTTTCTTTCATATAAAACTTTTCTTTCAAAATTTTGTACCATGTAATGTATTATATAGTTTTTTTTATTACGCACATACGCATATAGGCATACAAACATATACAAAGCTGCGCATCGTTGTGACGTTTGTGAATTTAATTCATATTTTCAAAATTATGAAAATTCATATTAAAAAAAAAATAATATCTAAAACTTCTCAGGAATGACCTCCATTACCGTAGCCATTCAGCCGACTTAGGAGAGCTCTTCACATGCTTTCTGTCATATCATGCCCCTGCATAACGTTTCATTTTCAGAAACTGCTCTTACGGGGTGAAGCGCAGTCTGAATTTGGCATTGGATGGACAGCATGTGAAATACAACACTGACATTTAATTATAATTGCACTTGCACGTAAGTATAATTACACTTACACGTAAGTATAATTACACTTACATGTAAGTATAATTACACTTACATGTAAGTATAATTACACTTACACGTAAGTATAATTACACTTATAGGTAAAAGTACACTTACACGTAAGTATAATTACACTTAGACGTAAGTATAATTACACCCACACGTAAGTATAATTACAGTTACACATACGTAAGTATAATTACACTTACACTTACACGTAAGTATAATTACACTTACACGTAAGTAAGTATAATTACACTTACACGTAAGTATAATTACACTTATAGGTAAAAGTACACTTACACGTAAGTATAGTTACACTAAGTACAGTTACGCAAGTATAATTGCACTCACATGTATAATTACACTTACACCTAAGTATAACTACTCTTACACGTAAGTATAATTACACTCACATGTAATTACAATTACGCATGCATGTAATTATAATTGCACTTACATGTGATTATAATTACACTTATGTGTAGTTGCAGACTGATACATTTTGCTCTGAACATTCTATAATGATAGTAAAAAAACTTTCTAAATCCATTCTTAAAAGAGTAGGTTACTCTAAAATAATATTAAATTTGTTTAAAAGGGTATGAATCAGTTCAAAAGTCTTCATTCACATTCAGTCTTCATTAAAATAGCATTAATCAGTTCAACAACAATACTAACCAATCTTAATTGTATTGCCCCCCCCCCCACCTTAATGTGGTATTAATCAGTGGAAAATTAATGCTGAACATAATTCTTAAACAGAAACCATTAATACTGAAGTAGTATAAATTAATCCTAACCTAGTATTTTTCTGTCTTAAAATACTGCCAGTCTGTCCTTATAGTAATATCAACTACTCTAAAATAATAAGCAATTAGTACTAAACGTGGTATTAATTGCCTTTCAAAATAGTATTATCTTTATAACTAGGGGGGCTTACTTCATCATAGAAAAAATTTAGCCCCCCCCCGACTTTGAGGCTAGTTAAGCTAATGATAACTGACGCACACAGGGGGGGATTAATGGTGGTTGCGATCCCCCCCCCATTGCCATGAACTTGCTGCATGCGCCTATGCTAATGATTATGTCTTTATAGTTCAGGGTATAAAATGAATATGTTGATCGTAGTTTTGACAATAATAGAAGATATTTCAACAGTTAATATTGGTGTTTCTTTTTTTCTTATTATATTTTTGTTATTATAAATACGAGGTTATATTATTTTATATATAATATTATATTATTATATAGATTATATCATTTCTTTCAGATATATTGGGTAGGCCCCATTCTGGGAGGAGTGGTCGCCGGTTTAATCTACGAACATCTCTTCGCAGCTCGGCCTGTTGACCAAAACCATGACTTCCACGGCATTAATGAAAAAGAATTCGTTGCAGATCGAACAACATCGATATAAGAACGATATTTTTCAACTCGATATGTATATAGCGTCTTTCATCGAAGTCATATCGGAATTTCATAATCCGATGTGAATCCTTACTGCATCCTATTATGGGGATTTTTCACAAGTTTGAGGGATTTTCTTACGCCACTTTTCCCTTTTCTTTCATTATACAGTAGATTGAAAACTCCTCTTTTTTTTGTTTTATGGCTTTTTAAACCAGTAACCGGTGATTATTGTATATTTCATTGCCTAGCTGTATCCTTGTTCGATGAATCAAGTTGTTTATTTCATCGATTGTTTTATTTTTGAACGATTAATCGTTTTTTATGTAAATATGAGAACAGCATCATTTCGTTCCTGGTGATCCTATGGAGATGAATGATCATCATTGGGAAAGGAATGTAATAATCGATACAACTGACTATCGCATTAATTCATTGAGAATGCTTCAAATGGATGATTTAATCGATAATTTCAAGTTGCCAAAAACGGCTATTCGAATGTTAATAGGGCAAAACTTCAGAATTTCAGACACTTCAAGACTCGAGTATTGGTCCGCTGATCGGAAGTGTTAGAAAACAAGCACAGAAAAGTGTCCGCTATTAGGAAGTGTCCGTTAAATTTATGGAATTCTAAAAATTGTTGTTTAGGAAAGTTAAATTTCTCACTTTGCCATAAAAAATATTGCACTTTCTTCTTTAAGTTTTATAACATGTTTTTCTAATGAACTATGTTTATTTTGTTTAATTATAATGAGTTAAATTATAAACAAACAAACGTATCAACAAATAACCCGTCTAAATGTCAAATGTCTGTTAAAAAAGGATTGAATATGATTATGCACATTGTTATATTTTGAATATGGTTTTGCATATTAATTACGAGATTGCGTTTATGCAAATTGCGCCATTTCTTTATTTTAAATAAATAAACATTTGTTTCTTGCTTACTGATTATTGAACTTAATTTAAACATTTTTAAACCATGTTAAAAACGTAAAATTTCGATAAATATTTTCTCCGGATAAATTATTTTTGCACCAAATAACAAGTCACTTCGAAAAAGTGAGAAAGGTAGAGAGAGAGAGAGAGAGAGAGAGAGGTGATAAGTGATATTATTTAAAAATATATTAATATTAGAAAATTTAAGGGGTCACCAACAACATGGGGTTTTCCATAAGGACATAAGGAACATTTCGTCCGAAAAAACTTATTTGATGAACAAAACTTGTTTGTATAGTTAGCAAACATATTTACACTTTTTATGTGTGGCGTTTTACGATATACACAATATTTGTAAAATTAAAAATATTTATATCAAATGAAAAATTTTTTCTAGAAAGCACAATTTTTATTTTACGTTCAGGTTAGTAATTAATAAACCGAATAAAAAAAAAATAAAAAACGTTATACGCAACGTATGTAAAATAGTTATACGTTCTTACCCAAGAAATTATCAGTCAACTGAAACTCAAGATTTTGAAAACATGTTCCTTTTGCGACAGGAAATATCATTTTGAGAAAATCGCATTTTTGTAAAAAGTTTGTAGTGCACTTAAGTTCACTTATTATATTAGTAAATTTGTTTAAAAATAGTTCTAAATAGCCTAGAGCTAAAAATGTTGTGAAATTTAAAAGCTAAGAATCCATATGTTTTTTTAAATAGAGACAAAAATTTTTTTTTTAAAACATTTTCGTGAGTGACCCCCTTGAGACATCTATCAAAACATGAAATTTCTGCCACTGAGCTATACTGAATTTCATCAGTCCCTTATTATTCGTGAATTTAAACGTCGATATAAAACGTTGCTGATTAAAGATTTTTGATAAAAGCTCAGCATGGAAATAAAACGTTTGAAGTGTCCGTTTTAACACAATCAGTTACATTCATAGAAGTTGGAATTCAATCTTAAACAAAACAGTGAAGGATGCCTTTGACGTGCAGGGTTTGTTTGAGATAACGAACCAAAGTAATAACGAAACAAAGTCCAGCGGTCCAAGACACTCCGGGCTAAACGGAGGGACCCTGGTTCGAATCCAGGATGGGGAAAGCGTCTCTTTTTCTCCAAAATTACATAAGCTCTAGTTTGAGCTGTAATTAAAACGTGGGTGGCAAAAATTATAGTAGAACCAAAGTAAGTCGAAACTAAGTGCTTACTGATCTTGATGCGTTATTGACTTATTAGAAAATTTAAGTATAGTAAGTAAGTTTAGTAGAAGTAAATATAGTAAGTTTCGCAAATGGCTGTCAATGTATCCTTCTTACATGAGTGACAATATAGATATAGTCAACAAAACTGTAATATGTTCTCAAGGTAAAGGATTTGATCATGGAAAATTGAGAAAATGAATGCATAAGTGATGATAGTGATAAGGAGGAAAGTTTTCGCAACTTATATATATATATATATAAAACGCAAGTTTTTGAAACCTTCTTCTTCTTCTTTTTGCAAGTGTTTCGTTGGGAAGG
>QLNU02014802.1:74419868-74437203 GCA_006491805.2 Dysdera silvatica | reverse complement strand
GCAAGTTCATATTCATGTGTTCTTTTAATTATCTCTCTTAATATTTGAATATGGTCCAATGTACTGAATCCACTTCGAAATCCAGAATATTCTCTTGGTTGGGCTGCATATAATTTTTCTGCAGGCTATGTGTTAGCACTTTCATGGAGATTTTATAACTAGCTGGTAACATGCTAATTGGTCTGTAATTTTTCAAATTCTCTTTATCACCTTTTTTATGCAGAACAATTACTATATATATAAATTATAATAAATTTATTAAATGCAAAAATAAAACAACAATAAAAATACACAGTGTAAAGGAGAAATAAAATTATACAAAATAAATTAATTGTATAAAGCGGGCTGGATGATAATAAAATAACGAAAAGGATGAAAATATATTAATGAAAGGACTACATTACCAGGAATTATTTTCAACAGGGTCTTCCTATACGTAATGTGTTCAACACAGTATGCTTCTACAATAAATATAATATATTCAAGAATACTTGCGAAATGTTTACCTAATAATGTGAAAAATTTTTCGGACGTACTAAATTTTTAAGGTACCTGCGAACATACAGGGTTTGTCCCAAAAGTTCCCGAAATGATTTTTTTAAAATCATTTATTCAATATCAGTTTACAATCTTTTCAGAACTTTTCAAAGTATTCTCCCCCTGCTTCGATGCACCGTTGCCAACGCTTCACCCAATCATTGAAGGCGCCCTGGAAGTCGTCAACGGGAATCTCCTTCAGTGAGGTCGTCGCGGCTGCTTTTACCGCCTCCAGCGTCCCATGCCGAGTTCCTTTCAGGGTTCTTTTGATCCTTGGGAACAAAAAGAAATCCGCTGGTGCCAGATCGGGGCTGTACGGCGGCTGGGGCAGCGTTGCCACACCCATTTTGGCCAGCAACTCGGAGACAATGAGCGCGGTGTGGGTTGACGCGTTGTCATGGTGCAAGATCCAATTGTCGCGAATTTCGTTTCGGACGCGTCGAACCCTGTTGCGCAACCGTTTGAGCACTTCACAGTAAAACTCCTTGTTGACTGTTTGTCCTTGTGGCACGAATTCACTGTGAACTACACCTTTTCTGTCAAAAAACACAATGAGCATTGCCTTGATTCGCGATTTGCTCATCCTTGCTTTTTTCGGGCGAGGAGACTCCTTGGTGTGCCACTCGCTGCTCTGGCGCTTTGATTCGGGATCGTACTGAAAAATCCACGTCTCGTCCCCTGTGATCACTCTGTCCAAAAATTCTGGGTCCGTTTCGTAGCGTTCATGCAATTCCTGGCACTTCAACAAACGCTGCTCCTTCATCTCACTCGTCAGGACTTTTGGCACCATTTTCGAGCAGACTTTCCTCATTTGAAGATCCTCCGTTAAAATGCGATGAACGATTGTTTTGGGTATTCCACACTCCTCTGCAATCACCCGACCTTCCCGGAACCGCTTGTGCCACATGAAAGTTTGGCTTTTTTTCATCGCCCCGTCACCGTAGGCTTTCCGAAGCATTTCGAGTGTCTCCGCCCCGTTTTTACCCAGTTTCACACAAAATTTGATTGCATAACGCTGCTCCAAAAACTGGTCCATTTTTTGATCGACGAGGGTGCAGTAGATACCTCTGCGCGGAGCGTGACCCTGCCTCAACAACTGCCCGCAGGCGACTGATACCGGTCTCGTTTCCAAGCTCAGATCCCCCACCAACTTCTCCGCCCCGTCAGCCAGCGTTGCCAACTACAAAAAATCATTCCGGGAACTCCAGAAAAAAACATTCCGAGGGACAAACCCTGTATACCTAGAAAACACAAGATGGTTTTTTATATATATATATATTCTAAAACCAGCTACTAAAATACTGCATGAAAACGAAATATTTAATCTCTTTAAATCTTTGATAACAACTATGTCGACTTTTACTGGAAGACGGCACTGAGCTGATCGTCCAATTTTATGGAATTTTAAGACCAACGTTACGTATTCAAGAAACAAACAAACAAATAAGCGAAAATATAAGTACAGTACTTCAAATTTGAGATGACTAAGGGCTTACTGAAATAAAACCATCGTTTCTTGAGGATTTTTACGCTGAACATATATGTATAATACTTTAAAACCTTTTTTTGCACAGAGAATTTTATTCAAATATTCTTTTCCGTTTTTAAAGTATCCTCTTTTCGCTTCTCAACCACTTAGTGCTTTTATACGAGTTTTCTAAGAGGTTTCCTGGAAGTCGTATTGCTAACTCTGTTGGTATGTCGCTAGATTTGGAGATTATTCCCTTTTATACATATACACAAATATATATATATATATATATATATGGCCTGCAAAAGGGTTGCTGGTATCTAACTGGAAGGAGACCCACACGCTGAACGTATGTGACGATGTGTGGAACCGGCCAGGCCAGTAACCTAGTGTCCTACCCCGCCTTCAAGTGGTGCAGGCTGAGCTTTCTATTTATGTGGCAAATTAATATTTGCTGCACGGATAGAAAGGCGGAAGGGGAGGGCTAATTCACCAACCCGTCTAGCCAGCGTGGTGAAATTATGGCTAATTCCTCCATTATGTTGACACACCAGAAACCATGGCCCCTAGTCTCCAGGTGCTGGAGTGCTCCTGATCAAGGCAGCGGTCAGTGTGGCATGAAAGCAGGGGGTGCTAAGAATCACTGGAATGGCCCAGGCTGCCGTTTGTTATTGACCTTGGCTACGTTTAATGGACGATCCCTTGCTTCTGAAGCAAAACTTCAGGAATTGGAAGAGGAACTAGACAAGATCAAATGGGACATTGTAGGACTCAGTGAAGTTAGAAGAAAAGGTGAAGAGTTGGTGGAACTGAAAAGCGGACATTTGTTTTACTATAGAGGAACGGAAACTGGAAGAACAAGTGGTGTTGGCTTCTTAATCAACAAAAGAATTAAAGACTGTCTTCTGGAAGTTGAAAGTACATCAGATCGAGCAGCGAGGCTTGTTGTTCAACTAACCCAGCGATACCAACTTCAAATAGTACAGGTATATGCACCAACATCAAGCCATACCGACGAAGAGGTTGAAGAATTTTATGAAGAAATCAAAGAGTTACACACCAAAGGGAAACAACATATCAAGCTCATCATGGGGGATTTCAATGCAAGAATTGGACAACAGGAACAAGGAGAGACATCGGTTGGTAAATACGGATATGGGGAAAGGAATGAACGTGGCGATCAACTCATCGAATTTGCAGAAGCTGAAAACCTTAGCATCATGAATTCATTTTTTAAGAAGAAACCGCAAAGAAAATGGACATGGAAACACCCAAATGGGGGAACTAGTGAAATTGACTATATCCTGGCAAACAAGAAATCAATTATTGAAGATTGCAGTGTACTGAACAGATTTAATACTGGAAGTGATCATCGAATGGTGAGATGTAAAGTGCACTTAAATACTAAATTAGAACGACAGAAGCTCATTAGGAAACAAGTAAGTAAGAGGGTGGATCTAATGAAACTGAAAGTAAATACCGAGGCATTCAAGTTGGAATTAAAAAATCGCTTTTCTGCACTGGAAGGACTTATTGATGAAAGTGATATCTCAGAAGCAAATGAAAACATTGTTAAGACAATAGTTGAAACTGCTGGGGAAATTGGTGGTGTAACCTGTAAAAAGCACAATAGCAAATTATCTGAGAAGACGAAACAGCTCATGAAAAGGCGAAGAGATATGAAGGTGGACAATCGAAATACCAGTTCCAGGATTGAGTACATAGAACTTTGTAAAACTCTGCGCAAAAGCATGAAAGAAGACATAAGAAAATTCAACTGTGAGCTAGTAAGGAAAGCCATTGAAAATAACAAGAGCCTTAGGGTTGTTAAAGGAAGTTTATCTGTTGGGAAGAAACACATCATTGCATTAAAAGGAGAGGATGGCACCGTAACAAGAAATAGGGAAGAAATACTTAGAAGAGTTGAAGAATTCTACAAAAAACTATATGAAAGTAACAGTGGATTAAACGAAGACACTGAAATAGTCGAAGGAACAGCTCCTAAAATCTTAAAAGAAGAAGTTTCATTTGCAATAAAAAATATGAAGAAAGGAAGAGCCCCTGGTGATGATGGTATTACATTAGATATCCTAAAAGAAGCTGGAGAATATGTAGAAGACATACTTGCAAAATTCTTTACCAAATGTCTTAACAGCGGTAACATACCAAACCAATGGGATTCTGCAACAGTAATTCTTTTGCATAAAAAAGGTGATAAAGAGGATTTGAAAAATTACCGACCAATTAGCTTGTTACCTGCTATTTATAAAATCTTCACAAAAGTTCTAACACATCGCCTGCAGAAAAAATTAGATGCAGCTCAACCAAGAGAACAAGCTGGATTTCGAAGTGGATTCAGTACAGTGGACCATATTCAAGTATTAAGAGAATTAATTGAAAGAACACATGAATATGAACTTCCATTGTGTGTTGCATTTATTGACTATGAGAAGGCCTTTGACTCTATAAAAACATCAGCAGTCATCAACTCTTTAAGATCAACAGACATTGAGGATGTGTACATTGACATGGTGAAACGTGTGTATAAAAATGCAAGTGCAAAATTTCGGTTACATAAAGATACCAAAACTATCAAACTTGGCAAAGGGGTGAGGCAGGGAGATACCATTTCTCCAAAACTTTTTACTTCTGCTTTACAGATGATTTTTCAGCTGATAAATTGGAATAACAAGGGAATAAAAATAAATGGTGAATATTTAAATCATCTGCGGTTTGCTGATGACATTGTTATTTTTTCAACGGACCCATTAGAACTCCAAGACATGGTACAAGAGCTCTCAACTAGAAGTGAAGAAGTTGGACTCAAGATGAACCTACAAAAAACTAAGATCATGTTCAATAATTTTGTAGAGGAAACAAAAATACAAGTTGACAACACTGAGCTAGAAATTGCTGATTCATATATTTACCTTGGCCAGCTGATTTCAATGGATGGCAACATTATGAAAGAACTCAACAGACGTATTAAACTTGGCTGGAGTGCATTTGGAAGAAACAGTTTTATCCTGAAGGGGAAATTGCCTTTGTGTCTAAAAAGAAAGGTCTTCAACCAGTGTGTATTGCCAGTCCTCTCTTATGGATCAGAGACATGGAGTCTAACAGTTGGAGCAATACGAAAGTTACAGACAACGCAAAGGAGCATGGAGAGGTGCATGCTTGGAATAACTAGGAGAGATCGAAAAAGAAACACTTGGGTGAGAGAGCAAACTAGAGTAGAGGACATCATTGTTAAAGTAAAAGGACTGAAATGGCGATGGGCTGGGCATATTGCAAGAAGAACTGATCAACGATGGACAACAGAAATTCTGAACTGGATTCCAAGAGACCACCGAAGACCTAGAAAACGTCCTCAAACTAGATGGGTGGATGAAATAAGAAAAGAGGTTGGGGTGACGTGGAAACGAATGGCCCAGGATAGACTTGTGTGGAAAGCATTTGGAGAGACCTTCATCCAGCAGTGGATAGATAATGGTTGAATATGATGATGATGATGATGATGATGTATATATATATAAACAAAAAATTTCCTCAGGATACCCTTGAGGATTAAAGGCTCCTCCTCGTGTGGACAATGTTTCACTAGTGATGAGGAGTTGATAGCAGAAGTTGAGAAGTTTTTTTAGCGGCAAGATGAAGCTTTCTACCACGGCGGTATCCAACAGGTTGTAAATCCTTGAAGAAATCTGTGGCTCTGCACGGTTCACATGTCTAGGAAGACTAATACATGCTGACAATTTCAAAGGTTTTGCTCACTCTTTTCTTTCTATTCGAAAATGTGAATTATATAAAACCTCGTTTTATTCTATTGTTGATTCTTGTATTCCCTTATTTTATTTCAATAATTCGCAAAAATATAATTTATTTTCTTTCTTCTTTTTTTTGCGTTAGTATCACTTGTACAAATCTGTAATGCCTTTTATGGTAAAAAAACTAAATAATTTGCAGTCCACTTTTTTTTCAAAAATATATATATATCTTGTTATAATAATCAGCCAAAAAGAAACAGAGACGTCGAAGAAGCGAAAGAGGAAAATTTTTTCGTGAGCCACGAACTTAACTTTAGGAGGTAAAAATACAATACAAATATGAAAAAAGGATGAACTATATATCTTTTTATATATCTGATATGTATCATTGTGCTAATTAATCCTTCAAAACCAGAGCACACTAAAAACAAACATGAATATTTTTGCCGAGAATAATAAAAGAATATCTACTAAATAAATAATAGAAACTAAATGCAGCGAGCCAGCTGAGTTAAGCGAAGTTATACAATTACTGCAACTTATACGTTAAAAACCATGATTTATATATTTCGAATATTAAATATGAGTTTTGATAATGACCGCCCCTTCCTCAGTTTACTTGTACTAGCCCTGAAAGCTCTGGAACCAGTCTTGCTGAAACGTTAATGGTAGAATTGGAATTCTAGGAGCAATTCAATGCCAGCTTCGTAACAGGCGTTCATCAAAAAAGCGCCCGCGATGTCATCGGCCTTTGGGGAAACGCAGTGTCTTCGCCCCAAAAGGGCTTTTAAAATTTTTTCTTCACCTTCCGCTTTTCACTGGAGAATCTGCGAAAAATGGTCAAAGTTTGACGCCGACTTCTTTGGTTCCTCCTCTGGGGATTGAACTCTTGATGGAAAGCAACGAGGAAAGAAAATATGAGTTGACCACTCATGACCAGACTTTAGAGCCGGACTGAAATACTCATATTGGCATTCTGCTACTCGGGTCACATATTGACTTCTATAGTTGGGTCTAGCACTTGTTTAGGCCGGCTCCAATACCCCGTCTTTTGCCTCACCCTCGCTTTTTTGCTAACTAAATACAACTTGGGGGTTTTGGGATCATTTTGGCTTGTAGGTCACGTTCCATCCCGTGTTATGAACTTGGCTGAAAAATTTTAAGAATTGGCCACGATTTTTATCTAACCACATCAACAACCCGAAAATGAACTTTCGATTTACGGTTGCATCGTCGTGTTTTAGATCACGAGGGGCATAATGAGCTAGTTGGAACGGGACCTTCTGATAAACGGGACCTGCTGCGAAACGGAACCCTCTAACCATGATAAACATACCCACAAAGCTTGCTGGAATTTGCATTGAGCCCAAAAGCATAATTAGGAAACGCTGTCAGATAAATGTGTGTTTCGTGAACGGGGTAGGGTCAGTCACCTGTATAGTACCCCTATGGAAAAATGAGCGCCAACACATCACCTTTAGCTGGCCGTAATTACTGCCATACACCAATGTGGTAGAAGTTATCTGCCAATAGATATAGTTATGCCAATGTGGTATAGTTATGCCAATGTGGTAAAAGTTATCTGCCAATAGTAAGCGTAGAGGAAAAAATGTTTCGTTAACGCCTGGACACATAAAGAAATGTGTTTGAAATTTCATATAAATCCATATACAATAAGATTCTGATAATCCGAATTCACCAAGTTTATAGTTCATTTGAATTACTGGACCATTCATATCACCGAGATGTTCGAAGTATCGGGGTCTTTACGTTTTTACGCTCTTTAACACACGGGATAGGGGCTTTTAATTCATCTTCGGTTATTCATCTTCCCAGGCCTGTATGAAGGGGCAATTGGGGTAAGGTAAGGGGCATACGGGGCACGTCACACAGGGATTGTTCTATATATATATATACATATAAATAGCCAGATGGGGCAACTGGGACCATGCCACTACTGGCCCCGGTTCGATTACTGAACTGCATCTTCCCCTGATACCAGTTAAAAATCGGATAGAAATGTATATAGGTTATGTATATATAGGTTCAGCATATTTGCCTTGTTTCCTATCACGGTGCCCTTTGTGGCTCCGCTAATACATAATTTAAAAATACGTAAATTGTTAAATACGTGGATTACTAAATACGTAAATCGTCATATACGAGAATTATGTTTTCTTACAGTAGACTCACGTGAGAGCAGCTCGAAACTGTACTTGTCATTTTATGTATAGATTCAGCATACTTGCCTTGTTTCCATAAATACAATTCACGTATTCAACGATCTACGTATTTAGTAATCTACGTAATTTCATATTACGTGTTAACGGAACCACAAAATACGTAATATGAAATTACGTAGATTACTAAATACGTAGATTGTTGAATACGTGAATTGTATTATTTATTGTACAGCACACTCACGTGAGAGCTACTTTAAAAATGCTGCGGAAAACGAAGTAGATGAGAAAGAGAAAACCGGCAACTCTCAACCACCATCGTATACCACTGCTATAAAACCTCGCTTGGTGCAGCATAACCCTTGTTGTTCTGGTACCATTAAAATTCAACTAGCTACTGTCACGGTATCTGTGGAAAGTCATGAATGTTTTATTTGAAGCCATGGATTACATTCATGGCCATGTATGTTCACGAAAAGTAGTCCGATGGTACCGTTAGAATTAACGAAAGCTGGCATTACAAATGGCCTAGCCGAATACAGCAAAGAGGAGGAAGTCATTTCGGAACTGGTTTTTAGCGAACGTTTTTCTACACCAAAATCTAGTTCTGAAATGACGTCCTCCCCTCTGCTGTAATCGGCTAGGCCGTTTGTGACGTCAGCTCCCGTTATTTCTAACGGTACCATCGGACTACTTTTCTTATACGAACTGTATTTTATTGAGGTATTTACGACGAAACTTAAATGATGTAAATACTGCGAAAAGAATCAAGCAACTGTAATCTGCACTTTAAACATCTTCACAAATAAAGTAAATATTGGGAATGATTGCTAATATAAGGTCTTCTATACCTCAAGTGTCTTTTCATTTAACTTACTGTACTGAGATTCAAGTGGTTGGAAGGGAGAAGTGGGATGGGTGACCGTCAAAGGCAACACTGTAATCCCAGAAAATTCAAGTGGTCTATGCGTCAATTCAATTTTAAACGAATCCGAAGCTGAATATTATCATGTACATTTTGCTTGCATGCGCTTGGCCCCGCGGCGCCGCTGTGTGGTAACGGTAGCCCAGTGTGCCGTTAACTCGGGTTCGACTCCCAACGGTGCAAAGAATGCTTACTCAGAGATCTCATAAAGATCACACTACTCACTGTGGTCCAGGGTTTGGTTCCCTAGACCATAAGAGGTTCAGATTCCTCGGAAAACAGTAGGTCCTGGCGTAACAAAACTATTGTAGTCCTTGAGCCATAAAACCGCAAACAAAACCGAACGTGATCGCCATTGAACCAAACTTACCGACCGTATTGCATGCTGTAGCAACCACTGACTGATGAATGGTATATCCCTGGATAACTGCTGAGATTCTCTTTCCGATGATATGCGTCTTCTTTATTTCATGTTGGCATTTACGCAAGTTTCATCCAACACTGAAAATGTTCACTCTTTTTTTTTTTTCTATTTTTTCACTATCTGAAGCTTATTCAATATTTTAAATTGCACATGGAACGAGTAGATCTAATTGAGATCTATCGTTTGAGATCAAAACCAACTGCTGTAGCTGCTCGGAATCATGAGCTATACCAATTGGAAATTTCCGCGGAATCCCAAAATGTCCGTTCTGCGTCGATCCTGCCTCTCACGTACTGCGCATGCGCCGTGGTGGTTTCATGTTTTGATGAAAATGCAACTATATACTAGATAGGATGATAGCCAAATCATTCCATTCGGACTTCACGTCAAAAATAACGAGATCTGTTATTATACAATAATGTTTGCCACCCACGTATATTTAGCTCAAGCTAGAGCTTTTTTTATATTTGGAGAAAAAGAGGCGCGGACCTCATCCTGGATTCGAACCAGGGTCCCCACGTTGAGCCCGCGGTGTCTTGACCTACTAGACGAACGAGGACAAGAACAAACGCATTTTTCTCCGTATATGAGGATGTAAGATATTATTACCCTTCACAGGGATAACACAATTGCCAAATAATGGTCAACACAGAAAAGCCTCCGGGGCGAGATTTTTGTGAGTTTTTCGTGGGGGAATTTATTATACAATAATTTTTGCCACCCACGTATATTTAGCTCACATGGTTCAAATCCACGATGAGGACGGCGCCTCTTTTCTCCAAAAACAAAAACCTCTAGCTTGAGCTAAATATACGTGAGCTAAGATGGTGTGCGTTAAGACCCAGTGATGTAGGGAAGGGGGGATCAGTGGCTCAAGCCCCCCATTGGATATCAAAACACATTATTTTCTCTAAGGCCACGTCACGTAATGTTCTTTATAGACATTTGAGCACCCTCCTCCTGAGTTTTGAACTGCTACGTTATTGCTAAGGCCTATAGTTTTCCGAAAAATTCTGACCTCTTTCTCTAGGCAGTCAAACCCCGAACTACGGATCTGTAGAGGAAATAAGCGTGGGCGCCCATATGGAGGCAGAGGGTGGCTCGAGCCTCCCCCTAGCTGTTTAAAAATTTGATTCGCCCGATTCTGCTATGCATTTATTTTCAAAAGTTTTACAGTCACATTTTAAAATAAGGTACTTTTTAGCTCATTACTAATTGTCAAGCAGTATCAATTATTTTTGTAGCGTTTTGGTCTTTTGTACATTCACTAAAATGTTTGGCAGCCTTGAGGAAAGGTTAATAATTTTTATCACCCCCACACACACACACTTCCCTAGAAATACTCACATGGGCGTCCATGGAAACAAGTAACAGCAATCTCTGGATGTGTATAAGATCCGCACCAACACCTTCTCCATAAGAAAGCCCCCGAACCGCTTCGTGACGTCACTACTCATAGGCCAAACTCAGAGGTCAGGAATCTGAGAAGGTTTTGTCCACACCATTGTGTGTTGATGATTTGCGTTACTAAAACGCGTTACCATTACTCAGCAACGTAGTTTTTAAAATTATTGATGGTGGGAGGACAAACACATGTTATAATATGTATATTACAGTATATGTACGAAGCGTAAAAGTACATTAGGTTTTAAATCTAAATTTGAAATTTATAGGGAGTACTGGTCTCACTCTACTTCCTCTCTCCCCCAAATTTATATATGTATATATATATGCTAATTTTTACATGCGCATAAGTGCTGATTTTTACATGTGATCGATTGATATGCTGATTTTTACATTTATCCAGTTGTGTTAATATGCGTTGCATTCACTTCGATTCGTTCCTCGTTTCTAGTCCTCGGCATATATCTGACTCCATGTTGAATTATGGCGCAAGGACATTTTGTCTTCCGTTAACAGGTAAAGCAAGAAATAGCAATGGGTATGGTAATCGTTAAGGCTTCATAGTAATGCAGAAATAAGCTGAGCAGTTCATCAACAATAACAACTGTTTATTAAAACTTAATTTAATTTTTTAACTTGAAGAAAGAAAAAACGTACATTACTCTCGTCAGTTCATACCGTCGACCTATACTTTCAGCAATACGTCGTCAAAAACAAACCGATATTTAAGTGTATAATGCATACTGCATATAACATAGCTTAACTGTCTAGATAAGCAATACGGCATAACAACTGCGCTAGTAACAACACATACTAACTAGCTAGTTGCCTAAAGCAAAGAGAAGAGAAAGTTGATTAAACTTGCTACAGATATGTCAACAGTATATGACGTCACAATGACGTACTTTTTTTTGGCCATTCCACAAAAGAGTAATACATGTAACCGACAATGTAGAGCATTTAAACCTTTTATTAAACTAGCGTATGCTTCCACTCAACCCGTGTGCTTATAACAGTACGCCACACTCACATAGGCACTCATAGAAACAAGTAACGGCAATCTCTGGATGTGTATAGGATCCACACCAACACCTCCTCCATAAGAAAGCCCCCAACCACTTCGTGACGTCACTACTCATAGGCCAAACCCAGAGGCCAGAAATCTGAGATGTCCACACCATTATATGTTGATGATTTGCTGAAACGCACTTCCATTACTCGGCAACGTAGTTTTCAAAGGTATTGGTGGTGGTGGAAGGGCAAACACACATATTATATTATGTATATTATTATAGTATATGTACAAAGCATATAAGTTCATTATATGTTAAATCTAAATTTATTTGAAATTAATAAGGAGGTACTTATCTCACATTACTCCCTCTATCTCTCTCTCTCTATCTCTCTCTCTCTCCCAAATTTACGCACGCATATATATGCTGATTTTTACATGCACATATGTGCAAATTTGTGCATGTAAAAATCATTATTGGCAGACCCTCTCCAAATACCCCGCCATGCAGCAATATCAGGGGTGTAGTGGAGTCTGAACGCACCAGAACACCGGTCCGAGATTACTTTCTGAGGTCTCTCTCGCTCTATTCTCTATCTCAGCTTCTCCTCCCACAATACCACCGAGAACAGAGCATTCCGGCACTGCTTAATTTACAACTACATCCTCGAGCAATATGTTTTAGACTTAATATTATTAAACATGTTATTTTGTTCTATAAAGCGTATACTTTAACCTTTCGCTTTGGGGAGGCTACCGCGCAAAGAACGGCGCGCATACAAGTCAACTCGTTAAACAACTCATGCACAAGCGGGTCAAAAACCGAGCCAGAAAAGTGAATGGCACGTAGAGATCTCAATTTTTGAGAACGGTGGTTTTCGGTCATAAATTCTGATTTCGTTTGGACGTGTTTCAAATGGCATGAGTCTAGAAAATATATATAACTTCTTTTCATTCGCAACATTTTTTTAATTAATTGAATATATATATAAATATTTTTCAACTATGCATATTTAAAATGTGCAAATATTGATATTATAAACTAAAGAATGAGTGAAAAATATCAACACCAAACTTTTATTTTATTGTGAGCAAAAATTGACCTTTTAGTTGCGAAAAATATACCGGTCGAGTGGCCTTTATGGCATAGATTTGAATGAAACAGCTTTAACTCGGCTCTCTGCGAGAAAAATTCTAATTGCCTGGCGTACTTTACTATTTTGCGCAATTTTTAAATATTTATCAAAATTTTACCAAATTGTTGAGTGAAAACAATTGGTGGTCTGCGAATGCAATATTCAATTTGAAATTGTAATGAAACTTTAAAATTGGTTTTATGAAAGCGTGAATTACGTACTTGTATCTCTGCTATATAAAGAATATATATCTAAGAGCAGAACCGTTTCTGGCAGGTGTGCACAAGGTTCCCAGCATCTGGACAGCCATAAACTGCTTGTTGTCTTATTTTTGACCTTTTAGTAAAAACAAAACACATCTTGGATTTTTATTTTATTTTATGAAAATAAAAAATTAAAAATATTTCTCTTTTGAACTACAGCTCTTTCGAACCATGCATATATAAATTTAAAAGTAAACGCTTCACATATCAAATTCTATATAAGATAATATTAAATTAATAAAAACAGCGTGATTTTTTTTTCCTCATCGGGGTATACAATAAATAAGCCAGGAACGAGCCTGCATGTAACTATATAGAAAAGTAAGCAGAAGCAAAATTTTACATGATAATAGAAAGTTTCATATTCATTTCTATATTGAAATGAAACCTTTGATGTAACTCGAGGAGAGTTACGGGTGACTTAGTCTTTCGAAACAAAAAAAATCAGTCTTCCTACAAAAAAAAAAGAAAAATGTACAAATATATACCATGTACAAAACACTGAATCACAAGACGAAATATGCCAATAACTGAAATATGGAAATTAAAAAAAAAATCGTATGCAAATTTCAAAAACGAGTATTTTTGTTTCGTTGAGGTATGAAAGAAATGATACAATTTGCTAATTAAGTATGTTTTCAACGATTTAAACAAACTTAACAGCTGTCATAAAATTTAAATGTGCAAGGAATACTGAATAACAATTACATTTAAACTGAATGCCAAAAGGGGACTTTAAGGAGTCTGGATTATTAAAAAAAAAAACTTTAAACATCTGCACGTCACTAAATTTCTTTCAATGAAGAAAATACACAGAGGGAGCAAAGTATTCGATTGTTATTAGCAGGTTTCAATAGATATTGAACCCTCTATTGCTTTTGGTTTTTCTGTCTGTCCATCCGTCCATCCGCAATAAAAAGAGTAAGGTAAAGGTCCTCCGTAAATGCAATAATGGTGTGCACTGTGAACATTGAAAATCTACCGAGTTACTTGAGAATTAGAGAGTGACGAATTAGAGAGTGGCAAATTAGAGAGCAGCCAATTAGTCGCTAATTAAAGAGTGGCGTATTAAAGAATCTCGAATTGGAGAGTGGCGAATTAGAGGGCGGTGGATTAGAGAGCGGCAGATTAGCGAGTTGCGAATAATATTAATTGAAACCCGCTAAATTTAAATATCGACCTCGGGTGATTTGCTTTCACTGGCTTGTTTAATATAATAAAGTAAATATTATTATTATAAGCCTTAAGTACAAGGAAAGCTTATAGCTCTTTCCTTATCATGGGAAAATTTACAAGCTATATTTAATATTATTGCTTTTCATCGGACTACATATAACAATATACAGTATGTATATATATATATATATATTGTTATAATTTGTTAGGAAAGTCTTTGTTGTTTTATGAAACCGTGTTACTTCCTTATTCATTGTTGCGGTTAAAATACAAACAACATTTTTTTTTTATAATCAGAACAACAACTGACAGCATAAGATCAAAGTCTATTTCAAACTTCTCCTTTAAACTTGAGGTTCATCCTTAAACCGCATTGTGACAAAAACTGTTCGAGCGTCATTGAAATTCATAGAACTTTCTCAGGCATCACATGTTTGTCATAAATGGCCAATATACAAGCATACGGAAATGAAAATATACTATTTAGAGAAAGAGATGACGATATTTTACAAGGCAAGTTCACAACTTTAAGTAAGTTGATTTTATAAAACATGTAACTTTAAAGGGATTTTATATATTATTTCTGATTACTTCGAAGTCATATTACTTTTGATATATGATAAACTACTTAAGTCCTAAACGATTTACCCCAGTAGATCCGTGCATGCGACACGTCTGCTTTTTTTATATATGTACATAATTATGTATTTAAACATATATAATTATTGCATAAAATGCATACATTTTGTTAAAATGATGCTCGATTTTTATTAATGCATTTCCTCAAAATTTTGCTCAAAAAATCAGGTGGCCCTGTCACCATTGACGAGTAGACGTTTGCAGTTTGCTAGTAGGAAATCCTTTTTCATATTTTCATTTCGAGTCAGGCAAGTATCGTTCTTGCCCGAAGAATGGGGTCTCCACCATTAGCTGAGCCCCATATAAAATATATATATATATAAAAGTTTTCCTCGCCCATTCTTGGCGGAAACAGGCTTTGGGACGGGCAGAGCGCCATGTTCCCAAGCCTCTTTTTACATCACTTCTTAATGTGCCATGTCTAGAAACTTCCTGACAATGTGACACGTGTTTAGGATTGTGGCTTTTTGTATTTCAATGTAGGTGTTTGGGTCAATGTTGAGTATCTCCAAATTCGTCGCAAGCGTTTTTGGTACTATCCCTGTTGCTGAGATGACTAACGGGATGATGAGGATCTTTTCCATACCCCATATATCTCGTACTTCATGTCTGAGATCTTGGTACTTGGTGATTTTCGTTGTGTAGGTTGTCTGTATGTTATTGGTGTTGGGTACTGCTATGTCGATTAAGTACGTGGTCTTATTCGATTTATCGACGAGGGTTATGTCAGGACGGTTATGTGGGACTGTCTTGTCTGTTATGATTGCTCTATCCCAGTAAAGCTTGTGTGTTTCGTTCTCATGCACGGTCTCTGGCTCATATTTGTAGTACGGGCATTTTTCTGTCAGAAAGCCAGCATTCGCTGCCAATTTCTGGTGGACTATTTTCGCTACTTGATCGTGTCTATGTTTGTAGTCTGACTGCGCAAGGATCTTGCATCCTGCCATCACGTGTTGGATTGTCTCCGATGCCGCATGACAGTGTCTGCATTTGTCGCTTTCTATGTCTTTTCTCTGGATGAATTTCTGATTGTTCCTTGTTGCGATCACTTGGTCTTGGATGGCTAGCATGAATCCTTCTGTCTCTGGCTGGAGAGTGCCTTTGGCCAGCCAAGAATTTGATGCCTTTTTGTCAACGTGTGGTTGTTGCAGGTCATTGTAGTGCCTGCCATGTAATGGTTTTCCGGCCCAAGTTCTCAGTTTCTGTTCGTTGGCTGTTTCGAGGACACGCTCTTCGGTACTACACAGGTTTAGTGGCGTGTAATTTGCATCTGCTTGTATTATGGCTTGGATGAGTGGCGATCGGGGACTCTTCAACTGGAAGTATTGCCTCATGCTCTGGATCTGCTTGTCATGTAAGTCTTTGAGGTCCGCTTGTCCGCGTCCTCCTTCTTCCCGGGGTAGTGTTTGCCGTTCAATTGCCGTTGCAGGGTGTAGTTGTCCGGCTCTTCTCTGGATGGTTCTCATTTTCCGCTGGAGTTGTTCTAGTTCAGTGTTGGACCATTTGATGATCCCGAAGGAGTAGGTGAGCACTGGTACCGCATATGCGTTAATTGCTTGCGTGGTGTTCTTCCCGCTCAGTTTCGTCTTCACAATGCTTCTAAGTCTTTCTTGGAATGCTTGCGTGAGCTGGACTTTGACTTTCTTGTGCTCCTGCTGCCGTTTTTGCATTATCCCTAGGTATTTGTAGGTTTCGCCCTCGTCCAAGGTCTTCAGTAGTCTCCCGTCTTCGAGTTCGATGCCTGGTAAATCTTCTTTGCTATTCTTCTGTATTTTGCACTTATCGAGGCCGAATTCCATTCCTATGTCCTTGGAGAATGTCTCTGTTATACTGATGAGTTGTCGGAGTTGGGTGATTGTTGGCGCGTATAGCTTGATGTCATCTACGTACATGAGGTGGGAGACTTTATGTAGGTTTCTCTTGTCTTTCTTCAGCATGTATCCGTATTTACTTGTGTTCAGCATCCTTGACAAGGGGTTTAACGCCAAGCAGAACCACTGGGGGCTTAGTGCGTCTCCTTGAAAGATTCCGCGGCGGATGGGGATCTCGGCCGTTTCTATTTTACTGTCTGGCGTGTTTAGCTGTAACCGGGTTCTCCATTGTTTCATGCTGCTCTGTAGGAATCGGATGATTGAGGGATGCACTTTGTATATGCTGAGTATTTCAAGGAGCCACGAGTGCGGAACAGAGTCGAAAGCCTTCTTGTAGTCTATGTATGCGGTGTTGAGTTTTCGCTTTTGTTTTCTTGCTTGTTCCAGGATAACTGAGTCGATGGTAAGCTGCTCTTTACATCCCAGAGTCCCTTTCTGGCATCCCTTTTGTTCTTCCGTCATTAAGTTGTTGCTTTCGCTGTGCCGGCTTATTTTTTCAGAGATGCACCCCGTGAGTATCTTGTACAGGG
>QLNU02014802.1:74396324-74419768 GCA_006491805.2 Dysdera silvatica | reverse complement strand
ATGGGATATAAAATGCATTACCATTCAAGTGTTACAAAAAGTATAATCATTCAAGTAATTTGAAAAGCAGTATCATCTCAAGAGTACAATAAACATTTCATAGAGTGAAACGCATAATCATATCAAAAATTATATTAAAATTATATTATATTAAATGCATAAACAGCTCAAGAGATAATCATTCAAAAAATTTGAAGAAGTATAAGCATTCAAGAAATTAGAAACAGTAAGATCATTCAAGAGAAAAGGAATAAGCATTCAAGAAATTTGAAAAAATATAAGCAATCAAGAGATTAAAGAAAGTACAAACATTCAAGAGATTTGAAAAGTATAAATATTCAAGAGGTTTGGAAAGGTATAAACATTCAAGAAATTTTAAAAGATAATAAGCATTCAAAAGATTCGAAAAATAATATAATTTAAGAGGTTTGAAAGAGTGTAATAATTCAAAAAAAGTGTAATCAAACGAAAGATTCGAAAGAATATAAACATTCAAGATACTCAAAAATACAATCATTCAAAAGAACCATAGCCATTAAGGGATTCCATAAACATTCAAGAGATTTATAAGCGTTTAAGAGATTTATAGTCATTCAAGAGATTTATATTCATTCAAGAGAGCCATAGTTATTCTAGAGCTTCATAAACATTCAAGAGATTCATAATCATTCAAGAGGTTCATAATCGTTCAAGAAATAAAAAAAAATTATTCAAGAGAGTTAAAAATTATAGTCATCTAAGAGATTAAAAACAAAATATGGTCATTCAAGATATTCAAAACAAACGTAGTCGTTCAAGAGACTCATAATCATTCTAGAGATCCATTATCATCCAAGAGATGAACGATCACTCGGGAAATCTATTATCGTTCAAGAGGTTAATAATCGCTCAAAAAATCTATTTTCATTCAAGAGATTCTTAATCACTCAAGAGATCCATTATCATTCAAGAATTTCATAATCACTCAGAAATTTCATTACCAAAGGATTCATAATCAGTCAAGAAAGGCATTATCATTCATAGGCTTTGTAAATCATTTAAAAGATTATTTTATACAACTCCTTGTTATTTCCATCTCCGTAGTTGGGATGAGAGCATTGGACCTTTTCAATATTATGTGAAGGAATTCGAAATGGTTTATCCTCATAGCTCGGTAAGTTAATTTTATACTAGTTCCTTTCTCCTTCATATATCTTCAAGTTAGTTTGTAAATCAATATTTATACATATTAAAAGTTTGTAGAAATTATATTCAAATATTTTAACATCCAGTTTAATTCAAAATTTCAACTTTTAATATACCGAAAATGCGTCGTATAATAATTTACTTCTAAAAAGTTGTAAATGTAGTTTTATTTTTAGGCAAAAAAGGAAAGAAAAAATTTTAGAATAAAAATGCATTTTTATTTTTAAAATTACATTCCTTAATCCTTCTTAAAAATCTTTAGAAATATTCTATTTTTAAATCTATAAAGAAATTTTTTCATCAATCAAAATCATAAATTTCAACATCAAAACAATAAGTACATATTCTTAAACATGGTAAAGAAAATAGAAAAAGTTTTTCGTTAATTTTTCATGTATTTAAGAAACTGAGAATTTCCAAACAGTTTTTTTATTTTCATGTAGAAGAATATAAAAATACGTTCTTTACTTTACGGAAAGCAAAATATCTTTATCTGACACGTGAATGCGAGAATAACAAGTGAATTGAGAGAATGTGATTTTACCTTTTAACTGAGACGTGAAATTTTTCTTTCTGTGCATCCTGATATTCAGTGGTTTAAAAAATGTTTTTGACCCGGGTAGCCCTTTAAAAATAAAAACACGAAACCCCTGACTCTTTTTCACTTTTACTTTTTACTTTCTACTCATACTTTTTACTTTCACTTTTACTATATGTAAATTAGTAATATAATAAGTGGATTATTTTTTCTGAGTATGTCCTTTCATTTCCAGTGTTTCCGAGAATACCCTGTACATACACCGCGGAACATAGTTTAAGGACCTCTGCCTTGATTCTTCCACTACCGTTTGAATGAAGTGCGAAATTAATTCATAAAGATGTTAAGGTATTATTACCCTCCGCAGGGATAACACAATTGCCAAATATGGTCAACACAAGAAAGCCTCCGGGGCGAGATTTTTGTGAGTTTTCGTGGGGGAATTTATTATACAATAATTTTTGCCACCCACGTATTAATTACAGCTCAAACTAGAGATTTATTCGTTTTGGAGAAAAAGAGGCTTTCCCATCCTAACAAAGTTCGACCGGTTAACATCTTTACATACGGAGAAAGAGAGCGTTGTTTCCTGTCCTCATTCGTCTAGCGGTCCAAGACACTCCGGGCTAAACGGAGGGACCCTGGTTGAAAGTCGCCATGAGAAAATCTTTCTCCCAAAAGCAAATTCCACGTATCCGAAAAACCACGTAGTACGTTGTAGCTCTAGTTTGAGCTGTAATAAATACGTGGGTGGCAGAAATCATTATATTAATTTATAAAAGCGCTATGAACCGATAGTTCATTATTAAACTGTTTCCAAGTCCTGCATTGGTACATTGGTTGCACATTTGCCTATTAAGCGGTACGGAAACCCGATTGCCCTCCTCCCAGTAGTATAATTAAAAAAAGCTTGCTATCTAGCTGCTCATTGTAATCCGGCGATTGGGTCTCCTAGATTGGGTCTCCAGGTTTTAAAACAATCGGATTCCTCCGAAAAATATAGATTCCGGCGCAGTATGCTCTTTCCTGTCCTTGCATCGGAATACGCAATCCAACAATAAATTATAATTTTTATTAATCTTAAAATAACTTTAAGAAAACCTAAACTAAGTTTAGCTGTGTCTTTTCCCCTGTATATGAATATGAATATAAATACGTATGCGGTCAGAAATAATTTATGCTTAGTAATATATATTATATCGTGCGTGCTTCTTATGTTCGGTAAAGTACCTTAAAGTGATAAAAATAAATTTAATTATCTAATAATTAATTTTTCTCTTATTTGTAGTCGAAAGAAAAGACAAAATTTCACACGAATTAACAAGGAAAAAATATTAGCAAAATTTTTTGTGGACTTTCCTCTTTAAAACCAAAGAATGATACAAGAAAATTCCTCTCCAGTTCATGTGGAATGATGTGGATAGAACATCAGTGTATGAAGGTATCTCCAGCGTTTACTGGACAGCTACCACTATTTTAGAAAAGTATTTCTTACTGGTCAAAACTGTGTCTGCCAAGGTAAATTTTTGGACTATATCTTTGGCTATTTGGCACAAATATAATCGGTCTAAAATTAAGAAAAAGCAATGATAAACAGAAATATCTAGAAATTATAAAAACATCATTTTTTTTATTTTTGCAGAAATTCGAAAAATTATTTAAGAATTTATTTAATCACATCTTCACATCTTTTTATATTTTGCGCTTGGTATACTCTTTTAGAATTTGTTTCCGTTAATTGTCAATTCCTTCAATTTGTTCCGTTTTAGAATCAGTTTCCGTTTTCAACTATCTTAGCATGGAGTTAAATTATACTGAATTATAATCGTAAACCGCACAAAAATAACTAATTATTAACAAAAATCGCTTTCTATTCATAAAATAGCGATAAATTTTAGGGGTTTTATTAATGAATAATTAAAAACGAATATTTATTGAAGAATGTTTGCCGCATATCATTGTCTAAATTAAAAATCACTTGGTCCAAATTTGTAGCCAACGAAGTTACATAATAAACTGAATGATGAAATATTGAATATACTTAAATCCTATCCATTTCAAAAAAACATCCAATTAAAATAATGAAAGAGGTTTTTTTAGTAAAAAACTTGACGCAGCATAAAATCTTTTGTAATCAATATGTCATCAACTAGAAAATGATATTAGTAACTAAACGTAATAGTTCAAAGCAATCTTGGTTTAAAAAAAAAATACCTAAAAACAACCCGGTGCATGCATAATACAAAATAAAAACTACAGAAAATACAAAAACGCAAAATAATATGAATTTCGATTCTGTTACATTATCAAATAAGATAATTCAAGTGAATTATAATTCTCCTCTTATTTATATTTTATCTTAATTCTTCTGTGTTATCCTCAAAATTAAAAATCTATACTAAATTTAAATCTTCCCATTATTGGTAATACAACCAAATGCTTAATTTACACCAATAATTTCTGAAAAATTACAAAAGATAAAATAATGTATTTCTAATTCAGTAGAGTATTTTTAGAGGAATAATATATTTGTTTACAAGGAATAATATATTTGTTTACAAGGAATAATATATTTGTTTACAAGGAATAATATATTTGTTTTTCATTCATGTCAGTAAAAATAATTTTCCCGAAACATAGAAACGATAATAAAGAAACAAAATATTAATTTAAACGGTCTGTACATTTCAGCTACAATAAATAAAACGACATAGTTTGAACTTTAACATTGCGAAATTATACAACGATATTCCCATTTAGCTTATTTTGGAGTCGCATACACATGAAGGCATTTATCATTTGGCTTAAATGGTGGTCAGTAAAAAGGAGGACTGAAGTTCCCCTTAAACGTCTTTATAGAATCCCTAACTTTAAAGCCTTGTATTACAAAAGAATTCCAATCAACTAAATATATTTACAATCCTTTGCATATTCCCCTAAGTCAAACATACTTTATAACTGATTAAAAAAATAATCTATGACCGAAATCCCAAAACATCTTTGAATTAACGCATATTTTTTTTTTTTTATCTATCGCCAATATTCGTAAATGTATGATTTATTTCGTTCATATTATTCGAAATCTACTAGAACTAAACTTTGACTCTTAAAATAAATCTTTAATAAAAATCAACGTTCCAAATTTCAGCTAAATATTTGTTTATGTTAACAAATATTCGTATTATATTTCTGTTAGAGACAGTTGTACAAAGGAGAACAACAGTTAAACATGTTAACAAGTTAGTTAACAGGTTAAACATGCAGTTCAGCCTAATATTTATCAATGCAATATACCTTAACTCCGTTGTTGATAATGACGTATATATTCCATGTATATGTATATTCAATTTAACAATTGTCTTTTAAACCTTCGACTATAAAATAACTTTTGGATCACTGTCTTATTCCTCTCAATAATACAAAATATCTGCATAAAATATGTTATACGCTACTAAAATACAACCAGTCAGTAATATTCGTAAAAATACTACTCGCTATCCTAACCAATGAAATATGATTTTTACAGGAGATTCCTGGGGATTATTAAATTATCAAAAATACGAGTAAAATACATTAAATTTAAATTGTCTAAGTTGCAATTCGGTATAGTTAAATTCCGTAAAACAATAAATACCCCCAAACCCCTATAACACCAAACTCATATCGTTTGTTAAAAAAAATAAAAAATAACAAAATAAAAGCTTCTTCCTCCAGTATTATCAGTATTAGTAAAACGAAAATAATTGATATTTTAAATATATTGCATATTATTTGGAGAATATTGAAGAATCAAACTTGTGTTCGTATATTTCTGACATTAAAAATATGCGATCTGTAAAATCGCATTATAGATATTCGGTCGAGAATAAAACTAGAAAAAAATACATATATTTCAACTAAGGACTGCTCTAATTGTTTAAAAGCTAAACTTTAATAAAAATCATTTCGTAGACCCTTTAATAATATATAAAATCATTCGTAGACATAATAATATATAAAATCATTTTCGTGAACCTTAATAATATATAAAAAATGTTAGACCTTAATAATATATAAAAATCATTTCGTAGACGTAATATGTAAAAAATCATTTCGTAGACCTTAATAATATATAAAAATCATTTCGTAGACCTTAATATATAATAATCATTTCGTAGACCTTAATATATAAAAATCATTTCGTAGACCTTAATAATAGATAAAGGAGTAAATAAAAATTGCATTTTATGCCCTAATTTATTATCAAATATCAATTATTATATAAATAGGCTTCACATTATAATATAAATAGTTTTCACATTAGAATATAAATAGTCTTACATTATAAATATAAATAGGCTTCACATTATAATATAAATAGTCTTCACATTATAATACAAATAGTCTTCACATTATAATACAAATAGTCTTCACATTATAATATAAATAGTCTTCACATTATAATATAAATAGTCTTCACATTATAATATAAATTGTCTTCGCATTGAAGTATAAATAGTCTTCATATTATAATATAGTCTCCACATTATAATACAAATAGTCTTCACATTACAATATGAATAGCCTTCACATTATAATATAAATAGTCTTCACATTATAAAAAGTCTTCACATTATAATATAGTCTTCACATTATATTACAAATAGTCTTCACATTATAGTAGAAATAGTCTTTATATTATAATAGAAATTCTCTTCACATTATAACATAAATTGTCTTCGCATTAAAATATAAATAATCTTCATATTATAATATAAATAGTCTTCACATTATAATATAAATAGTCCTCACGTTATAATATAAATAGTCTTCACATTATGATGTAAATAGTCTTCATATTATAATATAAATAGTCCTCACGTTATAATACAAATAGTCTTCATAATATAATACAAATAGTCCTCACATTATAATATAAATAGTCTTCACATCAGTTTATTTGCTTCAATGCTTTCAATATTATCCAACAGCAAATAAAATATATTTTTTTGTTTTAACATTACATAGAAAAATAACGATAATTTTCTTTTGGTCCAATTTGCAATTACTTTTTTTGTAATAGTTTTAAAACACTTGTGTTATTTGAAACGAAGTAATTTTTCCCAATAACATATCAGGAATCTTCGATAGGTAAATCCTGGTGCACTCATATATCATGTCCCATATATTTTAACATTTATTGTCTATATATTTCCATTATGCAATTCTATAGTATCATCAATATCCATTTATGATTAAAATAACTGAAAAAATTACGTTTCCTTCTTTTTTACTTGTTTATATAGTAGGTTTAAATTTAATATTATGCTCAATATTTACAGATGTTATTATCTTTTCATAAAACGATATTCAACACGTAACCATCAAAATTAAGAGAAATAGCAAACCAACTTCTCGGGTATTATTAACTCTAACAATACAAATACAATTTTCTTTTTTTATCTACTATATTTATTTCGTCGTAGAATAATACCTTTACTCATTTGCTAAAATTTATTGGAAATTTTATTTTACCTATTCTGGACACCGTGTGCTGTTTCACTCTATAACGCCTCATTGTCAGAGCCTTTAATACTACTGGATAAAGGTTTAGCAACCACGGGAAATGTTCAAACTATTTTTCGTTATTTAACACGCAAGCTAGAGAACGAAAATTTATATATTATATTTTATTTCAGCTTGCAAAAATAATTACAAAACCTTTATGTGTACCTAATCTTTAATCACCTTCACATTCTATCCCTTATATATCAGTTGTTGTTCTTTGAAATTGCCAGGAGTAGAGAACACATACGGAAAAAACTTGTAGATTTAATTATAATTTAACTTGTGTCAAAATAACTTACTACATTAAATAGAAGTAAATAAATCCGGCTTGCCCATTTGTTCTATAGAATTTTTTCTACAAATAAAGAAGGTAGAGCTAACACTTATTCCACATTTTTCATGAAACACAATAGCTGTGCTTCTTGCACATACACATGCATAACATTAAGAAATAAAAATTTAAAATGTTTCATTTCATTTTCATTTATAATAATTTCCTTTTCTCAATGGATCTGATAAAATAGTACTGGGCTATCACTGACGAAAAATAGTAACCTTCCCGAACCTCATCAAACAAATTACTTCCATGCAATTTCTAACCATCCTGGTAACGAGATTTGCAAGTTTCAACCAACAACAATATTCATATCATACTCTTGAATCGGATGGTGATATTTCGATAGACAGAATTTGCCCCAATCACGTTTAATTAGTATCGCCAACGAATTCATCTTAGCTAATTCATAAACTTTATTTATAGTCCAATAGCCATACTGAACATTTAAATATTTTCAATAGTTTACTATAATTACCGAAACACAATTGAAATATCCTTTAACCACTTTACTAGTAGTAGTAGTTGTCTTAAATTTAAAAATGACAGATTCTTAGAATATCAACTTAGCAGTCGCTTCGTTTCGATACCGATATTAAACTTAGAAAACATTATTTTCAATCAGTTGACTGAAAATCGGTACTAAATCCAAATAATTATATTTAGCTCTAATGACTCTTCAAATAGTAAAATTAATTTTTTTTTTACTATGAAGCATATGAAAACTGTAGTACATGTTGTCTATTACATTCTTATTACCATTCTATATATGTAAAGTTCTGTAGTGCCCCATTTCGTACACTGATAAATCGGAATTTCGTCACTTTCCTCTATCAGGATTCACAAAATTAGATGAAAATATATGCATCACAATTAATAGTTAATTAATATACCACAAAAACAATTTCAATACGAAATTTTGCTTGCAATTAGCTTAAAATGTCAATTAACGCTGTATAAGTTTTCACATTATTTTGTATTTAAAAATGTATAATATGCACCGATCATACTTCAAAATTACTAAATATGATATTAAAAAAAAGGCTGCTTATTAATTCTTTTTATCCAATACGTCGACATATTTTCCTTCCTATGGCATTAATATTGAAAAGATTTTAACTAGTTTTTAATAATAAACTTTCTTTATTTAAACAAATCAATTTCTCAAACGCTTCATCCTAGGAAAAAAAATTCGCACTTTCTCCTTTTTCTATAGGCTTATAGCAATATATTTTGTATAAATTAGAATAAAGTTAGCTCCCCTATTTGACATAATGCATTCAAAACGTGTTGCCCACTGCCTCTCAATATCTTTAATTTAACTTGTATTGTCTTAGGAAACGCCCAAATTTTCCATTTTTTTAAGTAAAATCATTGAATATTACAATGCACATTCTTTCGCCTATTGATACTGCTACAATACGTGCAACATTTGTTCCTTTAATTCTCTACATCTATCATTAAAATATATAAATTGTAGTAATTAGAATAACACATAGAGTGAGGATACATATTTTTTTACCTACGTTTTATAATCTACAATTTGATTTAAAATATTAGTCTGATCACCCAGTATATGCAACTGACATGACAGCGGATCCCACCGGTTGATGTAGTATGAGATAACAACAACCATCAATTATACATCCTATGCCAAATCCTCTAATAAAAGTCGTTAATGACACTATCCAGAAACTCTCCAATTTAACATAGTTAAATAGTAATGTGTTTTGTTGACCTTTGAATTTCAGTAAAAGCAGTTGAATTAAATTTAATCTTCAGTTCTGTCTTTCAATTTTTCCCACTCAATTTAATAATACAAATAAACACCTATTCTCTCCTGTTGTATTCAGTGGTGAATTTTTAGGACTGCACTTCTGCAAATAGCTTTTACAAAGTAATGCACAAATCAAATTTTTATTCTGCTTAAAAGTACTACACAACCTAATAGATAAATGCTGACCACCAACGTTCTCTGTACCTGGAAATTAATTATTCAATAATAATTTCAATATTCTACATAATCTATAACAGCAATCGAAACGCACAATAGCTACTATGTACTTAAAGCAACTGTTCTTACATTTTGCATTGAAGATATATCGGCTAGCCCCTAGTCATATTTTAAAACAAAAACAAACAAAAAAAATATATATATACTACTAATACATAGCCCAAAGGTATGTTCCGTTCGCGCAGACCTGACGTCCGATCCCGTTGCCAGACGGGTTATTCCATTACAGTTTAGGGAAGGCCGTCTTGGAGGAACTGGTTTTTCCCGCGCGAAAAACCAGTTTCGGCAAGACGCCCTTCCCTAAACTGCAATGGAACAACTCATCTGGTAGCGGGATCGGACGTCAACTCCGCGCGAATGAACTATAAATACATTTCTGTATTTCTTTCAAAGTAATCCCCCATTTTCAAACTCTTACAAGCACCTACTTTGGCATTTATTAAAAACTTGTAAATAAGAATTATTTTTCGTGTTTAAATAAACTGCGATAACAAATGGTAATATTTTAACCGTTTTTTTTTTAAGATAAACACTGATATACCATTTACTATAAGAATTCAATCCTCAACTGAAGTACTAAATAGTGCGAATTATATCTTATATATATGTACAAAAAGAAAAAAAAGTAATTAAACCATTTACATCTTCAGAATTATGAACAATTAACCCATGCCGTGAACTAAAAATCTACTTATTATAATATATTTCATTATCAATCTGATAACTTTTTTAAAATCTTTTAAATTTGGTAACCAACTTTTCGATATTTGCTTTAATTAAAATATTTAATTGCTGCTAACATGCATTAGCAAAGCAAACACTAAAACGTGCGCATAATACTGCAAGCATTGCAAGAAAAACTGTACAAAAGTTGTCATAGTATTTCATGTGTCGTTTTATTGACATTAGCAAATATGCTATTTGCTCCATTCTGTACTTCTGACATATAAAAAATAAATTAGTGTTCTATTTATTTAATATTCACTCATAAAAATACGTTTTTGCCTATAAGCCACCACCCAATAGCATGCTGCCACCTTTAGTCGAAAAAATTCATAAGTAACCTTTTGATTCCATAATTTAAATCATGAATTCTGATATAAGCAACAATTTTTAGAAGTCAATTTGGAAATACCAGAAGAAAAAAAAAGAAAAAAAAAGACGCTTTTGGTTTGATCATATAAATAACAGAATAACGAAACTGTAGTTTATATATTAAGTACAACAGTTTAAACCTTGAATAGTTTGCTTCATATATTTTCTATTGATGGCGTTTTGCTCACAGACAACGGAGTTTACGGAGCTAACACAAAGCGGATTACGGAGCACAATACGGAGCACAATTAAATAAAAATAAAGCACAATACGGAGAGGTACAAAGCTAACACTTTCAAAATATATTTAATGTTTTATATATGATTTTGTGGAAAGAAGCATTCTATTATTCATCAAAATTAGTTTAGTTTGTTTTCATTAATTATCCTTCCTTCTAGTTCACTGTTTAAAATCGAATTGTCATTTTTAATTGTCAAATATTTATATAAAATAGTATATTACTTATATAATAATATAATAAAAGCAAACAAACCGCTCAAAGTTATCTGATTGCTTTTATTACATTTATGTCAAGCGGTGGTACCTACTCAACATCAGTATGTTACTTGTTATAATAGTTATGTGCGGTTTACGATTTATAAGTACACACTTTCTGGCAACTTTTATATATATATGCGTGTATAAGTTTCCATGGACTACACAGACGTTGGATCCACCTTTTAATTTATCACAAAATGTGACATTTTCGTTCAGAAAAAGAAATCATGATTTATGAAAATCGTGAACTTAATTTTGGAAAGGCTCCAGCTATCTAAGTAAAAGAAAAAAAAATTACCTTCATTCAAATTTTAATTAAGGAAGAACTAAATAATAAACAATTACTCTTTTAATCTATAAATAATTTGTATCAAAACGTTTCAATTTGGAAGGGAATGCAGTATTATTATTAATGAAATGCTGGCTTAACGTTGAAGGTAAAATTATTTGTGCCAAATAGTTTTTGATGTATAATTGAAAAATTTTAGAAATACTTCATGAGCAAGACCAAACGACACATTCTGCTCATTTTACACATTCAGTTCAACACGTTCTATATACATTGTCAAAACAAAAACATAAGAAATACTTTATAGTACTGTATAAATTTTCTATATAAATAAAATAGTTTTTCATCTTATTTTTTATTGTTCATTTTTGTTTCGTTTTTTCACTTGCATGCTCGCTTTTGCTATTGTAAGTAACTTGGAAACCTGTTTCAGTTTCTATTTTTACTAACAAGAATAACCTTTTTTTCTGATAAATACTGTCCGTTATGAAGAATATGGAATCCCCTTTCTCCTAAAATCATAAGAAAATTTTTTATTTATATTCAAAGCCAAAAAATTACGCTTTTTTACACAAGATTTAATATTTTTAATCGCACTGTAAGGGAGCAACAACACTTTTTAAGCCGATAAGATTATGAAGGATTGTTGCAGTTAAGGTATAAAATAAAAAAAAAATTATGTGACAGGTAGTTCAAAACACGTAAAAAATTTATATGAAAAATCAACTATAATGATGGATATTTAGCGCTGATTTAGACGAGTTGGCCAGATTGGTTTCACGTATTTATTCCAATATCGCAACCCTTAAATTTATTTACACATTTTATTCTTTTCAAAATATCATCTCACAAGCAAAATAGACACGTACATCAATATCTATGAATAGTAGTCCCCGTTACATTAGGACAACTACTGTCAGTGAATTTAAGGGAGATTCGGTAGCGACAAGGACTAAACCAAGAGAGATTAAGGGGCGGGGGCATTGGCGTACGCAGGTGGTGTTGATGGGGTTGTAACCCCCCCTTGCAATGAAATTTTGTATATTTAACATAGGAATATGCGAGTTGTAGATCTGTAACCCCACCTCATTGAGCCTATAACCTCCCCCCTTATGAACTTCCTGCGTACGCCTATGTGTGTGGGTGACGAATTTTGAGCATTTGTTTTAAGTGGGACAGCGTCACTCCAGAAATTGTTCATGAACAAGACAATTAATTTACACTGTATATAATATTGTCATATATTACATATAATATTGCTAAAAAAAAAAAAAAGGAGTAACATTATGAAGGTCACAGTATATAGAATACAAATTTACATGTTAATGTCGAAACTAGGTTCGGCGTTTCAGGCGTAGCATATTTTATTTAACAAAAACCAACATATGTTTCGGGCGAACCTTGGCCGTCCCTCGTCAGGAACATGTATGCGTCATATGTAATCCTGATGAGGGTGGCTAAGTTCAGTCCGAAACGCATATTAATTTTTGCTAACTAAATAATACTACGCCTAAAATGCTGTACTTGCTTTTTTTTTTTTTACTGCGTAGTGCTATATCGTGATATTAATTTAAAAATTACATGTTTCACAGTTCTAACTTACATGCATTTGCTCACTGATGATGAAGAACTAAGCATTTTTTTTTTCTTGTGCAAATTTCAAAAACGCGTTACAGCTATATAGTCATAGTCAAAGCCGTTTTTGGTGGGGGTGTGAAAGGTGCCCCTGTACCTTGACGGCCCATTCCAGGGGCGGTCGAAGACCGTTCATTATGTTAATATTGACCTCTTAAGTCTCTGACTGCTTATCCCGCGATTTCCACGGGCAACATGAAAGTAACAAAATTTTCTTTTCAAGCGATTTTCCTGGGTATGAAATTTTTCCATCTTTCATCTCTCATCATCTTTGGTTACAAAAATGTGCTACATATTTTAACTCTCAATTACATGTAGATTTGAAATATATAATAAAAAGAAACAAACGTGTCAGAAAGTCAATTTTTTTTTTAAGTTAATTTAGTTAATTTAATTAAGTTCATTTTTTTTAATTAAAAGCAGCGAAATGGTTGATTTAACAGAACTAAACGAACGTCTTATTCATTGGTCTACGCATGAAACTACAGCTTAGTCGATAGCTTTGGCAATGTCCATCTATACAACTTTGCAAAGTTTCACAAATCATTTTGCGAAGTTCGTTGAAATTCAACAGGCATTGGATTTTAAGCCAAAGTGTTTCACAGCAAACTGGTGGGTTTTTTTGTTTTGTTTTTTTACGTCGGGAAAGATGATCCACTTAAGGTGGCTGTATTATCCAAGAGAGGACACGACGGGCTATTTTACCCCAAGAACTCATAAAGGACGCAAAGGGCATAAAAAAAAACGTGGCGACGTTGAGGGCATGCTGCATGCGGTGACCAGCAAGGAGGTCCAGAAGAACTTCGAGACTGGGGAGGTCAGTGTCTTCAAGATAGCGAAGAAATTGAGTAAGCAACTTCAGAAAGCTCCGTACGCTAGGCACTTGAGCATTATATGTTCCTTCTACATCTTCTTGGTATTGCAGACAGAGTTGGTTAAGCCGTACGTAGCCTGACACGATGTAAGAACGAAATACTGAAGGAGTATCCCAGTATATGTCGATGGATCCTGGTGTGAATTCTTCTGGTATAGTTGTTTTTGAAAACAGTGGGAGTGTTGGTTATCAGAAACATGGAGTGGTGATGTCTAGCAATATTCTCCTGAAGGAGGGCCGCCTTATCTTTGAGGTGGTTTATGAGGATAGGCCGATGGGTTGTTACTGCAGGTGGCGTTGGAGTCATTGAGGTCCCGATGAGCCCAGGTGTTGGCGATCGCATTGCTTCTGAATCTGTAGTGCCCAGGATTCTAACAGTAGGTGATAGGTTTTCCTTTCGTAGCGTAATTAAATGCCGAGACGATGACATCCTAGATGATTGGGCATATTGCCCAGTTAGATCAGCATTCAAGCTGTGAAGCGCTGCCTTTGAATCGTAGTAGATGGTTGCTCCTTCAATGCCGGGATGCAAGACACTGTTGGTGGCCTCCCACAGGCCAATGAGTTCATCGGAAGAGCAGCACTTTTCAAGATGGAAGCAGACTGCTTTACCAATGTGCGGAACGGCAAATGCCGCGTTCCCACTGCTGATGACGATGTTAAAAGAACTGTCAGTGAAAAGTTAGAATCCTAGAAGCCACAGGTTTCTTAAGATGTTGCTGTAGATCAGTGGTTCCCAACCTGGGGTTCGCCGCAACTATTTTTATAAGGAATTTCATACCAAATGTTTCCAACGTTTTTATATTTCAACATGGCTATACATATTGCAATGTTCTATTAATGGTTGTTAACTTCATCTCTATAAAGTGTGACCAATAAGTAGGGTGAATAATGAAATAAGTCTTACATTGAGTAAGCCTGACATGAAAACTGTTTACAATCCTTCAAAGTAGTCCCCGTCGTACACTATGCACCTCTAACAATGTGTGTTCAAATCACCGAAAGCTCTTGAAAACTTCAAGAGCCACTTTAAGTTAAAAATTAAATTAAATTAAATTAAAAATAAATATGTGTGCGATTCTGATGAACATTCTAAAACAAGTTTCGTGAAGATACCTTGCACTGAACCAAACTTATTTAATTCCATCAGTCCATACACCGAACGGGTTTTTTTTTTGGTTTCAATTTTGGGCTTGGATGTAATCAGCTGCCACTCCCTATTTTGAGGAAACTTTTTTCAACTATATGCAAAACTTACAATTTTTATGAAAGAACAGACACAGAAACAAACTTTCACTTCAACTGTTTATTTATCGTAAGTGGAATACACAAATTTAGCTACAAATAAGGTCTTTGGTTAAATACGAACACTGCACGGAACAATACAAAAAAATGGAAATTCGATAATTGTCATTTTCATTTCTATCACTGCATTAAAATGTAGGGACCCTCTTGAAGTTGGCAGTGTTGGCGATGATTTTAAAACGATAATTTCTCCACAAAAAAAGAGCACTCTGCAATAATAGTTATCTGTAAGAGCATCTTTAGAAAATCTTTTGACTAGAAGCATTGCAAAAAAAAAAAGTTCCGTCATAAATAGAAACAAAACAATAAAAATAAATTACTTTATTATCCACTGGAATAATCAACAAAAATGATCTGAATTGATCAATTTTATGCTCAGCGGAAATTCATGGATGGGTCAACTCCCCCACTACCGGCAAAAATGAAAACCCAACTTTATTAAACAATCCTTCCATGGAGATGATAATGAAGACTCGATTTCGTCACTGGTGGATTAATCAGCTTCTCTGATAACAAAAGACTGCTGCAAAAATTAATCAATTCAATCACCAGAAAAGCAACCCATTTTGAATGGATCAATTTTCCCACAGAAATTGTTCAGAAATAATTATTTTAAACTGACCGATTTTCCACTGCGAATGATTGGCCAATTTTAAATGATCAACGATGGTTAGCATTTACAGAGTTCGCCTGAGTCAGTTTCATTGCAAGCTGATAATTTTTAGTCATTAAAAACCAATAGAGATGATTCCTCACATCCTAAAAACTGCTGTAAGTTAATCAATTTCATGGAATAATCCAGTCGATATTACAAGCAGTGAAGATGTGTCTCTCACCCCTTACTAGTAATTAAACATTCCTGTTAACAATAGATATCACTGAATTGTCCCACCAGCAAAGAAAACGGGTCGTTTCTGCTATGAATCGATCGATTTGTCGAAATTGTATGCAGTGCAGATCAGTATAGCATTAACGATATTATTTAAGGCTAATCAATTCCACCAGCAGTGTCAGTTGCTGTAATTGATCAATTCTGTTCTTACGCAACTAGTTCTACCCTAAACCTACCAATTCCGACTTCCTAACCGATACACATGTGCGTTTCATACAAGGATGCAACCTACACCACAATGTGCAAATCCCATTACATACGAAGTGACATTACAGAAGACATTTCCATATTCCTATAACCAATCACTGCATACTTGCGTAAGAATTAAAATTCATTTAAAAAAGATACACTGTTTGTCTACAACGAGAACTCCTCCACCTAATAAACCTAGTTCATGTGATGATTGCTACAGAACAGGACACATCCATTTCGAGTAGGGACGAGTCGGATGGAAGTTCTGTTTTTGGTAAATATAGGTGGTAGAAACAAATGCTACAATCAGGACCGGAGAGAGAGAAGGAGGATGTCAAAAGGAGCAGCTGCCTTGCAACCTGACACGAAATTTTAGAAATGTGATAAACATAATTTGTTGGGGCCCATCAATTCTGTCCCTGGCCCTACATATAGTGACATCATAAAAAGTATTTTAAGCAAAAAAATATGTGTGTGTCGCCAAATTCGCCATTAAATTTGCCAAGATGAATGCATTTCATCAAGCATCCCTAACTGAAAATGTGCCAAGCCTAGTTTCCGTTGCAATGGAGAGGCTGAGAGTTGGCAGCAAGAAGGGTTCTCGTGATAGACAAACAGTACTTAACAGCAGCAGAGAAAAAACTGGGTCTATAAAATATAATTTTCATTTATTTTACACTCCCCAATGAAATATACTTACCTGACCCCCAGCATTTTCACAAAATGCGTTAATAGCCACAGCGACAATCCAAATAAACATGGTGTGATTAGCTGCCCACAAACCATGGTCAGTCCTTAAAACCGTAAAATGAACAAAAAAAAAAACAAGTTTCGGAATGGCTACATTTCCGAAATAAAGCAATGACCTGGTTTGCTACAATGAAAGGTCAGGAGATCAACCATTAAACAAAAAATATATTAAAAAAATCTTTCGCAGACGATAAAACTCCCAACACTATCTCACTACCACATTAAAACTTATTAACATGTTCTATAACAAAACTCTAACACGAAATCGGTAACAATGTTTGTACTACGGTTTTTTTGCCAATACAAAATTATAATCTGATATATTTCAATGCTTTTTTGCTTTCTTCTTTGTGTTAAGGGCAAAAGTAAAATACTACCAACAGGAAGACATCTCCCATATTTGACAAGTCAACAATATGACATACAAACCTACTGGAAATTACACATATAAAAAAAAAGTAATACAGTGCCAACCATTTTTAAGAATCAGTGGTCATAAGAATCGAAACAAACACAAACCCTTACTTAAAATAATAAAAACATCAAATGGTAAATTATTTTTTATATATGAGATATTACCTTTCACGGGGGTTAGACAAATTGACAAATGGTCGGCACACAGAGCTTAATAATGTCTCGCATATATATAAAAACTAATTTACCATCCAATATTATTACCACATCGTCAGACATGATGAGAAAAATTTCCCCGTCTTTAACTAAAAACACCGTTTTAAAAATCCATGAATTCTGCTTTTAAGAATCAGTTTTTCACTCAAATTTGTTGATTTCGTGAAGTGAGAGCAGTGAACAAACAATTAGTCTTCTTTAAGATTATGTGAAAGCAAATTTTCTTGAAAATTTCTTGAAAGCAATAGGGTTTGGAGGACATGAAATCTGTTCAAAACAAGATTTAGCATTTTGTTAAGAAAATGATACACAAATAAAAAAGAAACTTTGTATATGTGCTCGGGTTAGACTCTTCAAGCTGTAGTTAGTCATTTAACAGTTTGCTAGTGTTGCATTCACATTGTGCAAGAGACAAATCTTTAATTCGCTTAAAAAATACGATTCTCCGCTCTCTTGCGGCCAATAATGAAGCTACCTCTACATTAAAAATTAGGCAATTGACACTGTGTAGAATTTTGAAAAGTGGAAAATAAATTTCGATGGTTGATTCGAATTTGTAAGAAAATCAGGAAAGAGATGGAAAGGTAGCTGATATTGAGGAAACACTTTTACGGTGATTTTCGAATGCCAGACTGGAGAACATGCCTTCAGTAAAGCAATTCTGCTGAGAAAGCAGAAAAATTAGGAGACATGGATTTTTGTGAGACTGATGGTTGGAAAGAAAGGGGCAATATCGTACAGAAAATTTCTGGATTTGAGAATTGACTGCACATAAGAATCAAAAGGAGCGAAACTAACATGATTCTTATAAATGGCGGCCACTGTAATTATAAAATTACTATATGGGTTCCTTGGAAAACATTGAGGATGGTATGTATCATCCGTTCATGGATTCGGCAAATTCAGGAAAATAATTGGTTGATTTAAAAAAAAAAAGGTGTGGGATGTAGGTCTATTTACAACATAAACTGTCATTGACATAAAAATTTATTACTCAACTTCATGAAACCTACATGGACGAATCATTCCTGTGAGGAGAAATGTTCTAATCGAAGGCAAAAATTGAGTAGGACTATTTGATGAAGAAATGCTATGTCAAAAATTTTACGATTTTCTTTGATGCTTGCCAGGATGCTCACGAGAGTAATTATTTGAAAGGAACTGCTGCATGAATGTAAACTAAAGAAATTACCTTTCAACTTGACAATATCTTCTCTTAATCACTTTTTCCTATCTGGGGCGGCACTATGGTTTCGCCCAGTATTTCGCAGACTTCTCTAGGACATCGTGCAGTGCCGGGCTAACTATGGCATTCCCCCCCCCCCCCCTTTTTTTTTTCTTGGTGGTTTGTTCCCACTGCCCCAGTCTTCCGTAAAGTTTTTAAAAATTCAGCAAATCTTTGTACTTCCAAGCTTGCCCCAAAATTCAGAAACCTCAATCAAGTAATTTAGAAATCTCCTCCACCACTTCTCCCAATAATTCAGAAACCTTATTTTTCGTGTATTCTAATACTATTTCATCTACTATTTTATGTAATGTTTTATAATAATTTTTAATGGAAAAAAATTAAGTTTCAATAAAATTCCTTTTCCATATCATTAAATTATTGCTATCTATTCCAAAGAACCCATATAGAAAATTCACAACATGAGAAAGTAAGTCTTTTAGGACATCAGACACCGCAAAAATATGGGAGAATTAAAAACACTATTAATAAAATACACAAAAATAGCAGTTGTACACAAATTATGAAGTGCAACTTATTCTACTTGCAGTAGTTCACCAAACAAAATCCACACACTGGCCATCAAAGACTCTGTTAACAGCTTTGTGCAATCATTTATTATTGCAATTTACATTTTAAAACAAAAAATCAATAGCACCAGATAATATAGATGACTTCATTCAAATGGAATGAGGAAAAAGAAATGAAAATTTCTCAGTTTGTGACGTGTGCATTTGAATCTACAACTACCCTTTGTGAAGATTTAAGGCACGGCTGCAGAGGACGGGTTCTGGAGAGATGAATGAATGAAGAATGGTGGAGAAAAATTGTGGAATACCTGGTTCAATGGTAGCTCTCTAAAGTTTATCCAATAACAGCGTATAAGTTATTGTTTGACGAATACAGAACCATGATTGATTGAAGATACATTAAACACATCTGTTAAGCTATCTAATAAGAATTAAGCATGATATTCTAGATGTTAAACAAATTACGTCACATGTACATTACATTACCTACTGGAAGTTATATAACATACGCTGTCTAATGGATGTTAAACAACTTTCAAGGGGGATATTATACCAATTGTCCGATATACAAATAGAATTAAACAAGTTGTTATAACAATGGACGTTATAATGTCCTCCAATAAGTGTTACACAGGTTGTTTAATGGATGTTACACAAGTTGTCAACGGACGTTAAACAACTTTCGCGGCAGTAGATATGCCTGTTGCCCAATGCACAAATAGAATTAAACAAGTTGTTTAATGGACGCTATAATGTCCTCCATTGAGTATTACACAAGTTGTTTAATGGATGTTACATAGGTTGTCCAATGGATATTAAACAACTTTTTCAATGGATGTCATAATTAATCCAGTGAGTATTATACAAGTTACCCAATACACAAATAGAATTAAAGAAGTTGTTTAATGGATAAATTCACGAAGACTTTCACGGCGTCTATTAATATACATCATAGAGCTTTGCGGGATATTCCGCAACGTCTGTTTATTAAAAACACTTAACGTTTCACTCAGTGCTATGCGGAACATCCTCAGAAATAATACCGACCAAGTTTCCCTCTGTAAAATGCAAGACTTTCACTTGGTGGCTCGGCAGAAAATGTGTGATTAAAAAAATATAAGACGTATTTATAGTACTATTTCCCTGGCTATCCCCTGATTGGCCCAGAGGGTGGCAAGTTTAGGTTATCCCGAATTTTTTGTGAACTTTTAGGGAGGATTTCCAGATTAATGGAACATTAATGGTCTTCTCTATTGAAATTATTAGGACAGTTTTTAATAGCCAAGGCTTCCATGTATAAGCGTGGCCACAATGCACTAGATTTGCGATAACCAAGGTGTCGTGAAAAAGAATTTGTTTATAATCAATTCCGTGTTGAGCGACCACTGATTTATTATTAGGTTGTTGCAAGCGAACATGGCATCCATGTTCCTTAAGTTGAGCACCGATTGAACGACCACTTTGTCTTATATAACTTTTACCACAGTGACAGGAAATTTTATAAACGCCAGGTGTTTTAAGGGGATCTCTGGATTGTTGAAAATATCACAGGGTTTGTTGGTGGAACAAAAGACAGGTATGATACCCTGTTTGGCCAAAATGCGTTCAATTCTGTCCGTAGTATTTTTAATATAGGGCAGAAAAGCCACAGATTTAAATTCAGTTTTATTGGATACCACTGGTGCCAAGGTAGTGTGGTGAAAACCGTGCCATTTTGTTTTCTCATGGCCTAATTGACAGCGCTTTTAGAGTAACCATTCATGAGAAATGTTTTGGATAGAAAAGATAACTCAAGACTTAAGGGTAACTTGATGAAGCGATATTACAAGAATTCTTGCAACATCTTAACAGCATACATAACATTCAGTTTACCATGGAGGTTGAAATGCAAAATAAAATTCCCTTCCTTGATGTTCTTGTTACTAGAAAGGATGATGGGTCTCTTACCACATCTGTTTATCATAAGCCAATCCATACCAATAGATATTTAAATGCTAGCTCCCATCATTACCCTGAGCAAAAACAATCCGTTTTAAACACCCTTGTACATCGTGCTTGTAAGGTTTGTGATGCTGATAACCTCAAGTTCGGGTTATCTTTTCTATCCAAAACATTTCTCACGAACAATTACTCTAAAAGCGCTGTCAATCAGGCCGTGAGAAAACAAAATGGCGCGGTTTTCACTACCTTGGGACCAGTGGTATCCAATAAAACTGAATTTAAATTTGTGGCTTTTTTGCCCTATGTTAAAAATACTACAGACAAAATTGGACTTATTTTGGCCAAACAGGGTATCAGACCTGTCTTTCGTTCCACCAACAAACTCCGTTATATTTCAATAAATCCAAAACAATCCAGAGATCCCCTTAAAACACCCGGCATTATAAAATTTCCTGTCAATGCGGTAAAAGTTATATAGGACAAACTGGTCGTTCAATTTGTACTTGACTTAAAGAACATAAACGCCATATTCGCTTGCAACAACCTAACAAGTCAGCGGTCGCTCAACACGCCATTGATTATAAACATCAAATTCTTTTTCACGACACTTCGGTTATCGCAAAAACTAGATCATTGTGGCCATGCTTATATATGGAAGTCTTGGCCATTAAAAACTGTCCTAATAATTTCCATGGAGAAGACCCCATTAACGTTGCATCAATTTGGAATTCTTGCCTAAAATTTCACAAAAACGTCGGGCCTCATTCAGCCAATCTAAACTCGCCACCCTCTGGGTCAATGAGAGACAACCTTCATCCAACAACCAGTGAATCAGCCAATTGGGAGATAGGCAGGGAAATAGTACTATAAATATGTCTCATATTTTTTTTAATCACTCATTTTCTACAGAGCAACCAAATGAAAGTCTTGATCTTGCAGAGGGAAACTTGGTCGGCAATTACTTCTGAGGATGCTCCGCATAGCACGGAGTGAAACGTTAAGTGTTTTTAATAAACAGACGCAGCAGAATATCCCGCAAAGCTCTATGATGTATATGTTTAATGGATGTTACACAAGTTGTTTAAAGAACGTTACACAAGTTATTCTATAGATGTTATACATGTTTAGTGGACTTCCACATATCTTTCAATGAGTGTACAAGCAAATTGCTCTATAATTATTGAATTCACATGTACAATGGTATCATTCTACAAATTAAACTTCCAATAAACGAAGGACAAAACTATATCTGATAAAGAATATATTTGAACATTAAAAATAATATCTAACACAAAACAATATTTCCCTTCCTTTTCTCGTTAAATTTTTAACACTACGTTTTTACAACGTAGGCATTTCTGTGGCAATTTGGCACTTATGGTGAAAACTAAAATGCAAAAGAAACTATTTTATTATGTATTATATATATATACGTACACAAAATACAAAATCCAAGCCCTCTTAAGATATTATAATATAAAAATACTAGTAGCATTCCAATACAATTAACAATGCGATATGCACTACTATGTATGTTTCTTATGGCGCAAGGACAGCAGGGGTCATGCTGCACTGGGACCTACAATCCGAGGAATCCAAACCACTTAAGGTCTAGGGAAAATGAACTATACAGTAAAACATTCCAACAACGATATCCGATATAACGATAAATCCCTCTACAACGATAATTTTTCTCAGTCCATATAATAGTGTTGTAGAGAGGTTTTACTGTATAATGAACCCTCCCTATAACAATAACTCTCTCTACAACGATAATTTTTCTCGGTCCGTATAATATTGTTATAGAGAGGTTTTATTGTATATCAATTCCCTATATAAATAGTGTTATGAATCTAGGTAAAGCATAAAATAGAGAAAGCCATAAGCTTTGATCAAGACTGGATGCTTCAATGGAGATTATGAGACTTGATAAAAACCGCGACTTTAATAAAGGCTCGTGAGAATCCTTA
>QLNU02014802.1:74372020-74389222 GCA_006491805.2 Dysdera silvatica | reverse complement strand
AATAACATCTGTGCAGGAAATGCCAGAGACCGTTGTGCATTTTAATATATGAATATTCACGAATGATCGAGAATTTTCAGGACATCGAGATCTATGAGCGTTTGAGAAAGGATACACCGTTCATTATGAATGGTCATAAAGAGTTCATGGAAGCTAATTACAATAATGTACGTCCTCTGTTCATAAAACTGAACAAACTAACATCTGTGCTGCAAAACCAGTGACTAATTATCAAAGGAGTGCATCAGCAAGATATATATTAATAGGAGTATGCTGATAGCTCTTTGTAATTATGTCGTAATTAATTATTCATACTTACAAGAGTTTAATATACATACTTTAAAAAAAATGGAAAGGTACAGTAAAGTCTCGTTAATCAAAACCACGCTAATCCAAAAATCCCGTTAATTCAATTTTTTTCCAGTCCGCTGCAATAGCAGCCGACTGATAAGACGGCAATACACACTGCATTGTTTGTTTACAACTAATTAAAATTTCTGCATAAAGAAAGCGGAAATTTTTTGCCACTCGCTATCTGCTGTATGTTAAGTGTGCATACCAAAACACGCACATAGTTACAGCTTACAGTAAATTTTGTAGTAAAGATTTCAATTAATTTGAAAATTTGTTAAAATGAACAGGTGCTGGTCCCACTTAGTTCAGATTAACAAGACTACTATATTCACAAGTACATCTGTTGAAACCGAGCCCTCGTCTTATAAAAAAAAAAGAATTTACCAGGCCATGGCCTCAAAGGTTGAGGAACACTAGAAAAAGTATGGATGTTGTTTTCTCTCGAGCAGACGCCATTATTAAGTATAATATCAACCCATGCACAGACATTATTTTTTACACTTCAAAGCAGTGAGCACAGGTTTGTTTGGGTTTTTACGATGTAAGGATATAAAAACCATTGTAAGAACCCACCGTTTCTCGAGGAATCGAAACCTCTTAAGGTCTAAGCAGTGGTCACTGACTTTTCGGACCTCACAGAACACTAAATTCATAATTTTAAATCCCGCAGACCACATTTCGTGAATTTAGTGCAATATAAAGGCAAAAATTGTCATTCAGAATATGAGAATTTCTTAGAATATTATTTTTGTTTTATTATTAATAAAACATTAAAAATGCAAATAATGTCCAGATTTTTCTGCAGACCACCAAAATTTTCTCGCGGACCACCGGTTGACGACCGCTGGTCCAAGCAACCAATCCCACAGACTATGGCAAGCAATTAGTCACTAAGAGTTCATTTTAAGCACCGTCGTCCATCGAATCTGCATTAACAACATATTAGAAAAATATAATAAAACCCTTTGAGTCGCACATTCATATTCTGTAAACAGTTTTATTGTACTTCCGATTTGAAATTTACGGGCTACGGAAACAAAGCAACAATTTGAAACCACCCTGCATGTCTCCATAGAACAGCAGGTCACTGAAAAAAACTGCTCAATGTAACTGACGGCTACACAGGATTCCCACTCATATTGACGAGAAAAAAAATTCCCCGACTTTTCCACGTTTTTTAGACAAAATTCCTCAACTAATCGCAAACGAAACTTTCACTAGCACTTTAGTTTCGGGATATATAGCTTCACATTCGCTTTGTTTGTGGTTTTACGGCTCAAGGACTACAATGGTCATGCTGTGCCAGGACCAACTGTTTTCCGAGGAATTTGAACCTCTGGACCTACAATTTTCCGAGGAATCCAAACCTCTTAAGGCCTAGGGAACCAAACCCAGTGAGCAGTGTGATCTTCATGAGATCTCTGAATAAGCGTTCTTTGCACCGTTGGGAATGGAACCCAAAGCACACTAAGCGAACGCGTTACCACACTGTGCCAATGAAGACCATGTTTGCATGACGTTTAGCTATTAAGAACAGAAGTTAGGAAAGTTTCTCTGACTTTTAGATCCGATTTCAAATTTCCTAAAAATTCCAGTTTTTCCATGTGCGTGAGAACAATGCAAGAGCTCGATACGTTCACAAATGCCATGTTCGAACCTGCCACCAACTAGCAAAGCCTTAATCCAAATGCAGCCCATAACATAGAAGGGACAAGACTCATTAAATCATTATTTATATCGACTCCTGCATTTAATTATTAACTTAGAATGCAAAACGAAGCAATACATACAATTCATACACATCTTCCCACTGTTGATAAAGCTTGGCAGAGTCATCTCGAAGTGTGAAAACAGCCTCCGTTTCACTTTCTGCCATCAGTCCGACAATCTTCGCACTTGCGGACAGTACAGCCCCCCTAATTTCTTGAAGGGATGCAAGTCCTGCCTACACACAAATAAATATATACACATAAGCATAATAAATATAAATACACAAGTATAAGACGTAAATACACAAATATACAAGTATAGGACGTAAATACACGAGTATAAGACACAGGAACAGAAGCCAAGTTTATAGTAAAAATAGGAGTGATTTTACCCAAAAATAGAAGAAAATAGGAAAGATTAACCAAAAAAATAGAAAAGATGACTGAAAAAAAAAAAAGGTGCAATATAAAAAACAGGAAAACGTGTGAAACTAACGAGGGAACCCCTCAAAATGCCCGACGGGGTTGGAACTAAAGTAGGTGTGTTCAAAAGGTCTCAAAAAATTATTAGACGCATGTCCGAGGCTTTTTCAGAATGGCCCTATATTTATTTCAGATATATATGGCACCCCAAAGTCCGAAAACAGCCATAATACAGATCTTGATATCACATGATTCCATGGATGAATTTTAATTACCTGTGGCTTTAAGACAGGTTATGAAAAACACTTGATACATGTTTCAGCAATTTTCCAGAAGAAAGGTCGTGGGTTCAGGTCCCACCGAAGGCAGAAATATTTATTTTCTTTCGAACGTTTCACCATCTAATCACGCCATACCATCGGCGTTGGTATCACTACGCCAATAAACGTTGATTGATTGACATTGTTGTTTGATTTAATCTGCGTAGTGTTCGATTTATATAAAATAAATACATATGCTGCAACGTGCATTTCGATCAATTTAATACCAGTCTCTTTGCAATTTGGTTTAAATAGTAGTCTATGTACTACACCATTCTGCGAAATAACTGGCAACAATATATATACGTTCGTAAAGAGATTATATATTGTCCTTCGTAGCTCAGTGGGTAGAGCCTCCGCCCGGCAAGTGGAAGGTCGTGGGTTCAGGTCCCACCGAAGGCAGAAATATTTATTTTCTTTCGAACGTTTCACCATCTAATCACGCCATACCATCGGCGTTGGTATCACTACGCCAATAAACGTTGATTGTTTGACATTGTTGTTTGAAAACACTCCTTTTATAAATGGTAGATTGTTATATGGAAGTTATTTAGAAGGAAATAGATGGGAAAAATTGTTACAATTTATGAAGCATGGAGTTATTTAAATGATTGTTTAAAAAAAAATCAATTTATTATTGAAAAAGAGGCCCGAGAGACACAACAGTTTGGTTCAAAGATAACAAATAAACTTTCAGTAAAGAATTTCATGGTTATTGCTGGCATCTCTTATATTGGGGGAAAAAAAAAACTTGAAAAAAAAAAATGCGAATATCAACTCTACATATTATCAAAATAATGTTCTGACTCCTATTTTTAAAGAAGATATTCCAAAAATGTATCCTACTGACTTTCAAAATGTTGAACTCCATCAGGACAAAGCGAGCAGCCACACCTCCAAAAGTACAACCGCATTTCTAGAAAAAATGAGACAAGAAACTGGAATTAAGTCAACACCAATTAGCCATATTCCTACCCAGTCTCCAGATGTAGCACCGATGGCTTATTGTGCATTTGAACTTTTAAAACAATCTCTTTCAAAACGCCGACCCACTACCTTGGATGGACCGTGGAAAGCTGTGGAGCAGGAATGGGACAAAATTCCACATATGACTTTACAAAAAGCCTTTCTCTTGGAAATCTAGATGTAATATGATAGTTCAAAGACAAGGATTTCAGATACAACATGAGAAAATAATTTTTTTATTGTATGTATTTTATTTACGCTGTCAAAGTCATTATAAATATGTGTACACACCCTCTGTAGTATGAAATTAATATTATATTTATTGTGCTAAGACTTAAGTAGAAACATAATAACTGTGCATTTGCTAATTATTCTTATTGTAATATTATTGTGTATTGCTAATATCAATTATTGTAGAAATTTCTTTTGAATTTTTTGTTTGTAAATTCTAAGTTATTACATGACGATGGAAATTATTCTTTGGCTTAAAGATATATTCGAAACCAAAATTTCATGGCAGATCTTTTGCACCTCATGTGTTAAACAAAGGTTTAAATCTATAGTTTAAAATAAGGTCAAGTGAAATTATAAATTTTAGTATACCACTACAGAAGTTTTCAGTGTAACATTTATGTTAAGTGTTTCATTCATTAATGTTAAATATAAATTAGTTTGATTTTATTGCTGAAAATGAGTTGTTCACATAAACCAGTTTGAGCATTAACACGTATATATTAAATACGTATTATTCCGTGTCTTAATTTTGTCGCAGCATTATTATTATTACTATGAATTAATAAACTTCATTATATAACTCAATTTAACATCCGTATTGTAAGTATCTAGAATTACATTTTTTAATGATTCTAATAAAATACACCAAAATATTCACAAATTCTAAACCCCCTTCTCCCAATAAGAAACTTCAAGATATAGCCCTGACTCCAAAAAAATCATGATTTGTTGGCTGAATATATCATTAGTACTACATTCTTTATAAGTCCATTCTACTCTTCCAGCCTAAGGCGAGGTGGCAGTTCAATGCTAGGGCCGGGGCCATATCCCCCCCCCTCCAATATAACCAGATTTTATTCTTCTGCCTATGGGCACGGGTACCGCTATAGGTATGAATGTGTGCCCACCAAAATTTTTTTTCTCTAGAATCGTTACTGGTGGTACCCATGAAAAACCTAAGCAGGCACAAGATCAAACAACAGTTTTGTCCCATTGAAAAAAGAAACTGTTCGTTGTTTTAAAAAAATAAAATGGAAAAAAAACTTTTTTCAAACAGTTTGGCATTTTTACTCCCATAACTACTTAGATGTCACCCAAGGTATGTGGTAGTACACAGGTTAGTAACCTGTAGCTTGTATGAGAAGCTACACACAATTCTTTAGACATATGACTGTGTCTCTAACTTCTAACCCTCAAAAAATCCAGTAATAAAACTCACATTCTTTCGTACAACAAAATCCATCCTAATAAATACCCCCTCACACACGTCCACCTGGCTTTCATAAAACGAAAAAAAAAAAAAAATCCTCACTGAAATGCCTTCAAACATTATCCCCATCCTTTACAATTATCTCTGTTTCATGCACATATTGTTTTGTATAGTGGATATATAATAATGAAGAATTTTACCATGATTAAATGGACATCAGGTATTTTACCTTAAAAAATAATATAGTTGAAAACATTTTTTTAATAACACGCCTTCCCATTTCCAGAGATGCAAATTTGTATGGATTTTGACTGCATCTTATAGTTTTACAGTTGATATGAAAAAAAATACAGAAAACCTCATGCCAGATCCACGCATGCAATTTTTACCAGCCCCTTAAAAATTTTAACTTTTTTTGTGTGGTGGGGGTGAACACTTTGCCAATGGCCTGTAGGCACCTTCGATGTTTGGATGCATGCGACACTTCAGACTTGTTCACTCTCTTCAACTAATGTCTACCCAGCATATATCACAAAGAACCAAACACACACGCACGGGAACTCCCCCGCTCTGCCTGTTTGTTTGTAACGAGATTCTCCATCTAGCCGTTTGAGTATGCGTAGCATATGGAACAACCGAGGGGGGAGAAGAAAATCAGTTATTTAGCACCTTTTGTGCATATGCTTACATGCAAACTGTTACTCTGTTATGCTTTACATCTTTGTGTGTGAAAATTCCATTGAATTTTAATTAAAACAATGAAATGAAGCCACGATCATGGAACAGCCGAGACAGAAAAAAAAAATTGGTAGACACAATTTATCGGCAACAACAACAAAAAAAAAGCTACCACTCAGTTTAACACTTTTTATGAAAGCTGGATGCAAAAGTTAACATAACCCTAGCTCCCTTAAATCGCAGAAATACGGTTTCACACTACCGCGACCTCTCATCTGACACCTCCAGCTACCACCATGCCAACTTTTTTTACAAAGTCAAATTTATTATGCTGGTAAGTACATTGTAAGTATGCCAATTAATCAGCCAAAGAATATTTTAATTCCCATAAAAGATAAGTATATAAACATACACAGTCCAGTCACATTATTAGGAATAATTAATTGCATGTTATTTCGGTGGGGAAGAGATATGTCTATTGCCCTGTAACTCTGCATGTGTTTTAATCATAAAAAATTTTTTTGCAGAAAATTAAAGGGCATGGTTTTACTGAAAGCTACTGAAAATTCTTTACTTTTTTACTGATTACCACTTCTTCAGGGAGTTGGCATCTCTGTATTTTATTTATTTTTTAAATAAATCCTTTTCCTCGTCTTTCCATCTTCAGTTATAGCACATCCACTTATTTCTTTTCTTTTTTTTAATTAAAAATACTAAAAAAGTTGTCATGATCCCTATTACATTACATACCTGTAACAAAATAACGAATATACCTAAAGTGCATGACCCAACATACCTGCAATGCTTGAATGTTATTCTCGAGTTGTTTGGTGCACGTAACAGCACTCAGAGTACTTGAAGCTTTACTCCATATTGCATTTAATTTTGATTTTAGGCTCAGCATCACATTCTGCACTTCGACAATCGAAGCTTGCATATTTGCAGGACAGGCAGTGGGTTCGCTCTCGTGTACTGGGACATTGATAACTTTCAACTGCAGCATTTCCCACTCTTTGATCAATTCTGAAACAGCATGCATGCTTACGTAAATCAAGGCACAAACTGCACGAACAGTTGGTGTAAGAAACAAGAAGATCGATAGGGCACTTAATAAAATTATTTATTAAATCTTTTTTTTTTATGGCATGTGATCAATCCCATTATACTCTACCTACTTAAGGCAAAACACACATCACCGTGATCTGTCTGATTAACCGTACATAATTCAGAATGTAATAAAAACTTAGCAGGCGTTCAACCGAATTATCAATATAGTCGAATTCAAGGGCCAGGTACAAATGCAATACAATAATAGCAGTGTGTAACACCAGAATAAATTAAGTTGTTTCACGTAACTATTTATATATCATTATAACCATAGATAAATTACATGATCCATACCTTACCTGGGTGAGAAAAACTGTTAGGTTGACAGAGCTCATGCCACCCATGAGTAAAATAATAGGATTACATCACATAACAAAAACAAATAAGGTGAGTTAATTGGTTATGCTTTCGACCACCTCTTGAATGTAGCCATTGAACAATAGTTAGTGAAGGTTCCCGGAAACACGTTCCAATCCCGAGGGCCAGCAACTATATTATATATATATACCAGGGTGTATCAGAAAGTAAGGTTCCATGTCTCATTAAATCAAATGTATTGCTCGCATCATCACCAATAGATGACGATAGTGTCGCATAGTAGTTTAAGTTCCTATATCATTTTTTCCAACTGAAAGAATCAATTTACACGTATTTGGTATCCATTTAAAATGGCAAGCAGACTGAGTGAATGGTCCAAGGAAGAAATGCGATCTGTAATTCGCTTTTTGTGGGCAAAACCGATGCTGGTCCCTGAAATCCATCGTGAAGTTACTGCAGTATACGATATTAGTCTTATGACTATACAACATGTGAAGAAATGGTGTCGTGAATTTCAAAATGAAAGGATTAGCGTTCTGGATGAAGAAAGAATGGGGCGACCTTCAACTTCAGCAAATCATGTTGATGACCTTGATGCAACGATGAAGCAAAATGGATGATTGACTCTTCCTCAATTATCAAAACAATTTTATCTTTTACATTGGCATAGTACAGAATATTGTTCATCAGCATCTAGACTACCAAAAGTTTAGCAGTAGATGGGTTGACAATTGACCCAGACAACAGACAATTGACAGAAGAGCACAAGCAAATGTGCATGGCAACTTCATCAGGACGCATCTTTCTACTACCAAGGCTTCGATTCCTTGATCTACCGGTATGATAAATGCCTCAACAAACAAGACAATTATTTGAAAAAATAAAGTAAATATGCACCTTCATATACGCTAGACTTTCTTTATTGTATATTTAAAATTCTTCAAAATAAAAAATAGGGAACCTTACTTTTTGATATCTCCTCGTATATATAAAAACCTTGATTGAAGGTTTCTACTATGTCATTTTTCATTGATCCAAAATAATTTCCCATACTTTTAATGTTAAAAAAAATCTTCGAATTAATGTTATCACTAGAGCCTGGATTATCTGCATTAAAAACGAGCAAAATATGCACCACAAATGATCAAAATGTGCATTTATATGCATTCAAAAGGCTAAAATATATAATTAAAATGAAAAAATATGCACTTCAATATTTTTTTTACTTAAAAACCAGATGACCTACGTCTTAAAACAGAATATTGATTTTATTACCAACTAGCTGAGTAGAAATATTTGATACATAGCATGATTTTTATTACATCAAAAGTTTTCCATCAATTTTCTGAACAATTAAGCTTTGTCTTCTATTAATAAATAACACGCTATGGCCAAACGGGTCCTTCCACATCTACTGAGGTTATTGAATTACGTAAAATTTTGCGGGTAGTTTATAATGGACAGTCTATCTATAATAGATTATCAATAACGATTATTATTGGTAGATAATGGTACAAAATCTTACCCCACATAAGTATTTGCTGTGTCTAATCTGAGCTTAGATTAACTACCTGTCTACCACAATAGAATTAAACACTTCGGTCTCGCTGTTAAGGACAGTGTCTAATTTAGCTATGAATATAACTACATTTTTTGACGCATCGGACCATAATAAAATATGCACATTTATAAGTCCATTTTTATTTCTGCTCAAGTGGGAATAAAAGGGAAGTTTAACTTCGTACTTGCGTAAAAAAAAATTTAGATAAAAGAACAAAACCCTAAAATTATTGAAACCCTTGAAATATGCGTTTATTCTAAAAATTTATCGTTTTTATGCATTTATATCCACTAAAGCTGAAAAGAGCTAAAATATGCAATAGCACATAATCTGGGCTCTAGTTACCACACTTTGAAAGATTTCCCGCATTTAACGTTTTTTTCCCGGGAATTCCTGCCTCGTCTGGAGTATAATCCGCCACACAGTAAAGATAGAACTTAGGAGGAGGGAGGAATTGTGCAAGGGTTTCATTGGGAAGGGTGGCCGCAAAATGGAACTTACGACCCACACTTTCATCACCTCTGACCAATCAGCACTGTGAATCTTATGTCATTGTGATTGCTTTCCGGAATTGACCTCGTAAACAGGAATATTGCAGATTTTTTTTTTCATCTGAAATTAATCATAGAGGAATTTTATGTACAAATGCTTATGACATTTATGCCAAGAACCCCATTATTCATTCTGTTATTAAAATTATACAGGGTGTCTACTAAAAATAAGAAACCCAGTTCCTTGACCTTTTCTTGACTATTTTTGTATGTGCCTTGACCTTATAAAACTTTCTTGACCTTTTTTACGATTAATCAAATGCTATATAAAAAACAGTTGAAAATTCCTAGCTATTACTAAAGCATGACAAAAATGTCTGGAAATCACTAAAAATTGTCAAGTATTGACAAAAACAGCTGAACATAACTAAATTAGTAAAAAAACGTTAAAATATTGTACGAGAATTACAATTCAATGCACACATATAACTGAGAAAGTCTGATATAACCATGACCTACAACATTGATTTAGTGACCTTTTCTTGTCTTCCATGACCTTTTCTCTATTTCTTGACTTTTCCTTGACTTTTATGACCTGGTAGACACCCGGTTATACCAATTATATACTGATATTCAGTGCATAAATTTATACCTTATCTACATGCAACAGATATTACACAAAATGCCCCGCCCCCAACCTTTAAAGTTACCGACAGTCATGATTAACGAGTGAATATTATTGAAAATGTAAAACTACCTTGCAGCTTATTTAAGTCACTTGGCAAAAAGGCTCGGCAATCTGGCTTTGAAATGAGCTCGCCATTAATAGCATTCAGATGGCACAGATGTGTTTGACACGTAGCCACTAAATCTGCCTGGAATACAACTGCGATTAAGTCAATTACCAAAACTAGTAATACAAAATTAGGATATATTTTATATATGTATAATATTATATATTATGCTATAACACATTTTTACAATACAAACTTGCAATGATGCAACTAACTGTGTCAATATTTTCATTACGTTACGCTTTTGCTGTGCATATTACATCAATTTAGGAAGATTGAACAACAAAGGACGCTTTTTTCAAATCTCAATGTTTCTGACAATGATTTTTAAGAAATACTGTAGAAACCGAGGACAATGGCTTTTAAACTGCTCCTACTTTTCGACAATGCATCAGGCTATCCCCCACCCCCTCACTATGGTGGAGGGACAACTTCTATAACCTAACACCATGTGGGGTAATAAAAGTTCATAAACAGGATTTCAACTCACGTTGAAGGAAAAAAATTCTTGATTTTTCCAAGTTTTTTCTTGACTTCCCCAGCAAATTCCCTGATTGATCATAAACAAGACTTTGATTTTGGGGAAATAGCTCCATATTCATGTTAAATTTAGCTATTCAGAAGTTAGAAAGGTTTTCCCCGACTTTTCCAGATTTGACTAAGAAATCTCGCCCCCCCCCCGACTTTTAGGGACAATTTCAAATTCCCCGACAATTCCAGGCGCGTGAGAAACCTGTTGTAGTCACAGGATGTGAATATGCAACCATATAGAACTTGTCTATTTCAAATCCTTTAGGAAAGGGGGGGAAATTCAAGATAGGGAGGTTTCCAAGATAGAGATATGAATAGAAAGGTCATATAAAAGCTAAAAATGCAGCAAAACACAAAAATTTTGAGAAATGGACAGGTTTTACTGTAGTTTAATTTTGGGAGATTTTTAACACAAAGAACAGTACTGACATCACAGTGGTGGCATAAAGCAGAGTAGAAAATTGTAACATTCATATGTTGCCTTTTTTTTCTCACTTTTCTCTACAAGTAACGAACCTTTTTATCTCTTTCCATTTTTCTATTATTAAATTATCTTAATTGAACTACTTTATCAAGATAAGCAATTAACAATACAAGGTAAATCATGTAAATTTACTGCTAACCTTATTTACCGAGTAGGTATCGTTTCTAGAACACAAATTTCTATATTGTGGATTTTACGAGGGGGAGGGGGGAGTAATTACCTGATTATAACAGAACTTGCCACACATTCCTCATGCTGACAATATACCACATGTACATTATAGTTTGTTCGCAGAAAGTTGACCGATGATACCGTTAGAATTCAAAGGAGATGACATCACAAACGGGCTAGTTCATTACAGCAGAGGGGAGGACATCATTTCAGAACTGGTCTGTGGAACAGACACACGTTAGCTAAAAACCACTTCTGTAATGACGGCCTCCCCTCTGCTGCAATGAACCAGCCCGTTTGTGATGTCAGCTCAAGTGAATTCTACCGTTACCATCGGTCAACTTTCCGCGAATGAACTATACACTCAATCCCACAACCATTACTATTTATAGGGTTCCTACTTATATGGGAGAAAAATTCCCGACTTTTAGAAGTTTTACCTCCTTGCAATTACAAATTGCTACTGTGGTAATTAACACAAAGTGACACTTACAAATTCAGATGAGATGGCAAAATTATCTTTTGTCGAATTGTCGTTCAGACGACCACGTACAAATTCGAGAGCTTGAGTACTCGTTGACAGTATGTGGTTAAGATCTTCAGAGTCTGAGTCTGACCCAGTATTGCACAGGGGATCACTATCCTACAAAACGTTCACAAATTTCGTAAAAAGAAAAATACTACAAAAATTCAATTTCTGTAAGAAATATGTTTAGCAAACTGAACTAATGTAGAAAGTAATCAATTCATAAAGAACATTCTAGTCTGGGGGGAAAAAAAAAAACTCTCCAGCATCTTCATAATTAATTTATATTGAATAATTATATTCCATACATGTTCATTAAAATTAATTTTACTCTAAATTTATAATCCAATAATTTGTTAATAATGATATATCCTATTATTCCTATTCCACCATAATGTATGTACATAAAGAGAGCGTTCTTGACAAATCCAGTCGCAACTAGATTTTTGAAATCGGTGAGTAAGAAATACTTTCTTATTAGATCTATAGATTTTCTTATTAAGACAGGAGAGTATGTTTCTCGTCTGGCAAGTACAGTTTGCTGCAATTTGTCAAGCCCTGTATATATATATATATAATGATATAATATATATGTATGTGTGTGTACATACAGGGTGTCTCAGCACCAGGGTTACAAACATCTAGGAGGGGTAGGGTACACCAACAATGTACGGGTACATTAACACACAACGTTAATCTCAGACAGTAGGGTAGCAATTCAAAAATTATGAGGGGGGGGGGAGGGGGGCTTGAGTAGCTTTAAAGTAGATTATGTGATGAACTGTGAGAAAATATGTTTTTGATAGCCAATGGGCATAATTGAACCCCCTTTTCTAACTGGCCTCTGAAGCATTAGAACGAACACGAATTGTTGAAGAGCAAAAGTTCTTGAAAATATCGGCACATTTTGTATTAATTGCAATTGAAGTCCAACTATTAAAACATACTTTGCATTTGCAAACGCCTATTATAATAGTTGGAATCAACTGTTGTCTGTCTACAAGGAGTTCTACCATGAATTCTCCTGGCCAAGAGCTTTTTTTTATTATTATTATTATTTTGCGGGTTTTTTAATTTGCGGTTAAGAATTCATATCTCACTCTTGACAGCCCATTGAAGATTTGTTATTATAAGGGAAAGGTAAGAAAGTTGATTCCATGCCTTGAGATGGAACTTATTTTTGAGCGAAAAGGGTTTAAAATGAGTCGGGAATTAATTATTTTGATACATTTTTCACACACACACGGTATGCTTTTAAATGATTTCAACATGATGATGTTCAATATATTTTTTCCATAGAACTGAGCTTACTATGCTAGGCAGGGTGTCTCAGCACCAGGGTTATAAACATCTAGGAGGGGTAGGGTGCACCTAGACGAACAATATTTGTCATAGAACCTAGGGTCGCAAACCACTCACAGCGCTAGTTCTAAAACCGTCCAGCATGCACAAATATTTACAACCAGTGCGTGAAAAGCGCCAGATAAAACTCAGGTCAGCTGCTCAAGTGCATAGATGATTAGGACATCGCATTTTGCGCTTCTCATGCACTGGTTGTCACTATTTGTGCATGCTGGACGGTTTTAGAACTGGCGCTGTGAGTGGTTTGCGACCCTAGGTTCTATGACAAATATTGTTCGTCTAGGTGTACCCTACCCCTTCTAGATGTTTGCAACCCTGGTGTTGGGACACCCTGCATATATACATAAATAACAATACATTTGTGCATACATTTGCAAACCAATATATGTCAATCACGGCTGGACATAAAGTGACAATTAGTGCATTTGGCAATCAAGCTATCATTATACCATAAATCAACTCTTCCTTGTGTTAACTTACGCAGTATGTCCACTTTATACATATATAGATCAAACAGATGCAATAAGAAGCATCCCGACAAACATCAGATGCAGTTACAAGTTTAACCTCACCTATTCATCTATTCACCTATTCATTACCTATTCATGCAATATAGCGAACGTATATCATTTAGAGATGCACAATGTATGACTATAGACATTAGATAAACACACGCATATATATAATACAAGCCTAATGTAATGGTAAACATCTTTTTCAGCACCGTTGGGAGTGAAATTAAGCTTAACAGAATGTTAGGCAAATGCATTATCACCACACAACCGCAGGTGCCAGAAAAGAGAGAGAAATCTGTTGGTTGCATTTTTATGGTGCAAAGAGAGGTGAAAAGAGAGAATTCGGCCGATTAAAATGAGAATATATGGGCATAGACAGACAAGATCAGTTTAAACTAGGTGTGAACTACAGATGTGCCAAATCGTTTAATGAACACTTCGTTGAAAGATTTTGCAGTCAATCATAAACGACCAGATCCATTCAGTAATTCCGGTCGTTGAAGGATTTGGCACACCCTTAGCTCAAATCTTTTTATGAAGATTAAAAATCATTTTACATTTTTCTCACCAGAGCAAGAGCTTGGCGTGTTCGTGATCTTCCACGAGATCTACGGGGACTTCCTTTGGCACTGGTTGAAGAAACGTCAGAGTGGCTTCCCAACATTGCTCTGTAATCATCTCCGAAATTGATAAGTTTTTTAACTTGATCTTCATCTGCCGTTTTCTCGGAATACGGTTCACTCAGGTATGGCGGATCCTAAAGTCAGAAATCATTGAGTACGAGAAGAAGAATTACGATCATATTGTTTTATAGAGTTCATATTACAGTCAAACCAAACTATTATGAAGGGGAGGGGGGGGGGCAAGCACATATTATGAACATTTATACATTACAATATATGTAAAATTGCAATTTATTTCAAATTATTTGGGGGCTCTGGCCTCGCAGGTTCATATAACTATGCCTATGGCTACAATATAACACAGCATCCACTCCATCAAGTATAGAACTTTCCTTTACCTGATACTCGTCCCACACTTGGTCAGATATAGAACTTTGATCTTCCGCGCAGGATTGGTTACTAGTGCAAGTCGCAGATGATTTTGGCCCCTTTGCTGAGGAAGTGTCGTCCTTTTTCTCGACACTAGACTTAGCCTCACTTTGGCTTCGTTGCTTGGCAGCCTGCTTTTAGGCAAATAAAAAAAACAGTAGGTCATGACATGATCATGGCATTTTCCAAATGCATGCTTAATACAACAGAAAATTACTCATATCAAATTAATGCTTAATGAATGCAGTAACTGAAACAATTTACATATTAAATAAAACCATATAAGTTTTAAGACCCTTTTAACAGATTTGTCCATTTTCTTTTGAACAAATGGCCAAAACACTAATCTTTTTAAAAGACAAATTCTAGAAATAGTGGGAAGAGCACATCCCTACTACCTACCCCCACCTCTATAGCTAGAACCATACCTTTACTGTGGTGGGAGCCAGAGTGTATCCCTAATGTCAATAAAAGCAATGCAATATATACTGTGAAGGAAAATAAATGGATAATTGTGAAAGATTTGCTTGTATCTTATGGTTCAAAAACAGTCGATACCATGCAGAGCAAAGCAGCGTCTCTAATGAAAAACATAAAATTCCATAAAAAATTCCCCTGTGTGCCCCATGCAAAAAACTGTAACTGACAAACATGAGGTGGAGGGAGGTGTAATGTCTGATCAGAAAAAGTATGATAAAAACCAATAAACCAAGAAAACAATCAAAAACTTCATAAATTAACTTCAGTTTTTAACAATAATTTCCAAATTATAATTAATAAGCAAAAATATTAGTCAAAGTAAGAACCACTATGGTGCACTTAAAAATGTCATGATGCATACCTCTGCTTTTAAACGTCGCCTTTGCCTATTCTGATTGCGCCGTTTAGAGGAATTGGAGTTGCCGCTTGACAGGTGATCGCTAGAATTGGAGGCGCTGCTCCCCTTCGCTGGGACTAAAGTTTTGTCACACAACGAATCTGACTGTCTGCTGCCATCCGAACTTAACGCTTTTTTGCAGGAAAACCCACTTTCAGAACCAGATTCGACTACTTTCCCGGCGCTGCTGGATTTAGGTTGGCGTGCAGTAGTAGGGCCGCTGGTGATGGAAATGTCCGTCAAAGATAACTTCTTTGGTTCTAAGCACAATTTCTTGGAACTGAAAATGAAGCACAAATCAATGCAGTTATAATTTTACTTTCATTTAGAAAAATTTAATTTTCACATGCAACGTACATGAAAGAAAAAAAGTTGTCCTTTAACGTATTAATTACAGATAATACAGGAAACAAAGAATATGAATTCACTCTTCAAATAACTGAAATAAACGGGTATAGTAGACGCTTTCTCCTTAACCAGTCCCACTTTAATCTATCACTGCCTCAGCCCTTCCATCCGCTTGGCTAAAATCGGTTTTAAGCGATCATTTTTTAGAAAAACATCTGCTTGCTGCGCAGTCTTCTTCACAGCTTTTAAAACAGTGCTCGACATTTTACTGTTGCATATCTTTTCTTAAATAATATTTATAAAATATTAAAACAATTAATTTAGAAGCTTTTACTAATATAACTTAATTTTAAACATTTTTCTATGAGCGGCCTGACCATATCACTAACTAGCCCGGGTCTCAGTCCTGTCATGACCAGTTAATGACACATTCAGTATAAATATTTCCTTTATGACATAACAAGCATTATATCTAGTTTGCTCGTGTTTGATGATAGAAAGACAGCAACGATCATGCTGTAGTAACATCACTTAAGAAAGTTTGTTGGAGATGTTACTAAGGGGTACAAAAATGAAGGAAATTGGATCTGCTTCCAGCAGCATTCCCAATGTGATATGCAGTGATATAACTGAATTCAAAAGCGGGCCATCTCAAAATTGTTCACCATTTCCTCCCTGGACCCTGGTTCGAATCCGGGATGAGGACGGCGTCTCTTTTTCTCCTAAACAAAAATAGCTCTAGATTGAGCTAATAATACGTGGGTGTCAAATTTATTAATAATAAAGTCACAGTTCATACATTCATTATCATGATGATATTGATATGAAATATGACTTTTTTTATTCGAAGGGGATGGGGGGCATGGTGAATGAATTAGACATAGCTTTTGAAATCATGCTATGGTAATAATGATATGCATACAACAAATTTTTAAGAAAAAAAATATCAAAAGGTTAGAAATGATCAGTAATTTATCCTTCCAGGACGTTAAATATTTTATAGAAACAGGAAAAAAAAAACTTTTATTTTATTGCAAAAGATAGATTCTGACAATCTTGTACTAAAATTTTCCTTCAGAACTCCGCAAAATTGTTTATCTTTAATATTTGTTCTAATCTATGTTAAAACACATTATGCTTTCATTTTATCTATTATTCTTCGTTTTATCTA
>QLNU02014802.1:74318819-74347481 GCA_006491805.2 Dysdera silvatica | reverse complement strand
TATAATATTATACGGCGGTATGACACCATCAATCCTCCTTGCCTATAGTTTAAGCTCTACATAGACCCCACTCTACATAGATCCCAACTGACTAGCTACTCCCATGATGAAAGGTTAGTCCCCTTTCGGTATCAAACAATTATACCCGAGTACTATACTTTCAAAAGAGAGTTTTTAACATACTCGAACACGACATACTGCCTTTTCGAAACGACTCCACTTGCATTTTAAGCTTAGTCTATTATTGGGAGGGGAGGTGAGGAGAAGAGAATATTTATCGAAATAAACAACGTTACTCCACTTAATTCTGGCGCCATATATGCGATTATTCAGGTAGGAAAGTTTTTACAAGGTAGTAAAATCGGTTCGTTTTTCTCTTACTGCTCTCCCCCTCTCCCTTAAAAAGTGGGAGGGGGAGGGAGGGAGAGGGGCTAGGGGGATATATAGGGATGGAACGAGGCATAGCGATTAGGCCTATGTAGCTTCACTGGGCCCAGGATTGTTTACACACTCCTTCCCTCTTAGTCGCCATGGTTACAATTCCTAGTTTTCGACTTTTCTTTTAGAAACTAATGTTGGTCTTATGGCTTGCACGCGAGCCTCTTTCTCTCTCTCTCTCTCCCTTTTTTTCGACTTTTAAGAAATTTTTCCGGCGAATTTATGAGAAGAATTATTAATTTTTTTCGCAGTAACTTACCTGTATTTTTATTAACGTTTTGTTAACCTGCTCCCAGTTAATGAGATTTTTATGACTTTCAAACCATTAAGACATTGTGGGGAACTGAGTGCGTATGTATCTTCAGCCATTTGTAACTGCAAATTTCTAACCATTCACTACCAAACCTGCGTTTCGGTTAATGATAAATTGCGAGACGAGAGGATACGGAAATGTAAATGATCTTATAAATTTCTGCTGCCAGATTTATTGAAATAATGTCGTATCTTTTCGATAATTGATATCTTCCCCTCTTAATTGAACTCTTTGAATGTTCCGTTGAAAAATGACGGGTTGAGTGATGTTGCAGAACCGCAGTGAGTCCAATTCCCTGTCAAGTGGGTGTATTATTGTTCGTATTCATCGTGTGCTGGTTTTGGGTGAACTGAAACATTTCTAAAAACTCAGAAATAATGATACGTCACACCCATTTATTTTTGGCTTTTCCAGAAAAGGAGAAATTCAAGTTAAAAGAAATGTCCTACATATTTTTCTTCTTACAAATAGCTCGATTCCGCACAGATCAAACCAGTCAACCTTTATTTTCCAGCGAAATTTAATGCATGTCCCTTCTCTATCCGTGTGTATTTTGTAGGTGTTTCTCTAGTAACACATAAACCTATTTATAATAAATTTTATTTCTGGTACAGTGTGCAAACGTACAGCTGTTGAATTTTTATGTGGCACATTGAATTAAATCACATATATTTTTACACTTTTATTGCTTTTACGGAGTATTCGTTGAATATTAATTCTTCATATTATGATCACTTGATATTTTATAGAATAGAGATTAAGAGATTAAATCGATTTTTTTGTTACAGTGGAATTTCCGTATATATATCGACATTTTCTATGTATCGATCTTTTCTATATATCGAAATTTTATCATCGATTTCGATATATAAAGCTCTTACTGTATATAATATTACAAAATATGGAAATGATAAAGTGTAAAAAAAAAAAAAAAACGGAAAAAGAAAAGTGAATATATTGAATCAATTAAATTTGAAACTGAAGCTGAAAATGATGAAATAAATTTCTATAGCAGCTGAAATTGATTAGTCATCCATTTAATTTGTAAAGCATACATTGCGACCACAGCAAAAAATATGCTACGTACTTTAAAATATCCAAACTAAAATGACAAAATACCTTTGCATCGCTTTAAACACAATAAAACTTTTTTTTTTCAAAAATTTTTAAAGACGACAGATTTAATACGAAATCGAATAATTTCCTTTTAAACGAATTTTCAGAAATTTTATGAAGAACGTGACAAAGAATTTAATAAAACGTGAACTATATTAATCGCACTAATTTATTTACTATTGGAACGAAGAGTCGTAGATGTATAGCACATATAGGAGAATGCTGTTCCCATCTGCTATTCCTATTAAACCGGTTCGCTATTCCGGAGGGTTAAAGGATGACAGTCGTTGGAACTGAGAGTTGGAAAGTGTTCGTTAAATACAGGTATTTGCTATTCTGGAGTGTCCGTTAAGGAGGTTTGATTGTAATTACCATTGAACAAAAAATTAATTTAAAGTATAGACTTCTTTTATATGTATTTTTCGGCAAATTAATTAATCAGTGATACAATACTATGCCTCAAGTTACCTTTAGTGGACGTGGGCGCCCATAATCGGGGGGGAAGAGGGGCTCGACCCCCTCCCCCCTTGGAGTTCAAAAATTTGATTTGTGGGATTCAGCTATGCATTTACTTTCGAAAGTTTTACAGTCACATTTTAAAATAATTTTTTTTCAAGCTTACTTCTGATTCCCAAGCAGAATCAATTAATTCTGTACTAATTATGTAACCTTTAGTACCATGTACACTCACTAAAATATTTGGCAGCCTTGAGTAGGAGGTAATAATCTTTCTTAGCACCCTCTAAAAATGCTCGTTAATTCTTCTTAGTCACCCCCTGGAAATACTCGTATGGGCGCCCACGTTCGTGGATGTTAATTATAATCATTGGAGAAAATGGTCAGCATTCTCAATTAGAAACAAGATGATAATTAATTTTTGTTAATAACTTACCTGGTGAAATCCCAAATATGTTTCAACGGTGTGAGAGGTATAAAAAACTTCGCCATCGCACGTTAAGATCATTAGGAAACCATTCAGAGCCTAAAACAAAAGTAAACAATGAAAATACTAATTTATTTATTTATTTATATAAATCGAACACTACGCAGATTAAATTAAAAAACAATTTTAATCAATTTTTTTTTTTTTTTGGCGTAGTGATACCAGCGCTGATGTTATGGCGTGGTTAGATGCTGAAACATTCGAAAGGAAAAAAACGTTTCTTTCGTTCGGTGGGGCTTGAACCCACGACTTTCCACTTGACAGGCTGAGGCTCTACCATCTGAGCTACGAACGACGTACAAAATGCGCTTGTAAGGGATTAAATGTTGTCGTTCGTGGCTCAGTTTGTAGAGCCTCCGTCCGGCAACTGGAAGGTCGTGGGTTCAGGCAGCGCCCCCTGTAACTAAAAGCCAACCAAGTCAGTATAGAGGGCGTCGTGACGTCACGGGAGTGGACCAACATACATAGTTTCTCGAAGAGAAGTCGATTTTCTTGTACAGTAAGACTCTCTGTCAGAACTGTTATATTATTGCTTAATCTGTTTTGAATGATTAAAATAAAAGTATAAAAGAGCGAAATTGTTATCAAGATATTGCATGTGGAAATTATGATTGAAGCGCACGTGTATTTATTTCAACGTTGGATTCCCACGTGCTTTTTTTTGCGTTGTGAAGAAAATGAATTCACCACGTGAAAAGAAAACGTTTCGTAGCACCAGTGAGTTCAAAGGTATGTTCCCTTATATTGTATTCTTAACTACTTTGATTGGCGCATTTAAATGTCGTGAAAAAGAATATTGAATTAAAAAATTTATTAATATTACAGGCGATCTATTAATGCATGCAGATCTGTATTGCTATAGTTTTACAGCTTTATACAAATGAATGTTAATAATTTTCGCGAATATAGTTAACGAATAAAAGAAACTACTCTATATACTAAATGTCTTGTTCAAAAGTGAATTTAAAATTTTTCATGTTGCGCTATAAAATATAATCGTTTTTGGGCATCATAACCTAATTATTATTAGGGCATTAAATCTTAGCTAACCAACTATTTACTTTCCTATAATAATTGCATATAATATTGTATATAATAATCGTGTATAATAATTGTTGAATATATGAGTTGTAGCTCCGTAACCGCCTCCCCTTATTGAGTCTACAACCCCCCTTACGAACCTACGCCTACGTCTATGCATATCACTGCAATTTATTTGAAACTTCGAAATTGGATTGTAACAATGGCTACTATAAACATTATAAATGCAAGTTTTACATATATACGAGTTTTTTACACAGGGCCCATGCGTTTCAAGGGAGTTGAATATGTTATTTTTTTATATTTTAAAATAGCAGGGCTTTTTATGTTCTTTAAATAAGCTAGGTACGTTAGAAATTATTATTTAACGATTGTTTAAATTTGTGTTTTACAATATCTCAATTTTAACATAACCTAAAAACAGTCCTTTTTTCTATTCGTTTCCCCAGGTTTGTGTGCTAGACTTCGCTGACGGCTGGATTTTGAGAGAAACTGGTGTGTCTTCGACAGTCATAAAGGTTCTGTTGTTAGTGTGTCATATATCTAAGTCTAAAATAAGGAGCATATTCTACTATTCTCCAAAGCTGTACACCGTATATGTCATCGACATGAAATACCTGAATTTTGCCAGATTCTGAGAGACAACGTTCAGTTATGCAGTATTTGAAGAGAGTTATACGAGAGCGAGCTTGACATCTATAGAAGAGTACACCTTTTATGCAGAATTTAAAGCTATTGATGAACTTCGGGAAAAGTTACAATTATCAATTTATCTTCAAAATGGACAGTGATATTTAAAGACTATAAATTGTTAACATTAAACCTAAACTTGTGACCAGTTCCACGATAACAAATTCTACTATAATAGATTCAGTTTTGAATCTTTGTATTTGTTTGCTGAAACTGAACTGAAAAAAACAAACTGGAACTCGATTTTTTATCGCCAAAAAGTAAAAAAGTTTAACAAATAGTGCAGTATCGTAGATAGCTTTAGCAACTTAGACAGTGATACAATTTCTATATCTGTTACCAATTGTGTAAGTACCATTTATATATTATATTGTTAGACAGCTTAATTATAAATGTGTCTGAAAAAATGCACGCCTTCTTTTTTAATAGAACAGGTGGTAAAATTAGAAAAAAAAAACCAGTGTGCATATCTGATGTTTAGACATTTAGCAATTTACTTACCCTTTTCGATTTCTCTACATGCATATAAATTTTTAAACAGCTTTGAATACCCAATTTCTCCTTATCCTAGCACTGTTAAAAGGTTATGTTCTTCATTTTAAATTAACCCCATAGATGAATGTGAACAAAAAAAATTTCTTAAACTATATATGCACTAAATTTAAACAGTTATCGGTGGCACTGCGGAATTCGTCTCCTAGTGCTTCCCTCCTCTTAAAATGAGTCGGAAAGTCGCTAAATGTTGTAGATGGGCTTGTGACGTTAGTACCTCCTTTTTGTAATGACGTAAACAACATGGCGGCAGGTCAGTGTCACAATTGCCATTCATTTGGAAACACTTCCAAAGAAATCCACTAGGGAATGGCTTGTGCAGTAGCACCCAGTTATCTTCCTTTGAACATTTTACTAATGGATGAAATGCATTTAAAATCCCAATTTAATTATAAAGGTGGAAGTATAGTTGGGGAAATGAGTAGATTTTGAAACAGCTGCTATAATAGTGGACATGTTTTTATGGTGCAAAATTTGTTGTCGCCACATAAAAATGTTATTCATATTTTGCCAATTCGTACATTAACTGCCCAAGAACTTCGTGATTTTTTGCAAAAAAATTATTTTGAAATTAGAAACTATTGCTTTTAAAATTATTAATGCCTTCTCAGACAATAATGCAATAAATTGGAAAACCATGTATTTATTTAACATCTCACAAAAGTGTTGTGTACAGAAAAAAAATTGATCAGTCTAGACCAGGGGTTGGCAAAATACGATGGCACGTGAAGTGATTTAAAAAACATCAGAGTGTGATTGTTTCGCTTCAAAAAAAAACAAACAACTATTTTATTTGTCTATTTTAAAGCTATTTTATTTTATTAGATAAAATCCATTTTCACATCTTTTAAAGAGAAATGTTGTTAGATGTTTGTGAAGGAAGTGTGCAAAACCATAAATTTGAGATCAGACAGATTTCTTGCACCTTGAATGGTTCTTAATTCTATTCCCATCCAAAATTTTCTTTTCTTCCTGTCTCAACCTCTCCACTATCACTCACATTTGCTCTTCATAAGAGTAGTGCTTTGAGTAATTAATTTTGCCGAAACGTCTACTATAAAATAGCAAAAGATTAATATTTGTTCACTTCAAAACCTTTGAACTAGAGAATACGGTTTCATACAGCAAAAGGATTGCACTATTTGCATTTTGTATTGTTAAACTGTTGATTGTATGTCAAAATGTACAAGGACATTTTTAAGAAAATTCATTTTTTGGCACAAAATGTCCCTCGCTGTCTTTGCACCATATATCCAACCAACCTTTTATAAGAAAAGTAATTCTTTTACTGAACTAGGAATATATCAAAAGATCTACCTAAATTGTATTAATAAGTGGAAGGTAACACAGTCATAGTATAATGGATAGTAAGCAGCATAATTTGATTAGTGATTCCACTAGCATGCAGAATGATTCTACGGTATTGCTTTGGTACAATATCCCAAAAACGTTGCCGATCCCTGGTCTAGACCATTGTTTCATGTTATCGATTCTGTACATTTACTTAAATGCGTTTGTAATAATCGGTTGAATCAAAAACTTGTAACCAAACTTTGTATTAACTTAATTTCGATAGAACTCCCTTGGTCAAAACTGCCCAATTTTTTAATTTGAAAAAATTACATGAAACAGAAATTGAGGATCTTGTAAAATATAAACATGGGCTCACCCTAAAAGCTTTGCACACAACCAACTTTGAATGTCAAAATGTAAAATTTGTTTTTAACCCAGCATTTTGCAGGTTTGAGAGAGGTTGGTCTGAAAAATTCATTATCTAATTTTGAAGGAACTGCACATTTTACAGAAATCAATATATATGGTGGAAAATGTGTGAAAACGATCTTTAAAGGTGAACATAAATGCGATAATTATGTGAAGCCACTTGCGAACATTTCGGATGATGGGCGATTGGTCTCTCTTAATAAGTTTTTGGTATTGTTAAAGGCTTAGAAAAAGTTAAAATGTGATTCAGGCTCTGCGCTGCCTTTATGCAAACTACTCCTGCAATACTTCGATCGACTAGATATCGTGTAACTGAAGAAAATTTTATATACTTGCTAACTGGTAAATTCCAAATGAACTCCTTAAACAACTATTTCAGTAAGTATCGAGCATTGGCTAGATCTGTATAGTTCAGTTCGACAATATAAAGTTGAAAGTAAATTGCATATTCAAATCATTTGCCATTAAGTTTGAAATTGAGTCAATGTGGTATTATTGATATAAAAGTTTTTGATGCTTATAATACAATTTGGAATGTGCCAACTGGTGGATCATGTTTCCCTAAAGTTAGTAATATTTATGAAACTGACATATGTAATTGATTGGTTGGTTGGTTATATTTTTTCATGGTGCAAGTACTGACATATGTAATGTAAATTCTTAAATGCCCATATTAAAATATTGCTGGTTATTGTTGCTATTTATATTTACGAAGGGAAAAGTGTTTAGAAGGTAAAGCATACATTATTTTAAAACGTTTAATGTTTCGAATATAAACAAGGAAAATTTAGTTACATCCAAACTCCTGATAGGGATGGTTTATCTTGTCCACACCTAGATATTCTAAATTCTGCGTTATTTAACTATATAATAATACAAAAATTAGTATCAACGTATGAATCTATATTTTTGAAAATACCAAACTAAAGGCTAGCAACTGTAAATTTAACACTTTATATCATTGCTCAGAAGGAATGTTTCCTCAATTTTGATTCATGAGCTGAAAGTTACACATCAGATACCATTATAAAATGCATTATTTGTGCCAAAAAATGCATTTTTAAAAAATTGCATTTAAAATAAAAATGACTTTGCTGTCTTTCTGCCTGTTGATAAAAAGAAAATGTTTAAGTGTTTAAAAAAATAGCAGTTGTGTATCAGTGGTAGCTCCTCAAGTGAAGCCGTGCTGTTTCACCTGAAAATATTAGTTAAATGGTGTATTTCCAAATCATTTTGATTTTTTGTGAAATTTAAAATTTGATTAAAAATTGAAGTAAAGTTTTAAAATGAATGATATGATATCGTATAAGTCAATATATTTTTTTAAAGTATTTATATCCTACTTATATAAGTGTATCTGTGAATTTAATAATTTTAGTGAATTATTATTAAATCATGTGAATTTAATTTTTAGTTGCATTAAAATGATGAATTTTCTTAAAATAAAAAATTGTTTAATTTAAATATCTCTTATGTGACTTCTCATATATATACTCCCTTTAATTATTGGTTCATTTTGTTCATGTGAGTGGTGTAAAATATTTGTTTTGTGAAAATAAAATGACTAACAGAAAAATGTTTTTGTCTATTTATTATGAAGATAAATTGCAATTTATAAAATGCAATGAATTAAGTTTTTATCATTACTGATTGAAGAAGTTATATTTTTTAAATGTATGTGATTATAAATTTCTAAATAAAATACATCTGTCAATTTTTTATTAAAAACATTCAATTTAAATATAGCAAATAAGCATCTAAATTATAAACAACGTATAAAAATAGTAGTTAATGTACATGCATATATATTTAAACAAAAATATTCGTATTTTCCAACGGTTTAAGAGCGGAAGAGACATAAGGGCCACTGCTCCACTCTAATGACGTCACGAACTGACTTGGTTGGCTTTCTGTTATATTGGGCGTTGGTTCAGGCCCCACCGAACGCAAAAAAACATTTCTTTTCTTTACGAACGTTTCACCATCTAACTATGCCATAACATCTGCGTAGTATCACTACCTACACCAAAAAACTCAGAAAAAAATGTTGTTTAATTTAAAATACTAATTGTTAAGCTAGCTAATTTCGGTGGGCATTAAAATAATATATTAATTATATTAATTAAGTTTAAAAAGCAGGCCATATAAAAAATTTGATGCAAAATTAATGGCTCAAAGCCAACAAAAGTATATATCGTCATTTCGATATATTACTTGTAAAGTCATATCGATTATTATAGAGATTACCGTGACATGTCGGTTATTATAAAATATCAATTAACATGATTACATCGATGGATGTAAAATATCGATATGACGACGACTTCAATCGGGTACAAATTACATATATACCGATAAAGAACGAAATCATAATGGAATTTTTAAAGCAGGGGAACTGGCAATATATTTTGAATGGAGCTATATTTTGTGAATAACTCTAGGTTAAAATGACATCAAATGCAGCTACATTAATTGAAGCGTTAAATGGAAAAGATAAGAATATATTTTATTCCTGTTAAAACACTCCCCCCCCTCCCCCCCCAAATCGGTGACGGGTGCCTTTATCAACTTTAGCTCACCGTTTAACTTACCCCCCTACCTCCTGGAGTGGGCTTGAAGAACCACAAATGAAAAAGCATCAAACCATATCTAATACACTCTTCACGTCGAAGACCACTATTAAATAAACCTAGGCATCACCTTTTTTTTTTTCTTTTTTTTGTCAGTAGGGAGAGGACTGTTTAGTAGGGTTACAATCATGTATTTTTGTATGCAAAAGGAATGTTTCCTATCTTTGGCTACTTATTGCTTTTTATTACATATTTTCTTTTCAGTTATATCTTTGCCTGTACGTTTTACATCTTAGGACTAGGTTAAAGGCTGACCGGGATGGGATCGATGGTTAACGTAACCTCTGACCCACACAGCCATGCTGAACAGGAATCGAACTTAGACCATGAGGCCGGAAAATTGCTGTTATAATCATCTGGGCGCATTTCTACTTTTCCAAGTATATATATCACAACACGTGTTGAAGGTAAATATTTATTTATTTAAAAAACGAAATTTGGAAAGAAAAGAAGTATGTGTGTGTGAGGGGGGGACACCCTTGTTATTTAGCTAGTGTAAGTTTCTCTCTTTTTCAACGTCAGTCAGGCATGTAGAAGGGGGAGGGTTTACGGGGTCAAGTCCCCCCATTGATTAGCAAAATATATTATTTCCTCTAAGGACGTTATCACGTGGTCGTCTTTAAAGCTACTCAACCCCCCATAATTTTTGAATTGCTGCGCTACTTTTATCAGCAAAATTAATATTCACTTTAAAATAGAAAGAGATGTAAGGGACAGGGGAACAAATGCCCAGGGGGTCGAGATTCTAAGGGGATGTGAAACTTCAATAGTATAATAAAGATAATATTTCCTTTAATTCGTTGGGGGCCCGATCCGCTGCGCTGCACAGAAACTTGCAAATAAAATTGTCGCCTGCCTCCGGCCCTCGAAAAATGAACGAGAAACATTATTTTCTCCCTCCAATTCGTATTCAGAAAAAAAGTGAATTGTGATAAAGCCAAAATTTTATCGAAATTGTGGTGATGTCTGTGTATGCATATGAATATTTTATATAATTAATATGTTATATGAATACTATGTAAATATTTATCTATTTCGGGGTTTGAAATAATAATCAATAATTTTATCAGCCAATTGCCATGGTTTTACGAAGCTCAATTAATTATCATGTATTTTTAAATCATAAACTTATCCCCGATTTGAATCTTAAACTTTCGACACTTATATTAATACACTCTATAACAAAAAAAAATCGACGCACCAAGAAGGGGTTGTCCGATTGCGATAAAAATTGGTGGATGTGAAGAACATACATAGAAAAAGAAAGGATTACAATTTCAGAACAATTGAATGATTCATTGAGGAGTTTGACCGTTACAAAGGGAGGAAGTCAATAAGGCGTTGGTCCACCTCTGGCCTGGATGCAAGCTGTCACCCGGCGTGGCATAGACTGATAAAGATCCCAGATGGTGTCCTGCAGAATTTCTTGCCAAATTGTCTCCAACCATAGGGCTAAATCGTCAACATTCCTGGATGGTTGCAATCGTCTTCCCAAGGCCTCCCAAATATGCTCCATGAGAGAGTGATCAGGAGACCTAGCTTGCTGAGGAAGTGTTGGGCAAGTCTGAAGACAATTCACGTGCCGTGTGCGGCCGGGCATTGTCTTGTTGAAACGTAAGTCCAGGGTGTCGCAAAAGGAACGGTAACACAACCGATCGTAGAATGTCGTCTACGTACCGCTGTGCTGTAAGTGTGCCAGAAATGACCACCAAAGGGGTCCGGCTATCAAAGGAGATGGCACCCCAGACCATAACGCCCTGTTGTCGATATGTGTGGCGGGCAGGATTCCCACGCTGCCCTGGACGTCTTCAGACACGTGTGCTGTTGTCGTCAGGACACAGTGGAAACGGGACTCGTCACTAAAGACGATACGTCGTCAGTCAGCGCAGTTCCAAGTTGATCGAGCCGGAACCACTGTAATCGGACTTGACGGTGTAAAGGCATGAGAGGTAAGCGGCGTAATGGTCGGCGCGAGCGTAAATTTCGGTCGTCTCGTTCTCAGTCATCTGCAGAGGGTCATGTTGGTCACATGTGTGCGAGCCATACGTTAGATAGTTTATAACGAATCCGGTGCTGTGACAGCTACTCTGACAATCGCTCTGTCTTCCCGTTTTGTTGGTGCCCTAGGTCGACCGCTGCCGTTATTGACCCACTCTTGCCAGCACCGTCCAATCGCCGCATCGCTTCGACCCACATGTCCAGCGATTCTTCGATTCGTCCAACCAGCCTCTTTCAATCCGATAGCATGACCTCTTTCAAACTCTGACATATGCTCGTAATGAGCACGATTACAGTCGATGTAAGATATCCACAGTCAAAATGCAACAGAAATTTTGACCACATATTGAGAATCGCTCCTTATATACACCTGCTGAATGCGCAGTTCCGATGCACTGGAGTTCCCGCTATTCATTCATTGGACACCAAATTTTAATCATTTGCATGTTCGGTCAAACTATCTTTTCATACGAAATTTCATTATAATCGGACAACTTCTTCTTGGTGCGTCGATTTTTTTTGTTATAGAGTATAGAAGCGAACGTTTGTCTGCGCCAACAACCAGTTCTGAAATGACGTCCTCCCCTCTGCTGTAATCGGCTAGGCCGTTTGTGACGTCAGTTCCCGTTATTTCTAACGGTACCATCGAACCACTTTTCGTGAACGAACTATTGATGCGTTTCAGTGTCAACGCCTCGCTGTACAAATTACAGGTGTGACAAATTAGTGAACGAATCGATGAATGATTCCGGCCATCCGTAAAACCTCGTTTAGTGATTCTGTCTTTGAAAGATTTAGCCCATTGCTGGTGCAAATATTGAACGTAGAAGATTGAATGTATAGTTCGTTCGCGGAAAGTTGACCAATGGTACCATTAGAATTCACGGGAGCTGACGTCACAACTGTACTAGTTTATTACGGCAGAGGGGATGACGTCATTGCAATAGAGGGAAGAACGTCATTTCAGAACTTGTTTTTGACGCAGACAAAAGTTCGCTAAAAACCAGTTATGAAATGACGCCTTCCCCTCTGCTGTAATGAACCAACCCGTTTGTGACGTCAGCTCCCGTTATTTCTAAAGGTACCATCGGTCAACTTTTGGCGAACGAACTATAGTACGCCCCATTCATCGACGTTTTTTTAAATTCAAATTATTGGTTTGAAAATGCTACATCTCAAGGTAATGTTAAAGATGTTTTATGTGAAGACGACGGCCTAAATGTGGCCAGCGCATCTCCTCAAAAATCGAACCCAAAACCGTGGACGGAGCTCCAGAACTCATCGCACGAAATTCAAACAAGAAACTAGTTTTATTTTAAGTAGTATTTGATAATTATTATATATTATATATTATAAGCACACGCTTGTACGTGCATGTTCATCTAATTATTATTATGTAAGCACGCTTGTGTGCATGTTCATTTTTTTGCGTCTATGTGCGAAAATGCACTTAAAAATATGTACCCTGTGTTATTTCGAAGTATGTCTCATTGCATTTTTAGTTTCTAATAAATTCAATATTCCATAATTATACTCTATTTTCCCCTTAGGGATTTTACTTGAGTTTCTCTTTTATCTACATCTTACTTACGTTTTGCAGATACAGTCGGCCCAACTTAATCGTATCGCAGATAATATCGAATACCCCGCTTATAAGAATAAAATTTATTAGAACCACAAATTTCCCCATAGGATCGATGTTAAATTATCAGCTTTAACAAATAATCCTTGTAGGCTGTTCTCAGATAATCGACTAAAAGTGACAATTTTAGCATAGAAATCAGTGCTCAAACAAGCAAGAGAACGTGTATAGAGGATAAATTGTTTTAAAAGCTTGCCCCCCCCCCTTCCAACGTCCCTAGTTGATGGATTTCAAAGATTTTCCTATTGCGCTATTGACTTTCTGTTATAGTGGAACATAAAGATTTGTCCGTAGTGCTTTTCATTTCGTAGGATTGGGGGTGGGGGGGGTCTATTTACCTCTGATCAATTGGGCTGACTCCAATCACTAATCGCCAATCGTCGCATTTTCACATTGTGAAAAGCTTTTTTTAGATAGACATAGAGATTATGCGAAAGGGTGAAACTTCTAGTGTCAATAAAAAATAAAGTAACAAGTCAAAGTTATAAGGAGTTTCGAATTTATACACAGATAAAGTCGGAAGCACTGTTCGTTCACGAAAAGAAGTCCGATGGAATAGTTAGAAATAACGGGAGGTGACGTCATAAACGGCCTATTCTATTACAGTAGAGGAGGGCTCCAATTTCAGAACTTGATTTTGGCGCCGACAAACGTTCACCAAAAAACAGTTCTGAAATTATAGTTCTCCTCTGCAGTAATAAACTAGCCTGTTTGTGACGTCACCTCCTGTTATTTCTAACTGTTCCATCGGACTTCTTTTCGTGAACGAATATTATATACTAGTGCACAATTTTTCTTTTATTAAAAAATACTTATGCACCTATATTTTTTTTTATATAGTATAAACCTCTTATTATATACTATAAAAAAAATAAAATAACCGACACACGATCTCGCTCGGTCGACCAGTATTTGCTGGGTCCGCCAATGTTTGCTTAAAAGGGTTCGACTGCACTTTAATTCCATGGTCTGGAACTATACCTGTTACATCGTGCTATGTAACAAGGTCTGCAAGAGATAGGCCTGTATGCTGATACCATTCTAAGTCAGAGGTCTCTAAACAGGGCGTCGCAGGTTTCGATCAAAGGCGCCCTGAATTTGACTAATATTTTATATTGCATGTTATATGGAAATATATTTATATGTGACACCTAACTGGTACACTTTTGGGGGCCGTGAACGATTTGTGAGACAAGAGGGAAGCCCTGGATCAAAAAAGTTTGAAAGCCACATCCCTAAACATTGATCGCCTACATTTGGCGACAAATTTTCACCAAATGTAGCCAGTTTGGCGCCTCCTATCTCATTACATGGACAACAAACACACAAGCGTTAACATTCATGGGTTATTCTTAATAAAAGTGCACTTCTCCCCCCCCCTTTTTAATTCTCAGGGTTGGTGGAAGGTTAGGTGTTCATAGACTAATTACCACAGTATGGCGGAGGTGGGAACAATTACCACCCATCGGTTTCCCATCCCTGGACGTGTTACCCCCTGTGGGTCTAACCCCTGAAGTAATTACGCCAAGGGGAGAGGGGAGACCTCTGCTTCCCCACCGACCCGTTACGTCGGATTTAGGCCCTAATTGAGAGCGGCTCTAATACAGCTGGCGCCTCATATCTACGGCCAGGTAGTTGAAACCCAACTTCAGGTCGAAAGAGACCACAAATTGAAGTGAGGATATTTATAGGACAACTCCAACACGACACTAAAGCAAACTGGGGGCAGAATGACTAATATGTTGCTAAATTATATAAACAAGTTTATACTGATGCTATATACTTATTGGAAACACTACTTTGTCTCAATTCACTACCGTTCCATACTCACTTTCATGAATTTCGTGAACACCGATTTCGATCCGAAATAATAACAATAATCTCTTTTAATGAAAAGTGTTTGCTTATGTTTTGTGGTGAATGGATTACTAAGGTTAAGCCGAGCCAGATGTTTAACGAAGAGGAAAGTTTGATACAGATTTCTTTTCCAAATCTATTGAATGTCGTATATTTTCTTTTATATTATTCTTTGTCGTTTTGTTTCTTATTCTGGTTATACTCACAGGCAGGGCCTATCAAAGTGGGGGGCAGGAGGGTCTGCTGCTCCGGGCCTCACAATATTAGGGGCCTCAACTAGGTAACCCAATATATGTTAAACATGTATTTGAAGGGCTTCTAAAATATTAGTTGCGCCGGTCCTTTCATTTTCTCTGAAAGGCCCTGCTTACAGCTATGTACCCATGATCAACTTTCCACATATAAATATACACAGGAGAAAATCTACGCTACTGTATTATAATTGTGGTGATTGTACCTATGCGATTGCTAACTGTATTATATGTGATTGCTAACCGTATTATATGCGATTGTTAACTGTATTATATGAAATTGCTAACTGTATTTATTATATATGATTGCTAACTGTATTTATTATATATGATTGCTAACTGTATTATGTGTGATTGCTAACTGTATTATGTGTGATTGCTAATTGTATTATTTGTGATTGCTAACTGTATTACGTGTGATTGCTAATTGTATTTTACGCGCTTGCTAACTGTATTATATGTGCTTGCTAACTGTATTACATGTGATTGCTAACTGCATTGCATATGATTGATAATTGTATTATATGTGATTAGTAATTGTATTATATGTGGTTAGTAATTGTATTATATGTGATTAGTAATTGTATTATATGTGATTGTTAACTGTATTATATGTGATTGCTAACTGTTTACCTATATGATTTTAACTGTATTAAAGCAAATAAATTGAAGCAAGCAAGGAAGATATGTATATTTTCATTAATAGTTAATTTTTTATAATAATATTGTAAATTAAGGTGTGTAGATCCAGGAAGTATACCAGTTTTCAATGAAAGTATGTAAAATTACGGACCCTCCACCATGAATCAGTGAGTGCATTTTCCCTAACCATTACAGATGAGTTTAATAATCATTCACATTTTTTTTTTTTTACTAGCGGACAATTCTTTTAGCGAGTCTATTGATGTGATAAACGGTTTCGTATGTTCCTGGTCCTCAAAAGCACGGAAGATTAAAACAGAAGAAAACATTGATTGCAAAGAGTTGCGTAATAAGTACTTAATGGCTTCCATATCACTATTTTATATTTATTATGTTTATATTATGTTACATTATGTTTATTATGTTTATGTTATATTATGTTTATATTATGTTATATTATGTTTATTATGTTTATATTATGTTATATTTATTATTTATTATGCTGTGCACTTCTCTTTTGTACTGTAAAGTGCTACTAATAAACCATTCACACATTAGTCACATTATGGTTTTGGACGTTGTAGAGAAACGAGTTAATGCGTTTTTAGGAGAAGACGCTGTGCTTCAAAACTGATTGACTGGAATGGTTGTGGTCCGCTTCAGTCAATCCGCGCCGTAGGAGGCGCAGTCTCCTTAAAACGCGTCAACACGCTTCAACGCAATGTCCAAGATTGCAGTTCACAACATTGTCATTAACAACGAGAACAATACAGAGTTTCACCAGGAGATTCCATAACAAACAGTTGTTCGACGCACTGTGAAGCAGACAAGTGAAGGCCGAATTCATTCTGCCTTCATATTCAAAGAACAGTGGCTCGAAACGTCGTGTTGTTTTAAACCTTGCCAGTGTCGAAATAGCTGTTGTTATTGTCATTGCGCCCAATTACATTACTTAGTGTTATGTTAAATTTTACATAATACATTGGCAAATTGTGTGTGCGTGTGTGCGTGTGTGCGTGTGTGTGTGTGTGTGCGCGCGCGTGCGAATTGCCAATTAAAAAAATTCGCAGGATGAGCCTTTTTGGCAAAAGGTTCTTACCTATTTTCACACAGTTGAGAAGCATTTATTTAATTTTTTCAATTAAGAACATTTTTAAATTCCAAAGTTTCAAGCATTCTTCATGGTCGAACCATGCAATAGCAATTAGAATTAGGTGCCAAACAAACAAGTACCTCCATTTTTTGGGAATTAAACAGTGGCGTAAGCAGAAGGGGTTATAGTGGGGGGGGGGTTACAATAGGTTTATAATAGGGGGGTTACAGAGCTACAACTCATATATTCCTATGTTAAATATACAAAATTTCATTGCGATGGGGGGTTTATAACCCCCAACCCCCCCCTGACTACGCCTCTGGAATTAAAAATACATACAAGTTGTAATATATCTGTGATGAAAGAAGTAAGGTTGAAGGAATGTTCCTCCCCTACTGCCTTCTGGATTTTGCTATGCTCTTTGGGTAAAATATGAATAATTGTATATCATAATATAATCAATTATTATACAATAATAATAATAATTATTATTATTACTAATATATTATGATATATAAGTATAATGCATAATTATATTATTTTATCTCTCTAATTTCTGTTAAATTTGGCAATACAAGATAATTCACAGAGCAATTAAATAACATGCAATTTTTCTTTAAAAATATAAATTGGATATTTATAATATTGATATGGTCCCTCAACGGCAAAGCACATATAAATGGCTTACCAATAAATTGACTGCATTGGAACATGGAGTTCAGTTTGGATGAGTGTTGGGGGGGGTGGAGGGGGATCCCATGATTATTTAGGTAATATATAAAAACTGGCACTTCAATAGCACCGCTCAAAGGCGGCGAATTTTGAGGGGAGGGGGGGGGCTTCTATTCAACCAGGCTCCTCTTTTACGGGACCTGCGGTCGGCGCCGGGGATGGAAGAGACTAAACACAGTCGAAATTGAATTTGAAATGGAACAGAGTCTTGTCGATTCAAGTGTATAAAAGTATTTGAAAGGTTTGTACAGAATTGACGTAGTTGAGCATGATGGATGAGAAGTACTTTTCACAGAACAAATAGCATTTTTTCTGCTTTTCTTCTCTGTACACCTTCGTTGTACAGTGATGGGAAAAGGTCTTTTTTTTAAAAAAACTTTTCATTTTTTTTAGGAGAAGACAGTACAATTGAGGATATATACGAAGTCGTGTGGATTCTGTACTTTTTTGTTTTTCTGGACGTAAAGAAATGGGATAGCGGCGGTGGTAGTGAAGGAACTCGTCGAAAACTAATAAGATGGAAATTAAGTTATTCATTATATTTTCAAAGTTTTTTTTTTCAATTTATTCTTTAAAATGGTTCAAATTGAATGAATTTTAATTAATTAATCATAGATTGTTAAGAAATACAATTTGTATTTAATTTTGTGAAAGGCAATATAAATACCGTGTAAGTAAATAGTACCATAAGTAATAAATAAATGCACTAAATAATATATACAAAGTAAATAATGAGCAAATAAACACACAATTAATAATTAGCTGATAATAAATAAATTAATATGGTGATACACACTTTTTTTCGGAGTAAATACGTAGATGTATTAAACAACAATATAAATCAATATTTATTAGCGTAGTGATACCAGCGCCGATGTTATGGCGTGATCAGATCGTGAAACGTTCGAATATTTCTGTGTTTGGTGGGACCTGAACCCACGACCTTCCACTTGCCGGGCAGAGACTCAACCATCTGAGCTACGAACGACAATATCCAATCCCTTACGAACGTATATAAAGACTTTACTGAAGCCGGTTATTTCGCAGAATGGTGTAGTACATGGACTACTTTTTAAACCAAATTACGAAACCGGTATTAAATTGATCGGAATGCCCCTTGGTGCTTATGTATTTAAATAAATTTATTTAAATTTGTAGATTTGTTTAAATATGTAGATGTATATAATAAGCGATAATTTAACAAGAAAATAAATAATAAATAAATAAATAAATGCAAAGAAGTGTATAAGGTGAGGGGGTTAAGACAGGGGCGGACACAGACTTTCATTTTGAGGGGTTCAAGGACAGAATTTGCCATGGTCTTGGAATAACACCCTTCATTTTTCATAAAAGTTGGAATTTTTTACAGTGAAAAAATATATTTTCGGGGTGAGTCATGACCCCCGAGACCTCCCATCTGTGTCTACCCTTGGATTAACACCCCCTCATTTTGGCAATATTATTAACCCTAAAATATAATTCTTTATGAGAAAATTTTTTATTTCAATCAAACACTTCCCCTTTTCGTCGAAAACATGCCCCCTTTTGAAATTCTGCGCACAGCCCTGAATAAATGTGTGCAGTAATGGATATGTAAATAAGTACAGAAGTACGTGTGTAAAAAAAAAACAAAAAACCCTGATTTGTGTGTTGTGGCGCAGTATAGCCCAGATGCTCTTGCGCCATAAAAATCCAAACAAATATGATTTTTGTAAAACATTAGAAGGGGAAGAAGGAGGTGTACGCTATTTTCCTTGTTTCTAGGGGTACCCACGGTGAAATTAACCTAGCCGTTGCGTACCTAAAAAGTACGACATGTCCGCAATGTATTCCTGAGTGCTCGTTCGGACCGTATACTTTTTGCTCGCTCACACATGGACCGACAGATTCAGATCTCCCCATTTCTCTTTTCCTCTGTCTTTTGTGGCCCTGTCACGTGATCATGCCCCAGCATTGTTTCGCTTGATCTGCTTCAGGTAATATTTACTGTTTCCATGACAACATAGGGTCTGTTGCCTTCCCCCCTACCCCAGACCTGGCCATATAAATCATGCCCCGGTACATACAACGGCTGCTGTAGGGTTACCATCTTTTCAGTCAGCAACTCGTGGAAGTAAATAGATAGGACAACTAAGTAGTATTTGGGCAAAGGCTACTGATGAATGCATGTGTATACTCTGTTGGGGCAAAAATATTCAACCACTATTTTGTCGTTGAAATTGGCAATCCAGAAAAAAAAATGGAATAAATAAATAAATAATAGTTTGTTACGGGCCATTGGCGCCGACAGCCTAAAAATATTTGGTGGGGGGGGGGACCATATGCCAGTAGAAGGCATTTTGTTTGAAATTGAATGGGGATATGGAACCCTAACACCAACATTGGAGGGACGGGTCCCCCCTGTCCCCCCCGCTAACGGCGCCCGTGTTACGGGCACATACTAATTATTGCTCATTATTATTACTGTAATTAACAACAATTGTTATTAATAATTAGTGCATTATTTAACTTCTTACCTGTAGGATTAGGTCACCCTCCATCATCAGCTCTGGGAACTGGAAGTCTCTCGGTTTCAATTCCTGTTGATCCTTGTCTCTTCGAACTGCCGCTGCAAATTTAAATTATAAAACGTAAATATAATAATAACAATAAGAATAATTTTACTTTGAATTTGATATAAGGGTTTGGATTTTAATCTGCATGGGCATCAGTACACACAACCTTTGAATATATGAGCTCGCCCTTCCATCAAGTTCTATGATAGTTCTTATAAGCACCAGGCCTGTAGCCCAACCGGGACCAATGGGGCATGATCCCCGAGATTACTTCCCCATGTTTATTGCTCAGTTGCCCGTTGATGTGTGTGTGTGTGTTGCTATGTACTCAGACGGATTAAATAGCTATTTTATGGAGAAGGCCAAAAAACCCGAAAGAAAAGATAATATATGAAATGTGTAAAAGTTTAGTAATAATAAAATTGGAAACTGTCTTTGGAAATTGATATGATTTTGGAAAATATTATGGACTTTGATAAACAAGATTTTAATTTAGATATTATAAAAAGTTGTAGAAAATTAGTGTTTTCATTAAAAGTAAAGGGTAAAATACGTAATTAAAAAAAATAGGTTTTGATTTAAAATAAGCAGTTTGAAATACTACTTAAAGATCGAACTAAATGAAACTAAAAATTTGCTGTAATGAAGATTTATATAAAATAAAAAAGAAACATACAGAAAATTGTGTTAGTGTTTAAGGAAATATATTTATTTTTAATTAAATCAAATTTAATGAAATATTTAGAAATAATTTTCTATATTTCAAATTAAAAGATTTTTTTAGTATACAGTTAGCATTTAAATATGAGAAACCATTAAGAAGAATAATATATAATTATAATAAATTTAGTAAAATTTAACAGAAAGTGAAAAGAAATTTACTGTGAAGAGGAAAAATTTTAAAAGAATTTATTAATAAGGTTTGTTTGTTTGTTTGGATGGCCTGCAGGCATCTGGGCTAAATATAATGGGACAGCCATATTGCAACTGGAAATTTAGATATCATTAAAAGTAGAAAATTAAAGAAATCTAATGAAAAAGGTTCAAATTACATAGATTAAATATAATAGTTCAAATTATAAAATGAAAAAAAGAAAATAGTTTAAGAAATCTTAAAAGAGAAGATATGTTTATTTTTAAAGTAGCTTATAAATATGGGTGCCCTATAGAAAGTTTTAATGAGTGGTTTCACAGACTTATTAAAATAATAGAAATAAATCTTGTCAGATTTGCTAATTCCAATAAAAATGAAATGACATATAGTATTAGAGAAGAAATTAATAAAATTAAAGGAAAGTTTGTAATTTCCACTCCCGATCAATCAAATAGTAATTTTTGCTCAGTTTGTACAAATTTTTATAAAGGTAAATTAATTTAAGAGTATAATTCCAATTTTACATATAAATTATTTAAAGAAAGTATTGATATTTATAAAAATAAACATTATTGCTGTCCATAAAAAACTTAAACTACCCATTACAGATTTTAAATTCCCATACTCGTTTATTACATTAAAATTTCATAAAATTCTGGTAGGCTTTAGATATATCACATGTGCTACTTCAGCCTACAATAACGTAGCAGGTATTAAATTTAGAAAATTTAAAAAAATATTCTTCACAAAATTAATTTAGAAGAAAAATCATTTATAATTTAAAATCATTTTAAAGATTTAGAATTTATTAAAGAAAATCAGGGTAATATTTATTGTATAGAAACATTCGATTTTGAAAATTTGTTTACAAATATTTCATTTAAAAATATAAATGAACTTAGAGACTTTCTTTTTCTGAAATATGTAAATAGTATTTGTAATAATCAAGACCATTGGAATTGCCTTTTTGATTATTGAATGTATAAAATTTATTATATAATGGAAATAATTACTACAAATAAATTAAGGAAATTCCTATGGGATCTAGTTTTAGTAGTTCTATTGCAAATTTATATTTGCATTTTTATGAAAAAAAAAATATATATGACAAAATTGATTTCAATGGATGGCAACATTATGAAAGAACTCAACAGACGTATTAAACTTGGCTGGAGTGCATTTGGAAGAAACAGTTTTATCCTGAAGGGGAAATTGCCTTTGTGTCTAAAAAGAAAGGTCTTCAACCAGTGTGTATTGCCAGTCCTCTCTTATGGATCAGAGACATGGAGTCTAACAGTTGGAGCAATACGAAAGTTACAGACAACGCAAAGGAGCATGGAGAGGTGCATGCTTGGAATAACTAGGAGAGATCGAAAAAGAAACACTTGGGTGAGAGAGCAAACTAGAGTAGAGGACATCATTGTTAAAGTAAAAGGGCTGAAATGGCGATGGGCTGGGCATATTGCAAGAAGAACTGATCAACGATGGACAACAGAAATTCTGAACTGGATTCCAAGAGACCACCGAAGACCTAGAAAACGTCCTCAAACTAGATGGGTGGATGAAATAAGAAAACAGGTTGGGGTGACGTGGAAGCGAATTGCTCAGGATAGAAGGGACCTTCAACCAGCAGTGGATAGATAATGCTTAAATCTGATTATATATATATATCATCATCATATTCAACCATTATCTATCCACTGTGCAGTCAGGAGGTAGTGTGTGTGTGTATATATATATACATACACACACACACACACTGCCTCCTAAATTTAGGAGGCAGTGTTTTAATGTAGAACTTTGTCTGTGGTGATCGAAGTTCAGATTCTTCGTCAAACTGTAGGTCCAACTTGACAATTCGTCTTGCCAACGTGGTGGCCTTAAGGCCGCTTCCTCTGTATTTTTTCCATCGTATTATATATATGTGTGATAACAGAGAGAACACCTTGCAATGGACTGAAAATGGTTGTCAATGATATATATATATATATATAGAGAGAGAGAGAGAGAGAGAGAGAGAGGGAGAGGGAAGGAGAGCGCGAGCAAAAGAAGCTACATTTTAATTAACGACATTGTTGTCATCTTTTTAATGGCTACCTATCAACGGGCAATGAAAATCTGTTAAAGAGTCGCACGGTTATCAGTTATCTCTTTAAAGCAGACGAGTTCTTCTTTCGGGGCTACACGAAATTCGATCCAGCGATCTGGCAACAGCTTGTCATAGCGACAGTGGCGACATAGTTCATCCATGCATTATTCATTAGGGGAATGCTGATTAGACGTAAAATAGCGCATGGCGAAAAAGCAAGTTCAGGAGGATACATCTCGCACATTGTAATTTTTTGAAAATCCATCATTCTGCTAAACATTATGGATGATTTATAAGTCCACTTAGCTAATGCGGACATGTGGAAATTTCAGTTCGCGTGGTTCAGTGCTCTGATTTGACTGATAATATGCATTGGAACACATTCATTAGCATTAGTTGTTATTGGGGATAATAACTGCAGTGGTCCGTATTGAGAATAACGATGATAATAACAGCTGTTCGGTCAAACGATAAATGCTGATAGTGTTCATAAGATCGTTCAAAATCATGATCATTCCCCCAACTTCAAGTTGATCGTCCGTGGTAAGCCAAATGCGCTGATACGTTAAATTGACACTGTCAAAATACATTGATACGTTAAATTGACACTGTCAAATACATTGATACGTTAAATTGACACTGTCAAAATACATTGATACGTTAAATTGACACTGTCAAAATACATTCATACGTTAAATTGACACTGTCAAAATACATTGATACGTGAAATTGACACTGTCAAAATACATTGATACGTTAAATTGACACCGTCAAAATACATTGATACTTTAAATTGACACTGTCAAAATACATTGATACGTTAAATTGTACTATTACTGTCAAAATACATTGATACGTTAAATTGTACTATTACTGTCAAAATACATTGATATGTCAAGTAAAATGCATTATACTTTGGGCAGATAAAACATGATTAAAATGCCTTTAAGTTAGAGAATATGTATAATTAAGTTGCAGCTATGGTCCTTAAAATTTTTTATATAAGTTTAATACGTATAACCTTTTGGAAACCATATATGGATGACACAATCTGGGAAAATAAAGTTATATTCTGTTTCTTGAAATTTTTTCATTTAATAATAAAAACGTGATTGCCAAATTTGTATAAGTTTATGATTTCCAAATGCACTTTCTATTATTTGACATTTTACAGCACTTCATTCTGATACCTTCAATTTTGATACAATTTTTGAAAATGAAGTAAAAAAAAAAATTACACTTATTTTCCCCCTATCTGATCTCATCTCTAATTTATTTATTTTTCTTTGTCTTACTTGTCTAATCTTTTCATGAATTTTGACATATTTTCTAGCTTTTCACTTTAAAAGAAAAATTTATTCAAAGACATATATTTTATAGAAAATTATTGAATTTTAGGAAAAGATTTTTTACAAGAAACAACGCAATTTTCAGTATATATTTATCATTTAAAAAAATGCAATTTCTAAGCTAGGTTTTCAAGAAATAATGCAATTTCAAAAATCTATAGTTCATATTTTCTTTCTTTCTAAAAACTTCAGAAAAAAATAAAATCATTTTCTAAAACTTGTGCAAAATTTTTCTAGTGTGCAGTAAATTTAAAAATTATGAATAAAATTCTAAAATATAAATTCATATTTCATTATTTTTAGGTATTCCGTAATATAGTGCCAAAAGTTTAGATATTTCAGCATCAGTTTTCTTCTTGTTCGTCTTCTTCACCATCATTATCATTCCTGATGACGTCCATTGTCCACTTGCCACTTATAGACCAAGTGGAACAAATTTAGCTGAATAATTAAAGTTTAATATTGAATTTTTCCGTTGGACATCTGTATGTTGTAAAAACCTCTGAATAACTGATTCTGAAAAAAAAAAAAAGACTTCGGTCTTTATATTGTCTTTTTTTAACCAGAACTCAGCTTCCATATTTTTAATTTCGTATAACGGAATTATTCTACTAAAAAATGGCGTGCTCCCTGTCTCCGGTAAGATAATTCATATTCGTGATGTTAAATTGGTTTGCTTAGAGTTTTGCAAATATAAATGTAGCAACTTAAACAGGATCCTAACAATATGCCATAATTCATATTGAACGAAGCACATTTCGTGTTGGTATGCCTGAGGATGTCGTGATGTTCATAAATATATGTTAATATTTGCCAAATAGAACAAACGTTTACGCGTTTATGCATAGCGTAGAGGTTACGAAATGGCTTTAAAATGTTGGGTTACGTAGTTGAGATAACGTGAATCTGCATTTAAATCGCTTAATCAATATTATGCTAGAAAAAATGGTAAATAGATCAGATTTTAAACCAGCAGTATTGAAAAACACAATGCTAAGCCATTTTAAAGTGTTACTAAATTATTAACGTTTTATAAAATTAGTTCTACTTTACAGAATTACTAATAATTTTTTAAACTATACTAACTAATAAACGATTACTAATTCGATAGAATTAGTAATCGTTTATTACACCCTATAACAAAAAAAAAATCGACGCACGAAAAAGGAGTTGTTCGATTGTGATAAAAATTGATGGAAGTGAAAAATATACGAAGAAACAGAAACGATTAAAATTTGAGAACAATTAAATGATTTATTGGAGAGTTTGACCATTACAAAGTGGTCATTAAGGCGTTGGTCCACCTCTGACCTGAATACAAGCTATCACACGGCGTGGCATAGACTGATAAAGATTCCGGATGGTGTCCTGCGAAATTTCTTGCCAAATTGTCTCCAACTGTCGGGCTAAATCGTCAACATTCCTGGATGGTTGCAATCGCCTTCCCATAGCGTCCCAAATGTGCTCTATGGGAGAGAGATCAGGAGACCTAGCTTGCCAAGGAAGTGTTGGGCAAGCTTGAAGACAATTCATAGCAACACGTGCCGTGTACGGCCGGGCATTGTCTTGTTGAAACGTAAGTCCAGGGTGTCGCAAAAGGAACGGTAACACAACCGGTCGTAGAATGTCGTCTACGTACCGCTGTGCTGTAAGTGTGCCAGAAATGACCACCAAAGGGGTCCGGCTATCAAAGGAGATGGCACCCCCTGACCATAACGCCCTGTTGTGGGCATGTGTGGCGTGCGATAGTAAGGGCAGGATCCCCACGCTGCCCTGGACGTCTCCAGACACGTCTGCGGTTGTCGTCAGGACACAGTTGGAAACGGGACTCGTCACTAAAGACTATACGTCCCCAGTCAGCGCAGTTCCAAGTTGATCGAGCTCGGCACCACTAATCGACACGGCGTTGACATATGCGTCACGTTGGACACTACACGTTAGATAGTTGATAACGATGAATCCGGTGCTGTGACAGCTGCTCTGACAATCGCTCTGTCTTCCCGTTCTGTTGTGGCCCTAGGTCGACCGCTGCCGTCCCGACGCTGACATCTGCCGTTGTTGACCCACTCTTGCCAGCACCGTCCAATCGCCGCATCGCTTCGACCCACATGTCCAGCGATTCTTCGATTCGTCCAACCAGCCTCTTTCAATCCGATAGCACGACCTCTTTCAAACTCTGACATATGCTCGTAATGAGCACGAATCTTTCGGCGAGGCATTGTTACAGTCGACGTAAGATATCCGCAGTCAAAATGCAACAGAAATTTTGACCACATATTGAGAATCGCTCCTTATATACGCTTGCTGAATGCGCAGTTCCGAGACGCTGGTGTCCCCGCTATTCATTCATTGGACACTAAAGTTTAATTACTTGCATGTTCGGTTAAAATGTCTTTGAATACAAAATTTTATTACAACTAGACAACTCCTTCTTGGTGCATCGATTTTTTTGTTATAGAGTGTAAATGGGTGTATACAATATTACATCTCCAAGGTGAAAACTCGAAGAAACTTTCATTCAGAAATCGATTAGTGAAGATAGTGGTGGAATATAAAAATTGTAATTATTACCATTATCAGTATGTCTGATTATTATGTTGATGATGATTATAGTTGAATATTATGATGACTGTTACGATTATTGAAAATTATTGCTGTTATGATGGTGGTTGAAAATGATGACGATCATTATCATTTAAAAGTTATTGCTATTATGAAGGTAGTTGAATATAATGATGCTGATTATGATTGAAAACTATTATTATGACGATGTTCGAATATGATGTTAATTATTACGAGGAGGTTTGAATATGATGTTAATTATTATGAGGATGTTTGCATATGATGTTAATTATTATGATGGTTAAAATTATATATTACTATGACGACGATTGAATGAGATGACGATGTAATATATATATATAAAGTATATAATATAGATCAGCGGTTCTTTAACTTCCCTAGACCGCGGACCCCCTTCAGAGATCACTCACCCTCGCAGACCCCCAAGAATTAACTCAAAGTTTAAAGCCCAGAATTTGCATCATACATATTTATTTCTAGTGTTTCATCACTAATTTTCACCATTTAAGGAAGGAATTTTTCGTCCCCTCATAATTTATTCTTAGCATTAAAGAGCAAATGCTTTTTCCTAGAATTTTTCCGAACCTTTGCGGAACACTGGGAAGATTTCGCGGACGCCCCGGGTGTCCGCGGACCACAGTTCAAGAACCGCTGATGCAGATGCTTGAATACAATTATGATGGTGGTGATGATAACTGAATACAATAATAATATGAAGTTGCAAGTATACTATATATATATATAAATACTTTTTATATGTATAGTTAATTTAGAAAAATAAAGTTAGAGTTAAAAATGCTTTTGAGAAAAATATCATTGATTACATTCATGTAAATTATGTATACAAATTGATAATTCATTATTGATGTGTAATCTAAATAAGAATTTAATAATTCGGTACTAATTTGCTACAATTAATTAAATAAATTAATTGCAGAAGAAGAAGACTGAAATTATAATTTATCATATCAATTCAAAATTGTTTTTCAGCACTTATTTCTTGTTAGAAGTTTTTTTCGAAGGGTTTACAATAATTATTTCTCAAGAACCTCATTTGGTGACACTCAAATTTTAATAAAATTAATTTATAAAATTCTGCTACAAACATTCGAATTTTCAGAATTTTTGTTTCTTAGGATAATAAAGGTTTGAATTAAATCCGATTGAACATATTTTTTAAAATAAAACAAAATGTTAATTCATGAAAGGCTGATTGAGTTACTTTGGTTTCCATTTGGCAAAAGTACTATTCTTACAATTTCGAAGACTTGATAATCTTTTTGGGCACAAGTCCACTGCGAGTGCGGAAGAATTTAGCATTCTTTTTTGGTTTGAACTTTGTGTAATCTTTGAAATTTATGAAAAGGAGAGAGAGATATATATTTTTTGTGGGTTATACTTGAAGGCTAAAGTGTTTCTTCCCATTTTCGTATGGTCAAGTGGTTTTTTTTCTTTTTTTTTTGGCTTATTATCCATAACTTTTATAAGGTATGTAAACTGTACACATAATAAGTACAAAATATGTAGTATTTATATGTGCATGTAGTATACA
>QLNU02014802.1:74254114-74288144 GCA_006491805.2 Dysdera silvatica | reverse complement strand
TGGACGCCTTTGCGGTGATAAGGCCCTGTCTATATCGGCCTTATAGGCCACGTCATGCTAATTGCAAGTAGTACAGATTTCAGTAGAACGAGATTTACAGGTAACATTTTATCATTTCCAATCGCGTTCGACTTTAATTCATTATGAAATCTAGCCTCATATTATACATTCAGTTGCAATACCCGAGTAAGAAAAAGACTGCGTCTTCTCCGTGTCGTTGACATCCAGTTACGTAAATGTAACATGTATTGCGACTGTCGTCTGACGGCAATAGGGTCATATATCAAGCCATTTGCTTCCTCAGACAATGACATCGACGGTCCTGTCGTTGTGGACTTTATTTCGAAGGCTAGATGGCAACAACACACGAAAAGCCCAAGCCAGAGGATTTTTCTTCGTCTCTTTGAGGACTTGGAGGTACTGGGACCAAACACAAGCATACTCGATTGTCCTGATGCCATTTATTGTGTAGAGTAATAAAAAATTTCAACGGTTTTGATTCAAAGGAGCTGTGAGCCTCTGAGGAAAGTTTAGCCATCATTGGCTACACAATAATAATGAAATTAAAGATCAATTAGAACAAATATACATGAAAGTATATATATATATATATTTTTTGCTTTGTGGCGAAAGGGCAGTTGGATCATGCTGTACTTGCAATTTCTCCAGGAACCCGAACCTCTGTCTCCTAGGTAAAAAATCCCGGAATAAGGACAGATAGGAAAAAGTAGCAAGCGAGTTCCAAACTCGGGTTCCTCGCACGCACTTGCGTCCATTCCCACCGGGTTTATTGCTGCGCCGTCGTAGGGCTCTAACGTCGAGGAAAGCGAATCAATTTGATTTCTGACTTCTTGTATATTTTATATTCTAAAACTTAACTACAGGTCGTCTGGGACGGGGCCCATGGGTTAACCTGACGTCCAAGCCAAAGTATATTTCCACACAACGAAGCTCACTGATGATCAAGTTCATCTAAATGAACTCGAAGATGAAGATCACAATTAAACGGGGTACAATTTTAAATTTGGCGCAGATGCTCTTGCGCCATAAAAATCCAAACAAACAATTTTAACTCAATTGGAATTCATGTAAAAGGTATTCCTGAATACTGTTCTGTTCTGCAACTTGAAATTCTACCGTAATTTGAAAATTTAGGTTAAGTTTGCAGAAATTCGAGTTAGACAACAATCTCAAATTCGAGAATATGTAATTCCAGAAATGCATGTAATTTGTGGGTAACAATTTATACTACAATTCTAGGTAAAACTAAAAAGACACAGCAACTAAATTTTTCGGTAGCTTGGGAAGTTGGGGTGAGGCATACGTTTTATAAATATTTTTTTTATGGGAAATCTTAAAATCGCAAAAATATATCGTGAAGTAAATTCTTCTGATACTCAGAGAAGGCTTCTAGATAGAAGGCATAGAAGGATTTTAGATTGAACCTTTATCTCAAAAAATCTGTTGCTTAATATAAAAAACTAAATTGTATTAAATTTATATAAAAAAGACAGGTTTTCTTAGTTTATGCAAAATTGGCTTAATGCAAAGAAACTTTTTCTACATTCTCTCTATGTTATGGAATATTTACCAAACTTACAATTAGGGATTAATTTAAGATTAATTATTGGTTTAAAAAATTCATTGCTTATAATCATAGCTAATAACACATATCCTTTATATAAACTGCATAGAGCGATATATCATGAATTTTATCAATTATTGACGTCAGGTGAAGATATAATAACGATAATAGTTCATTTAATTTCTACATATGCATATTCGTTAGCGTGCAAAGAATATTCATAAAGGGAAGGGTTACACAACAGTTCCATATATTCGTATGATAATATATATAAAATTGAATTGTAATGGGGGGTTGTAATCCATTACGCCCCTGTACACGCCAAAGTGAATATATTACACTGGAATACTTCACTCTTATCAGTTACATTTGAATTGGGGTGTGGAAAAGGTGTCAGGTAAAACTCTTAATACATTCATAATCATAACGATCTCGAATAAACACTTTTTGTATGCAATATTTCTAATTACTTAAATATTATATAACAAATTATATAATATTTAAGTATTATGATGTTGCAAATAGTGGAAGATAATAAAAAAAAAATTCTGATCTTCACTGTTATGTTTTAATTGAATGCACAATCCGTAAAATTTATTCTCACATTAATTAATAATATATAGAACCCCCAAATTCTCTTTACATTCTTTCCTCTCCACAACCAACATACACTATGTAGTACACGATAGGAAATACTGTGACATAATCAGCGTCACAGTATTTCCTCTCGTGTACTACATAGGAAATACTGTGACATAATCAGCATCACACCACATTTCATCCCTCACCTTAACTTCTTCTCTTAATTCCTCTTCAGTAATAAATTTTCTATCTTAATTCCTCTTCAGTAATCAATTTTCTATCTTAATTCCTCTTCAGTAATCAATTTTCTATCTTAATTCCTCTTCAGTAATAAATTTTCTATCTTAATTCCTCTTCAGTAATCAATTTTCTATCTTAATTCCTCTTCAGTAATCAATTTTCTATCTTAATTCCTCTTCTTAAACTTCCGAAATCATGATAAAAGGATAATTTTTGAAAACAAAAGCTACTCACAACTCGGGAATACTTCAATCTTTCCTGTTACTCTACATTTTTGATTAAATCGTTTTCCAGACGATTCGGGTATATTCTCGAGAGGTTAAAAGGTCTCAAATTAATGGAGACACGACTACGCTTATTGCAATTAACACGCCTTAGTCATAAACAGGCATAAGGAGTATATACATTAATAGAGTTGCCACTAAGGGTAGATTGAATCAAAAACAAGAGTCATGCCAAGGAATGATTTGGCGTGCGACCCTAGTGCTCTCCTGGTGGACGCAGGCTTTGAACATTCGGATCTCCTCCATTCGTGCCATTGCTTCCAGTAGTTCCATTTTAGTTCATCAGTCCATTCGTTTTTTTCACGCAAGGCCGTCCACTCCACTCCGATCGGATGTCACACGCATGTATATGTTTCTAAAATCCACGTTCGATAATTCGCGTAATACTGTGTAGATAGCACGTTATTGTGCCATTTGCTATGCCTTGATGTAGCAGTATAAATGCTGACACATTCCTCTACGTAACGAAGTACTGTAATGCTTTCAGTACAGAAAACGCAAGTGTAAATTTTGTTTCGCTTTTTTTTTTGAAGATTGCAATGGCACATGCACATTAGCTTTCAGTTTTTTTTTTATTTTACGGCGCAAGGGATGCTGGGGGTTATAGTTGGTGTTTTAAGGCGCAAGGTCATACCGCTCCTAGAATTATAGTTTTCAGTAGAATCTCTGTTGCCAGGGGCACCAAACCCAGGACTGTGGGGCGCAAAAAATCGGCACACCTTCTACAACAGCACTGGGGTGCCAACCCCTTTTAATAGCATGGTAGATGACTGCGTAGACTTGTAGCATGAAAGGGAAACTGGGGCAAGGCAAAAGGCATATGAGGCACAGGCAAAAGGCATATGAGGCACAGGCAAAAGGCATATGGGGCACAAGCATGGGGGCAACTGGGGCCACGCCCCTGAGGGCCCTTGTTTAGCCACAGGCTTGTGATTATGCTTCCAGTCGGATGCGCCACATATTCAGAGGTGAATTTGTGACTGTGTCTTCAATTATCATCTAAAACAGAGGTGTAATAGGGTGGAAACCCATGGGAACGACGATCCCACACATAATTTTTTAACTGGAACACTCGTTCCCATGAATAAAAAATTAGGCTATTTTTGCATTAATTAATGTTAGGAAAAAAGTGTCCTAAAACATTCTGGTCGTTAAAAAAATTGACCATAAATTGCAGCACTAACATCGTTAAAATTGTTCTTCCTCCACCCGAAGCAACACAATTAAACCTGCATTTCAACGGCCAGAAACAAACTTTCAACAAAAAAAACTGAAAAATATTTAAATAATCAAGAAATAAACAAAAAAAATCGAAAATTGTTTAAAAAATTCTAGAAAACGGTGTACAACAGTGAAATAAGATTTAACAAGGAAAGAAGTTGTAGGTGGCGTCTTCAACGTCCTTTAGAAATCTGGTGCAGTGGCTCTCCCCAGCTTATCATGAGGTGAGTCAGAGCGTTCCCACAATTTTGATTTTACGACTACAGCATTGACCCAAGAGGAGTTGAAGTCTTACACAGTTAACCGTATACAGTCGGAACACAGTCTTGTTGCGACAAAGAAACACTGTCGGCTTTAGGAAGTTTATTACAAGTTCAAATTGGTTTATATAAATTACTAGACATGTGTTCAAATGTGCGTTTTCTATAAAATGGCACAGTTAAAAGAACTTCAACATTAAAGCATTTGTGGAACTGTTAATTTCTTTACTTCTCGGAAAAAATCTCGCACACATCTTTTTTTTTTAACAAACTGTGCGAAAACGATCAACTAAAATAACATTAATGGAGGCTCTGTGAGAAATAGACTTCTTCTGTACCCGATTCCGGAACTACTATGTTTCACTTTTCTCAACTAAAAAAAATTTTTTTTTTGCTCACCGGAAAACAAAACGCTGTCATCACGATTTGTACATTTACCTGAGGTCTATGTAATTAAGGCTTTAGAAATTTAAAGGCGATAGTTTTGAAAACCACGACATGTTTTGTTCGGTTTCCGATTAGGAGAGTCTAACAATAGGTGCTAACAAGGTGAGTATACGTCGGGAACTTGGAAATTATATATATGGCCCCTTTCTTGGACCGCTAATGCGGAATCAACGTGTTGAAGAGGTGGGCTTGAAGCTACTGTAGTCAGGGTTAAACACATATAAGTCGTTGTAATATATAGATCCCATTCTCCTAGATAGTTTTACTGCAGCTTTTCTGTTTTTAGTTTGTACTGAATTTAGTAAAAATAATATTTAAAATGTATTATTATTAATTATTTAATTTGATTGGTATAAGCACTGAAAACTTCAGCCACACTACAAAATTTAAATTAGAAGGCAGAAAAGGTATTTTCAGAAAAATTAGGTGGAACAGAGAAGTCCTAAAATTTCAAGAGACTGGCGCTCATTTGAAAAAAATGGGAAACTTGTATTTTCTTGGTACTTCTTGAATAAGGGAAGAAAAGGATAGCTAAAGTGAAATACGCATGATAAACTATTAATTTTCTTTATATCGAATTATCGAAAACTTTTACCATACTTTTAATTGATATGTTATATATTTTAATTTTCTGAAATTTACCCTTGATTAATCGGCAATGATTTATAATAATTGATTAATAATTTTTCTTAGTTTTAACAGTTTTTAAACCATTGAAATTATAGGAGATATCAAATATAATATTTCCTTAAAAAGATGGTTTGTGAGGTTAATCTAAAAAAAAACGAAACAAACACGGTTTTAAATGTTTGGACAGGATTTCAACACGCTTTTTCCCTTCTTCTTCTATTATGAATATTACTTTTATAATAGGAATTTGGTAGAAGCAAAATTTACTTTCATAAGAAATTTTATCCTGCAAATATATGAATGATAATATTATTTAAATGGGGAGTTAAGTACCGCCTCCCCCGTTTTACGCGGCCCTTATTTGATGCATTGGTTTTAGTTATACAGCTATGTTATGTGTTAATTTTTCTTTTAATCGTTCAATCCTTCCATTTTTCAATGCATATATAATCCCGTTATAGAATAACTCCTGATAATTTCATAAAAATAATCCTAAAATTTAAAATTTTCCCTAAATTATAATTATACTCTAAAATAATCTTTTGCTAAAATGACGCAGCAAACTTCCGAAAATGCAAACCATTTCACGATCTCCTCAATCTAGAGTTTTGGATTTTCCAGGTTCCGGGGTAGGGCGGCAATGCTTTTAAAAACAAAATTTGAACAAGAATAAAAAAGATATATTCTAATAAACCTGCAAATTTTATTAGTTTGTTTATTAACAAATAAACAATACTTAATTTATCAGAATAAGTATGAAATGTTTCTCAAAATAGAGTCCATGCTGTCACTGCCCATCTGTTACCATCGTTCTATCTCATGAAAAAAATTTAAAAAGTTTATATTTTTAAAAAGTTTATATTTTCAAGAAGTCTATATTTTCAAGAAGTCTGAATTAATCGTGCTTCTGGTATCGCCTCATTTTATAACTATTACTAATAACTATTTTATATAACTCATTTTATGCTTACTATAACTAATAGCTATTTTATATAACTCATTTATAACTATAACTAATAACTATTTTATATAACTCATTTTATAACTATAACTAATAACTATTTTATATAACTCATTTTATAACTATAACTATAACTATTTTATATAACTATTTTATATAACTCATTTTATAACTGTAACTAATAACTATTTTATATAACTCATTTTATAACTATAACTAATAACTATTTTATAAGCCTCATTTTATAACTATAACTAATAACTATTTTATATAACTCATTTTATAACTATAACTAACTATTTCATATATAACTCATTTTATAACTATAACTAATAACTATTTTATATAACTCATTTTATAACTATTACTGCTTTTCACTATTTTCAATAGCTACGGTGAACAACGCCATTTACAAACCGATAAAATATTTTTGTTTTTACCATAGGAGAATATTTTTACTAAAATAACTATTTAGTACTATGGGGATAACCCCCAATAGAAACAAAAGTATCTTCTATTGTTTTTCGGGGACAATAGGGACCCGGGACGTCCCACATTACGTTTTCCGTGAATGAGAAACTGCTTCACACCGTGGCGCCGCTATTGGACCTTCATTTACACTTCCCTAAAGTGACTTCTTAAAATCCGATTAGAAAACAAGAGCAGATGTTTTTGGATTTTTTACCAAAAAGGTACCTAGTGCCTTAATCATATTGAAGGAAAGGATGGGGGGGGTCGTTTGTCGAACCCTTTGATAATGGGGGTTGGCTTTTGTGTAACATCTCTGGGCAAATTGCTGAGTGTCTAGACTCAAGTACCAAACAGAGGCCAATTTTAAAAGATATACTCCGTCGATTTCTTTTAGTCGTAACGCCTTCCCCCGTCGCGTGGCGGGTTTTAGACGCCGCCAGTCTATTCTATGTCAGCCATTATATTCTACGTCTGCAGCCATCTATTTACACGGGCCAATCTATTTCCTCAAACTCTAAAAAAAAGGCTGTGTCTAGTTTTCCAAAGTCTCTAACTTTCTTCCTACCTCAATAATTCTAGAAGCTTGAAAATTAATCTAGCAGCCCAATAATTAATAAATAATTCTAGAAGTCTCTTACCTAAATAATTCTCGAAGCATAAAAATTAATCTAGCAAATTAATAATTGATAAATAATTCTAAAAGCCTAAAAATTAATCTAGCAAATTAATAAATGATAAATAATTCTAGAAGCTTAAAAATTAAACTAGCAGCCCAATAATTAATAAATAATTCTAGAAGTCTCTTACCTAAATAATTCTCGAAGCATAAAAATCAATCTAGCAAATCAATAATCGATAAATAATTCTAGAAACCTAAAAATTAATCTAGCAAATTAATAATTGATAAATAATTCTAGAAGCCTAGAAATTAATCTAGCAAATTAATAATTGATAAATAATTCTAAAAGCCAAAAAATTAATCTAGTAAATTAATAATTGATAAATAATTCTAGACGTCTCTCACCTAAATAATTTTCGAAGCATAAAAATTAATAATTGATAGATAATTCTAGAAGCCTAAAAATTAAACGTGAACTTAAGGTCTAAACTAAGATCGAAAAGAATAGGAAATACGTTTAAAATAATTTCCGTTCTTTTAAATTTTAAATTTCTATTTCTCCCCTACTTTTTCTATTTCTTTCTCACTTTATTATTTTCTCGTTCTGTCCTGCTTTCGTAAATCGGTCGGTATATCGATATGTTTTCGATTATATGTGCGATTACATATTATCAAATCGTATAAACTGGAGTCATTTTACTCTTTTACCCTTATTTGGTCGCTTTGTCTTAAATCTACTTTTACAACTCATTTCAATGTTTTTTTACACCCCTTGCATGCACGTTATTGATATATATTTATTTTATATATTTTTTATTGTTGAGGTATAGTTAAACATATCACGGATAGTATGTTAAAGAGAAACTTGATTTTATCATTATCATATTATCCATCAACATTATTATCACATTATTTTCAGCATTATTAATGACGATATTTGTATTTTAAAGAATTCCAGTCGATTCAATTAATTATATACGCTATTAATAAAGAATTAATATAATATTTATTTTATATTAAACTTATTTTTATTTCACCTTATTTTTATTCGTAGGGCCAGACGAATTGCGGCTAACCGTACTCGCCAGACGATAACGGTACTCGCTCCAATAAGAAAACATATGAACCTAATAGTAAAAGGAAATTTTCGACTCGCCAACGGCAAAAATCTACTCGCCGATGACGATTGGAATTGTGGAATTCTGTTTATTGGATTATATCAAATATATATATTTAATCATATCGTAGCAAAGTTTCGTTTCAGTTACTTCCAGTAAGCTCTCGCTAGTGTATTTATAAAATTCAAGTTAGCTAAGAATTTTAAGTCATCCAATGATAGGAGTAGGAATAAGTTGGTCATAGCAGGGGGCGGAATTGGAAAGGGGGCTGTTGAAGGCAACGCTGTAATCCCAGACAGTAGTGGGAAATGGAGAAGTTTGCAAGATTTATGAGAAAGGTGGCCAACCAAAACTGCACAATTTTCCCAGCCAGGGCGTACGATAGTGGAAAAGCTGAAGGGCAGACGAATATTGTACCCAATAACTGCAGCAGAATGTTGTGATGAAACAATCGTAACAGGAACATAACAGTACGTAACAGGAATGTAACAGCCAATTCAAACTAATGTAAAAAAGTGATTTTTCTCTTTTGCAAGGGGGGTGTGATAGCGCAAAATTTTGTTATCCATTGGCCAATCAGGAATTTTTAAAAAAAATTGTAAAAAGGCGTGGTTTCCCATTTTTATAATTCGTTTTTGGACTTTTATCATGGCATTATAATGGTGTATGATTATCAAGACATTATCATGTCTTTGCACAATTACCGTGTCATTATTACGACGTTGTTTAGTTATTATGGAATGATTATGACGTATACTCAAGCCATTATTATGACGTTGCATGATTATCATGACATTAGTATGACATATACTCAGGCCATTATTATGTTGTTACATGATTATCATGACATTATTATGACGTATGATTATCATGACATTTTTATGGCGCTGTATGATTATCATGACATTATATATTATGACGTTGTATGATTATCATAGCATTATTTATTGTAACGTTGTATTATTACCATGGCATTAGTTATTATGACGTTGTATGGTTGACGCCATGATGACATTATGATTTTAGTGACATCATTATTATCATGGCATTATTTATTATGACGCTGTGTGATTATCATGACATTATTTATTATGACGTTGTATGATTACATGGTATTAGTTATTATGACGTTGTATGATTGGCATTATGATTATCATGACATTATTTATTATGACGTTGTGTGATTATCATGGCATCATTATGACGTTATATGATTATCATGACATCGTTATGACTTTGTATGATTATCATAGCGTCATTATGAAGTCGTATGATTATCGTGATATTGTGACGACTTTGTGTGATCATGATGACATTATTCTGACTTCGTTTGATCACCAGCTTAACTAGCTTCTGATAAAGTGCATTCAATAATTTTAGATATCGTACTGCCATTAGGGGTTTAGAAGGGAGGTGGTTTTCCTCTCCACTTTGTACATCAGAATATAGAATTTATTTTATTCAGTATTTATGATATTAGAAACAATTTTCTTTCTCTTTTATATTCAGAATCAAAATTGATGATGAAGCCATTATCATGGGATAATCATTAAGGCATATTTAGCGGTCTCGACATGGAAAACTAAAATCAACAACGAATAAATTTTGCTTTTCGAAGATAATTATTACTAAAAAATGACGAGGAAATTTCCTCTATTTTTAGAAGAAATAATTTCCCGTTCGCGAACAAAATACGAATTCGACTTTTTAACGCCCTCAAAAATATAAAAACTGGCCAATAACTGAAAAGCTCAAGACTGCTTTGCACATGACCAAACTTGTAAATTAGCGAAAAACATTTTGCGAAAAGGAATCGCGGAACCAATTTTTACATGGTCATCGTTCATTTATATCCCCTATAATCATGATTGCATAATTAACTTATTTATAATCTCCGCATTACCGCCATCATCACATAATAGTAGAGCAGTTACAGTTTGTTTAAAGACCTGAAATCATAGCGTAGTTAGTATGCTGACGATGAACAAGTAGACACATGAGCATACCTGGTGTTTCTAGTTCTTCAACTCGAACTCATGAGGCGACTGTGGGTTCCAAACTCGCCCACCTGACACTGGGTTCGTTTGTTTCGTGCAATTTGTCAAATTTGACAGGTTTGCTTCCTAATAGCCGTGTGGCACACGTCGCTCTCGCATGGTTCCAAACGTGACTAGAGTAAAAATAGCCGTTCACCAACTGTGGAGAGATAATCAAATGTTGTCAGAGTTTTTTTTTCAGTGTCGTATTCACTGCTGCGAATTTCCGAAAAGTGGTTTTAGAACATTACTATGAAGGTGTTAGCCACCTAAATTACTAGTTTTAGGCCCTAGGAGATACAAAGAAGGTTCTTGGAAGATTTGTGCTCAGGGTGGCTTTGTATTTATTCCTCCATACGCCAGTAATGACCGGAGGAGTATAAAAGTGTGGAGACACGTTTAAAATTCTGAACGAGGCTATAGAATTCTTTGTCATATTGTATAATTTATAAAGCCTTACTATTTAATGAAGAATTCTCTAAAGAATTAATAATTATTTAGAAAAATATATTTATTAATGTTTCGCATAAATATTGCAAATAAAAACATTTCCCTGCTATTGAAACGTAGAATAAGTAGAATATCGGTATAGTTATAAATTTAATACACAGTACTTTCTTCCAATAACGACGAATGTAGAGAAATCGTCGTTAAAGAGGAAACAGACGTTAACAGGAATGTGTGTAATACAGGTGCATCAAATCGTTCACTGAACGAATCAATGATCGATTTTTTCCATCTATCACACAGGAGCGGATTTATTCAGTCATAGGCGTAAGCAGAAAGTTTATAAGGGGGGGATTGAAGGCTCAATGGGGGGTTACAAAGCTACAACTCCATATATTCATATGTATATATACAAAAATTTCATCGCAATGGGGGGCTACAACCCCCATCAACACCCTTCATGTGCCAGTGATGTTTTTGTTGGTACTGCTTGAAGGTGTAATTTTCTTGAAAGTGCTATCTTCTCATTGATATTTCTTGTAAGTGCTATCTTCTCGTTGATACTTCTTGTAAATACTATCTTCTTGTACAAAAATACTCGTACAAAGGGTACAGTCTCCTAGACACACTCACCACGAGTATTTACGAATAATAATATATATATATACTACATTACTATATACATATACATTACTATATGCATATACATATACATATATACTATATACATTACTATACATATACACTTATGCATATATACTATATACATTACTATATACATATACATTACTATATACATATACATTACTATATACATATACATTTTATATACTATATACATATATATAGCTATACATTACTCCTGATGAAGGACTGCTGCTGATGCGTCCGAAAGCTTGAGTGATCTTTTTCATTGCTATTTTACCAGTGTTTAACCTTTTTATGTAATAATATATATATATATATTACTAAATACAACTCGATATATGAGTTACTCTGCCTCACTGCCTACTAAGGTTTAACTGATACAGTCCTAGTTGCCATGTCCGGTATTAGGCATAAATCCAAAATTCATTTGTTTTTTAAAATCTATTTACGCGCGTACAATTCCACATTCTATAGATCTGGCATTTCGGCTACGTTCGGCGAATCAAGCTAAACTTTCTGGTGAGTTACACGCTTTTGACGCCATTATTAGTTCTAAGTAAACGTCAATTCTTATGAATAGTTGTTTTTTCCTAAGCTCGCTGATGGAAGTGAAGCAATTTTGCAATGCAATAAGTTTACAATCGTGATAAATAAATCCGTTCATACAAACCAAGAAAACTTTCATGAAAGAAGTTGAAATTGTCAAAGAAATTGATTCCTTAGGAGTAACATTAACGAACGATTTAAACTGCAATAAACAAATTGAAAAATTAAACAAAAAATAAGTTCGAGAACAGGATTTATAAAAAAAAAAAAATTATCAAGTCAGCTCCTAAGGATGTGTTACTGAGTCTATATTATCATTTTCTATATATTCACCTAATTTATTGCAATGGGAGAAATCTGAATAAGAACTACACGAAGGTAATTAAATCACTACGGAATGAATTTTTAAAAACCGTAGAACAAAACACTAACACGTAAGTTATAATTCATTATTTGAAAATGTGGTATATTACCAATTGCCAAATTCAATTAATATTGTGCACTGAAACTAACTGAACTATGAAAGGATAATAGAAGGAAAACATTTTGGATAATATTGATATCCAATATCACGAAAACAACAGAAATTTAAGAAGAAGCAACCAAATTAGGCTATCAAAGATTAAAACATAAAAGTACAGAAGGGGAACTCAATACACGGGAATAATTTTTTTATGAATTACAAATAATCTTAAAAATATTAATAATATAAGATTGTTTAAAAAGAAATTAATTGTATACTTATTAAACGGAGTTTGTGCGCCAGCGGATTAATAGGGTCCCCAACCGGTTAAATTTTATAATTTTTACTGGAGACCCGTCACGGGGACATGCAAATTATATTGTCTTTTCCATACGTCATGAAATTTGTTATTATATTTAAATTGAAAATCAGACTTGAATGCAATATGTAACCCTTGTGACAAATAAACATTATTATTATTATGGAGGTTTTTTTTTTGTTGTTGTTGTTGTTTTGGGCTCAAGGGCTGGAAAGGAGTTCAGGGTTACTTGAAGGAGTGTTTCAAAACCTTCCACCAATTGTCATAATGGACCTTATGAAGCTGAAGCTCGTGGTTGATTTTGAACCCGGGCGGCTTGGCACGAATTGCTTTTTGGCGCTTCCCCACCCCACCTCCGGCGAAAACAGGAGATTTTCACAGATACACAGTGAGCCATATGCCCTATAACAGTGGCCAAAAGTCTCTGAAAGAATTTCTCTAAAGATGTCTCTAAAAATTTCTCTAAAGATGTCTCTAAAAATTTCTCTAAAGATGTCTCTAAAAATTTCTCTGAAGATGTCTCAAAAATTTCTCTGAAGATGTCTCAAAAATTTCTCTAAATATATCTATAAAGACGTCTTTAAAAATTTCTCAAAAGGCTCTAAAAATTTACTTAAACTTGCCTCTCTTTTTAGAGAGATTTTCTACTGTTGGGTCAATTAAAAAAAATTTGAACTTGATTTCAGTTCGGGGCCCTTATCCAAACTGGGGCCCCAGGCGGCCGCCCCTGCCCTTATGCATGTTCTATGGATGAGTATCTTATTTCTTAAGCTTAGTTGGCTTTTGCCATTGAAGAAGTGTTCTCATGATTCTTCTTTACAGCTCCAGCTTTCTCCCGGATCTTTATAATGGGCTTTATTTTATAGAAGAATGAAAAACAGTTTCACAGAAAATTTATTTGGGGCAGTCGTATTGAGAAACATAGTGATAATAGCTATTTTGATGGCCAAATCAATTTTATGAAATTCAACGTTGGCCAAACACTCTTGGGAATTCGAACACGAAATCTCATTTTTCGATGTAAAGATCGTTAACAAAGTTAACTCTTGTAAGTTACGTTTGTAGTCACCGAACATAAAGGATTGAAGATGTGGAGAGAGATCCCTGTTAAACTAAAAAAAATTAAATAATATGAGTTTATTTAAGAAACAAAATAAAGGCAAGGATTGTTGAATGAGGCAGATTGGTGGTCTGGGTGCCTCTGGTTGTAGATTGCGGACATAAATGATGTTCGGGTCTTGAGCAAGTTATATATTAATATATATATTTATATTAGTTAAAGCAAGTTATATATTAATATACTCGAGATCCGCTTCAAACATATCATGTTAGTTTTAAAAAATTGTTATACGTTGTTCTTAATAATGTAGAAAAATGAATTGTTTGTAACATTGTCTATCCTGTTTGAAGTAAATAAATAAAGATATTATTATAATTATTATTTATCTTAACATCCTTGAAGTATTTTTTGTCCTATCTAATGACGTTTTTGTTAATGCTCAATTACAGTGAATGATGCAATCACATCCGCTTGGAAAAATCTTTTTGGTCTTACGGCCATACACATAGAATTCCTTGCCAAATCAAGCAAGCTTTTAAACGGCTCAGTCGCAACTCCGGCCAACGTCACTGGCAAAAACAGAAGTTATATTCTGATGAAGGTAGCACATGACTATCGAAACAGCTGTTAACGACATTTTTCTCGATATAAATGCACCAAATAAATCTTGTGCAATTATTTTTCCGTTGGATTGGTGCAGTGTGTCAAAATAAAAATAAATTATCAATAAAAAAAATTTATCCAGTTCAGTTTGCGATTCATGCATTCGCCGAATTAGTTCACTTTTCCGGTCCATTTAATTTCGGTATCGTCTCGGTATAAGCACGTCAGGATATAGTTTTTGGTTGGGCAAATTCTTTTATTATAGAAAAGTATGACCTGTGTTTTGTTTGCTTTGATCTTGATTTGATGCTCTGTTTAATGGACCATTCCTGAATGACTTTAATTTGGGATAAGAGTTTGATAATGGAACTTCCGATGCCAGATCATGATCATGACGTGATCATGGTAATCATGATGATGATTATAATCTATTATTCTGAATGAAAAGTGATTTTTGTGGAGAAGTCTTTTACATTTGGGATTTGCGCATGGTAATTTTTTTGTATTTGGCAAGCCGTCCGCATTTTCTGTAATGTTTGAGGAACGTAAAATCGGTATAATGGCCATGGGCGGATTTACCATTTTGCCGCCCCCATCCTATCCGCCCCTAATCAGTGGTAGGAACATAAAAATCGTTACATTCAATTTACACCAAAAGCTTTGGTACTGACGGCAAAAATATCGAAAAATATACTCATAGACTAAAAAATAAATATTGAACAATAGTAACTTAGATTGCAGCATTACTTTTTCTTGGTATATAATAAATCAAATTCAATTTTATTGAAATAAATTTTAATTTTAGCAAAAATGCAAAAGTTTGTAGAATACCGTTATTTGCATGGAAAAGATTGCTCTAGAGTTCTCGGCGAAACAGATGATTGTGTGATATTGATTTCGTTATATCAGATATCGTTTATTTTGTTATATCAGATACCGTTTATTTGTTATATCAGATACCGGCTCTCGGCTTTTGTCACCCCAGGCGGAATTTTTTTTTCCAAAAATATACTGGTAGAAAAAAAAAATTTATAATTCGATACTGCCTCTCAAATTTGGTCGCTCTTTAGTTTATAGCCTATTGGGAAATACAGTGCTGTCATAGCGACCCACTGCACTAATAAACTAGAAGAAAAATACACACTCTTTATGGCTGCAGTTGATTTATGAAAATGTTAAGAAACGTTGCTGAACGTAGAATATTGGAATCCAACCACTCTGTGCCTCTTCCCAGTTCATGTAAATGACTGGTAAAGTTTGAATATTTGCTGTAGTTGAAAATATGATCAGCTTGAAATCAGAATCCATTTTTACTTAGTATAGCCATTTGCTGAGATTCGGTCAATGATCTTGGGGAAAAAATAGCAAAGCCAGTGATTGATGGTTTGTGAGGAAGCGGGCGGTGGAGGAAGCTGCTGAGAAAAGCAACAATTTGGAATTTAAATTAGTGAGTGGAAGACAACAGCGTCGCAAACGTAAAGTACTCTATTCAATGTTATAACATTGTTTCCGCTAATTATTAATCAATTTTTCGTAGTACTATATCCTACTACCTTACGTAATTAGGAGGGTAGAGCCTCCGTCCCAAGCAAGTGGAAGGTCGTGGGTTCAGGTCCCACCGAACGCAGAAATATTTATTTTCTTTCGAACGTTTCACCATCTAATCACGCCATAACATCGGCGCTGGTATCACTACGCCAATAAACGTTGATTGATATTGTTGTTTAATTTTAACTCGATTGTTTTCCAAAGTTGCATTTAAATCTGATGGTTGAATATTTCCACGTTTGTTATGGTATTCTGTACTTACGCTGCATGGACGGAAATGTGTCCGTTGAAAAAGTTTTCCAGGTCAGAAACGATACACATATATATATATAGAATTCTGTAAAAAATAATTTATAATAATGTTGCTACACTGTGATTTTTGTCTAACGATACTCTAGGGAGTGAGTGCAAATTCGTTATAGACAGGTTTATTGTTATAGGTGATATAGCTATATACAAATTGCACTCTGTGTGATCGTAATGTCATATATGCTAATTGATAAGAGATGAGAGAGGTGGACGCATCTCCCTTCATCTGTCTAGGGAAGATAATAGATATCGGCACTATATTGACGAAAGGTACCACAAATCCAAGACAGTGATTTAATCTTTTCCAAGTTTCAAAATACAAATTTTATTTTTTATTACATATATCTGTTCTAAAATTCAAAACCTACCGAAAATTTAAAATATACAGGTTTATTGCCTAATAAAACTAATATGTATACGTTAGTGTGTTTCATGTCCTTTATAACCAATTTCATAACGACAGAATGATTTTTAATATATAAAAATCGATAATATTATAATCAATTGCTAGAGAAAAAGCATTTGATATCACACTAGGTAGATATAATAAGAGAGCACGCATAAATCATTAAGACTTCAAAACCAGGTATAGCAAACCAAAGTCGAAACTCAAACATTGAAAAGTCGGGAGAACGCGATTTCGTGAATGAGATGTTTCTCCAAATGTCGTTTTACTACGAGTTACAACCACGGACAGGTACATACCGTCGTGAAGACGTGACTTAAGCGCGTTCCATTCATGAGTTTTCTTTTTCAGTCCTCCTTCATCTTCGTGCTCTTTTGGACCGGGACGTGGCGAAGTCCCTTTTTGCTTCCCGACAACTCGGTTTTGGCACGGCATTTTCCGTGCCAGAGTCCCGAATCTGCAACCGCCCAACCCTCCGATTGGCACTTCAACACGCATTGCTTTATGTCACTCGTGCCGCATTTTCATACGTATTTTCACACTGACCTATACAGGTAAAACACACGGAGACTTCTATTGTCGGGATAATATTACTAGGCAATCCTTGATAACTAATAGTCGAAGCTCTTTCGTATTTAGAGTGAAATGAGTGGAGAAATTTGGCAATAGCTTTTAAACCGAGAACAAGTGGTTAATACAAACAACTGAAATCTCGCATCTTGCGTATCTGTCAGTTATTTAGTAGGGTTAATTTTAGCCAGCATTGGGGCCAGGAATTGGAAAATCTAAACGCTTAAGTAAATTTAACGATATAGTTTATCCTGTAGTGATGATACTGCTACAGGATGCCATGGTATCCTGTAATGATACCATCTCTATATAACCACTATCCTGTAGTGCGCTGTATTTCAAACTATAGTCGTATACGCACCACTTTAAAAATTCTTTAATCTGTCTCGGTCAACAGGGGAGAGGAAGAGGCTTCCTGAAAAACTTCTCCGAAAATTGAAAAACTTACTATCTAAAACTAGTGTTGGAAACTAGAGTTGACGATGTTAAACCCTACTGATTACTATAACCTTTTAATAAATTAATCTAAATAACTAATTAATTAAGCATAAGCTTTTTATCCAAATAATTTCGTTTTCTATGAGTGAAAAATCCGTAAAAAATTATTTGTGTGAAATTTTTTATGGATAACGCGGAGGTTTCGGCAAAACTCCTTCAAGTCTTTATTAAATTTCGTGTAAATAATTTACAAAAGTTCTGTCAATACTCAATATTATGAAACAATAAAACTTCTGAATAGAGGAAATCTTGGGACTTGGAAATCTGTCCGCTATTCGGGAGTGTCCGTTTTTCGCAAGCAATTTAAATTATTAAGTCTGTCTCACATTACTCACGAATATGTAGGATCACAAGCCTAAGTAAGTGATGTGTGTGTGACTGGTTGTTTTTACGTTCGTAGGATTTGGCTTATGCACTAGTGTGACAGAAACATTATCACACCATTACTCATCTATACTTGAGACCATTCGAAAATGGCGTAGAATTGATTTTGCGGACAACCCCAAGAATACCGGTAACCATTACACAACAAACCCATCTTAGCACGTTTATCATTCTCAATTGCAATGCTTCGTATCCCCTAATTCACCCAAATAGTGGGTACTTCCGAAAAGGGAAAGGATACTCAAGTCCAGGGCGGACGGGAAGGGGGCAGCAGGGGCTGCAGCCCGGATGACGTGTAGGGGCCCGGGCTGGCAAGTACCTATGCTGTGGGCGGCTCAGTCCACCCTGCTATTCAAAAGGCCAGAAAAATTGTTCTCTAAATCCAGATTAATAAGATTTAATAGGATTAATTAAGGATAATCCAGATTATTAAGGGGCTTAACTCCTCCAGAAAGAAAATATATATATATACTACTGCCCAGGGAAGGGTGTCATAGGGCGCCCCGCCGAAGTGACCCAGGGGACCCACGTCGGCTCTCGGTGACTCTGCTCAAGTCTCGAGATGTCTGCTCTTCAAAGATTTTACTTACTGGCGTGCGAAAAAAGCTATAGGGCGAGTTACAGGGCGCTACAACTCCATACACATATATGTATATACCAGATAGTATCCTAATGAGGGGTTATGTCTCTTACTAATCCCCCCCCCTGCGCGCGCCCATGGTTTTACAGCATTTAAAATTGTCAGCATTACGGTAAAATGAGTAGAGTGATGATGATCTGTCCTTGCGGCATATGAAGAAAAGGTTTGTGCTACATTTCGTCCACTGGCGCACGCAGGGGTGGGTGTTGATGGCAGTTGTAACCCCTCACTGTGGTGGAATTTTGTATAGATATTTAACATAGGAATATGCGAGTTGTAGCTCCATAACCCCCTCCCCTACAAACTTTCTGCGTACGCCTATGATTTCATCGCTATTTCAATTTCATACGGTGCCATTGCGGGGATATAATGTAAATTGATAAAAATCGGCTGTTTTTATATTAATCGGATCTATTTACAGCACATGGGTCCCCAACTTAGGGTCCGCAAGTAGAGTCCGCCTTTAAAGGGTCCGCGAAAGTTCACTATGTAACAAGAATTTAATTGGCAACGATGAACGAAGATTGATAAGCAGCTTAGCATAAGTAGAAAATTTTGGCACTGGTCGTAACGCGTAAGACGATGTAAGAACTTGCTAGCTGCATAAAAATTTACAAAGTTTCGGGAACTGCTGTTCCCTTAATCAAGCGAAGCTCCAAGAAAGTATGAATATCCTGAATTTATACCCCAAATTTACGTACTCTCTTCCTCCACAATTTTAGGCTTTCCCTAACCTTAATACACTCTTGTCCCTCCTCCCTGTGACTGATTTTTTTCCCATAAGCTTCCCCATCCCCATCCTCGGTTTCCTCCCACACTTTTTGAAAATTCGGAAAAGGTTCAAACATCGGTTTTAAGACATTCATTGCCCTACTACAAATTCAAGAGTTCTCTCAAAACACTATGAAAGGCCTACAATAATGAGAACTGACAGTTTTATGAAAAACTTTTTCACCATTCCAATAAAAAAAAATATAATATTATAGAATTTTTTTTTAAATTGCTATTTTTTTTTTTACAAAATATCACATTATTTTCAAAGTTAACTTATCACGTCTAACCTTTTTCAAAATAAACTGTTTTGGTTATATTAAAATAAAGAACAGTATAACAGATATACAAAGTATATGAGAATGGATTACTTAAAAACGTCTACACCGTCTCAAGACTCTCCGATTCTAACAGGCCTTTCTTTTACTTTGGGTGCTTCTTTGAATATTGTTTTAATTTTAAATTATTTAAAAATATATTACTAATGTGAACAAATTATATTATATTGAATAATTTTTTTTTTCTTCGATAGGAAGGGATGTGGGGGATTTGACAATCCCTCGCAAGATTCCATGACGTCCACTGTCTGCAAAATATTGAAAACTCTAGTTACATTCAAGACTATGGCCAGGCTGGAGTTAAATGTGTCTGACCCCTTAGGAAATGTAACCAGTCCCTGGAGAGTATTTTGTCTGAAAATGAATTATGATAGAATTTTGTTTTAAATGTTTTGTTTTCTATAAAACTGTACACAACAATATAAATTGTTCTTCGCCCTTAAGAATGTGTTCAAAATTGATCTCTACGGCAGATGTTTCGATTGTTTATATTCAGATTGTTTATATTTCAGATAGTTTATATCACGTCTTTTTTACAGAGGTTCGGATCGCCATATGTTCCTTAGTAAGGATAAGAGAGATTGAATATTTTAGTATATGTCAGATCTATAAGTTTTCAATGCAAAATTTATGTTAAGAAATTTATTCATTGATGTTAAATATATTAGTCTGCTTAGATATTTAGTATTATTAAATATATTAAAAAGGCATATAAAAAAATTAAGGACTTCTAAGCCCCCTACAGCTTTATGATCCCCCTGTAATTCTCAAAGCCTTCCCCCGAAGAAAATATCCAGATAAGGTCCTGGATGTATTTAAAAAAAAGAATAGACTGTGTGATTTCAGCTGTTGCATTTGTTTATATATGTCAAAAATTCAAGTATTTTTTTAAACCACGTTGTTATCCAAGTTAATGCGAAGTAAAAGACACTGAAACATTGACACGACAAAAAGTTGTCACTAGCTTTGGAAACACTGTAACGCATGTCAACGTGCAACAGCATGTATATCTTTCTTCCTTTGCTCAAATTCAATTAACTTTGCGTAAAGTAACGGCATTCAAATCTATGAATGACTGGTAAAAACTATCGGAACACTATGCCTAAACGTGACCATGGGCACGTAGCTTTTGACAACTTGTACAACGAATGTAAAAAAGAAATGTGCACGAAGTTGTACCCGCAAACTCACGTGCTGGTATGGAGTCAAAGCACACGAAGAGACCATGCGGCTATACATTATGACATCATACTCGTAGATACGAAATGGTACGCTCTCGTAGAAGTGAGAAGACGCATGTTGCTTGCAGAAGTAGAAACTTCCACGCCTGCTTGAAAATACTGCGATTTGATGGCTTTTAACGTGTGTTTGCTATTAGTGAATAAAAAATAAAAATCTCTGTAAGATGGAGAGAGAGAGAAAGAGGATGTTGGGATGGGAAAAGTTGGTGTGAGGAAAGGGCTGTTTGTGATAAAAGGGGATGGAATGCGGAATCTTGAAGCAACTCCTTACACTGATTCATAAACGATACGTGGAAATACATGCACGTAAATAATGTTTTCGCGTGTTTGGTTATTTTTCTGTTCAACGTTATCATAATTAAATTAAAGGTATAATGATTTATAGTCGTATGTAGCATATACAAATGTGCATCAAAGTAATATGTGTATTAAACTAACATGCATATAAAAAAAATAATGAAAAGTTGTTTATTTGATTGTGTTTTTTTTTTGGCCCAGAAACAGTGGAAACAATGCCGCAGCGGACTGAATGCTTGAACTCGTGATTTTCGACGTTTCTGATTTTTATATATTACAAGTTAATCACAGATAATTTGTAAAAGAGACTTAGTACTTTGTTCATAGATAACTTGTAACTTAAAAAAGTAAAGCATAGATAGAAGAAATCGAAGATATCTATCAGCATAAATATCTTCAAACGCATGACGTAAAAACCAAACGTTAAAGCTTTATACACGTATTAGACATGGAACTTTAAATGTGTATTCCTCATGTCTTTACCTATATATATATATATATCGAAGGAATGAAGGATAGCAAGTCGAGTACTTTCACCAATGCACCTTTTCTTAGTACATTTACAACGATATGTATTAAGAAAATGTAATTCCATTCAGATTAAAGCAATATTTATTAAAGTTTTACATGTTTAAGTTCGTTCAATAATTCGCCAAAAGATAAATTAACTCGAATATATAGTTAATGTAAATTATAATTATACAATGTTTGAAAAATATGAAATAAAAGTAACAGATTTGGCATGGTGTCAATTTTAGAAATTGAACTTTTTAAGTTTATTTTCTTGCTTTTCTAAGTGGCAACATAGACAACCTCACTACCTACCCTCACCCGCCCCTAGCCACTAACCAAGAAATCATCAGCATCATCAATAAACCCGTAAAGCACCGGGTCCAGACGGAATCACCAACATAGCAATTAAACATCTCACATCTTCAGCCATTTCCACACTCACACATATTATTAATTGCTCACTAACGTTGCAATATTTCCCCAAATCATGGAAAACAGCCCACATTACTCTCATCCAAAAACAGGGCAAGAGCCCTTTCAAACCTGATAGCTACCACTCTATATCGCTTATTTCTTCGTTATCCAAAATCACGGAAGCCATTATGCAAACTAGATTAATTGACTTCCTTGAAAACAACAACATTATTATACACGAACAATTTGGCTTCCGCAAAGAACACTCCAACACACACACACCAAATTACCAGAACCATCAAGAACGTTAAACATTCCCTTAAAAATAACCACAGCACTCCCTTACTAAGCCTTGACATCTCAAAAACATTCGATTCCTTATGGCACCCCGAGCCAATAGCAAAACTTTTACATATCAATAATCCTTCCCCCCATACCTAGTAAACATCATTCACTCCTTCATTAAAAATTGTTCTTTTCAAATCAACCTCAATAATCATACTCTTTCTTGAATGCGTACCACCTCAATCAGCGTCACACAAGGCGCCAGACTCTCCCCAACACTTCTGTATATTCTTTAATGATTTTCCAAAAGCAAATAACATCTCCTTAGTACTATTCGAAGACGATGCTGCGATCTACACATCTAAATCCCACCTACCTCAAGCTATTTCTAACCTACAAAAATACGTCAATAACCTTACTTCGTGGCTGAATAAATGGAAAATCTAAACCAACCCACCCAAGACACAGGCTATTCCTTTCTCTAAACACCGTACACCCCACCACCCTCAAAATTCACAACACACCCATCAGCTGGTCTTCAACGATCAATTACCTAGATATGTTGATCGACAAAAACCTTTACTTCACAAGCCACCTTACATCTGTCAAAAACAAATTTAGAGCCGCTTGCTCTCTTCCCGGTAATTTGATTGGACCACGCTCCATTCTCTCTCTCTACAAAACAAACTGCCTTTGTACACAACAGCCATTCGCCCAGTTCCAACCTACGCTGCCCCTGCTTGGGCTCTTCTCCGCAACCAAATCATGACTTCATTTTCAACAATTTGAAAATATTACACCCCCGTCGAATCCTCCACATACCATAATATATCCGAAACATTCAAAGAAATCAAAATTCCTACTATTACCGAAACCATTTGCAAACTCTCACAAAATTATTTCGATCACATCCAACTACACTCAAAGCCCCTTATCAAAAACACACACATTCTCCATGAAATCCTTCACCACCGCTTCTGCGGACCCCTAAAAGCTTTTGTGGAACGTTTCAACCCTTCCCCGTCTTCATATACTACCCCAGGTACCGTTCCTCCCCACCCCAAAAGATTTCGCCGACCTAGATGACCACCGGTCCTCACCAATAGAAAACCACGACGACACTACTATCGCCGGAGAGTTCCCCGACCTCGTGAAAATCACCGTAGAGCCTCTCAACCAACACACCCAACCCCCATCTCTAACCAATCCATTACTATTTTCAACCCCATCATAATCATCCTCATCAACAATAACCCGATTCTACAACCCGCACTACAAATCACAATCGCCCCGGTTGTCACCCACAAACCCCTCCGAATGATTTCACCCTGGCCCACTCAACAATCAACACCCCAATCCCACAACTCAGCTCGTATACCTATTAGGTTTAACCAACCTAATATCACCCCAACATCCACACCCAACTTACATTCGAACCCGCGCCAAACCATACGTGCTATTGCACCTAGCCCTCTCTCGTAAAAACCCCCAAACCCATCGCATTATTTCCAGTTAAACACCACACAGTCCTCTAACTGGCTCGCGCCTTTGTCCCAAGACACCCAATGACAAATCAGCCACTTCTGCACCCTTTACCATCGATTCATCCACCATCAACGATCAGATGAGAACGCAATTCCTTACCAGGGCCCAATCCTTGGCTTTCCAAATCTCTAAATTTACTTAAAATCCTTTCACCTCTTTGACAAAACCCTTTTCTCATTCACCCCATTTTTTTCAAGTTTTTTAATTAATTGTTTTTTTTATTTTTTTTTTAGTTTGTTTATTGTGGGTGCACACACATTTACATGATCATCAGGAAAACGATAGAAATTTGTACATTTCAAAAACAAATTTTGTCTCCATGAGTCTATGCGTATATTCCAGGGAAATGACAGATATTTGGGCGTTTAAAAAAGAAGAAATTTCCTATCTAAATTTTCATGTATATCTAAAAGTAGAAATAAGAACTTGTGTGCTTTTTAATGCTATCATATCCAATTTGTACACGTCTAATATAAGAATATAAAATATATTTTATTGCCATATACTTTTACTCCTTCCATGGTAAGTTGCGTTTTCGTTCCATAGCGTACCGACCAGGGATAGGATTTAGGGGTCTCTAGGTATTTCAATGGCTCGGGAATGCCCCCCCTCCCCTCGCAATTAATTTCCAACCATTGTTCCATCCAACAATTTCTTAAGAGCTTGAAAATAGCACATATTGTCAAGTTTGTAATGTTTTAAATAATGCTCATGTAAAAGCATTAAAACTCACCTCAACGAATACATTTTTCTATTCCGTATGTGTATACGCTTACAATGGGTTCTATTGTAATTTTAAAAAAATTAGGGATAAAATAAGGAATAACCCGATTAGAGGCACAATCATGGTGGTGCCCATATGAAGAAACATACAGGAACATAAGATGGCTTGGGCATATGGAATGAAGAAATGAGGAATATGTAGGAAAAGTAATGGATAGGCTGGTGGTATGTATAAGAGGAAGACCATGGCTAAGATAGAAGGATAGAGTGATGGAAGAGGGTGGATAGAGTAGAGAAGAGGCCTTGAATGGAAAATTATGGAAAGGAAGATTAAAAGAGCATAACGCCGTCCCCCATATAATCAATGCCGGATTAGTTCATGGGTTTTAGGGGCTGCAGTCCAAGGGCCTCCAGAGATTAGTGTGATTTTTTTTTAATGAATTCTACGTATTCTCCTGTAGTGATCTTCTACACACATTATTGTTACCAAATTACGCAGAGCAAATATTTGAATTTTGTTTTTAACCATCTAAAAATAAATTTAATTTTACTTTAACGTTGTTACAACTGGTTTGCTTATCGTCTCTTTCAGAAGCCCCCCTCTACAGCTTCCCCCCATTATTTTGAACTATTTTACTGGGGGCCTCACAATACCAGTAGCCCAGGGGCCTCAAAAACTTTAATCCGCCACTGCATATAATCATGGGAAAATGGCAAAGTGAAAGAAAAAGAAAAAAAAAAGTTTATCATCTGACTCTCTAAAGTTCCCAAGTCCCTGAGCAATTGGAACTTGCTCTCTTCGGTGTTTTTGTTCTCATTACATATGCACATAAATGTAAAATTAGACTGTGCAGTTTTGGAACTATATATGCACATAAATGTAAAATTAGACTGTGCAGTTTTGGAACTATATATGCACATTTTACAGTGACTGGGGACAGTGACGTCGGAAAGGGAGCTAAAGGAACTCCGGCCTCTCCCATTGGATAAGAAGACACTTTTTGTTTTGTCATTAACACCCAATTACACGATCTTTTATAAATGAGCCCGCCCACAATTTTCTAATTGCCACGCCCCGAACTGGATGTTTTAAACCTGCTAAGAAGCGACTTAAATGGAAATCGCATAAACTCAATGGAAATATTTTAAATTTCATTTTGATTTCCATGTTCGTTTATGTTTTACTGCTTTGTGGTTGATCCTTAGTGTTTTCAATGCTTTTCAGTTAGGTCTTCGTGATTTTTAGTGAAATAAATTTTCAATTTAAAACAATTTCGATTTTTTTATGGAAGTTATTTAGCTGTTAATGAATATTAAATGCTTCTGAAATATTACCTATTGAGATCACATAACTATCAGACAAAGCTGTACACAATGGGTAAAAGTAATTCGTCATTAAAATCCCATCAAAAAAATATTAGCTACAAAAAAAATTTCACCATGAGAAAAAAAAAGTTTGTTCTTATAAAAACATCTATTTTGAAATTCTTCGCATGAGCCTGCTATTATGCCATTGATATTACTGAAGAAATTTTAAAATCTGTAATGTACTCACACACATTTAATAACATGGTGTATTGTTACGTGATTATAAAAACATTATTTTTATAATACAGTCGAACCTCGTTAAGCCGAATTATTTTTGAAGCAAACCGTTTTCTGAAGTCCCGCCAAAGTGTATAGCATACTATCCTTTCCGGGTAAGATGAATTACTGTTAATACGAACAGAGTTTCGGTATACCCTTGGTGTTCGGTTTAACGGAGTTCGAACGTACTATCAGAATTTAGGTCACTGGCAGTGTAACGTAATGGCTGGATAGAGATTTGCATTATTCTACTGTGAAAAAATATTGTAGAACTACAATTTCTACAAATTTCTTTATATAAAATGTAAATCACGATTAAAGTGCAATTCCCGTTAAATTAAACAAATTTCGTAACTCCCGCCTGGCAGTTAAATTTTTTTATTTTAATATACAATCATTCTTTAAAACGCAATTGTTTATCTAAGTCCTAATTTTAAAATCATGAATATGATTTTTTAGTTTATAATAATAATTTGAAAATTCGTACATTTATCTTGTAATTTCCTTATTAAATACTGTATTTTATTTATTACGAAATTTAAGGTATAAATTATACCGAAATTGTATGTTGAACTTTTATATTTAACGTATCTTTATCATTCTTTAAATATACGTTCTTGACCTTTAGTTTCATAATAGTGTGATGTGGTATTTTATCTAATTAAGACACATTAATTTTACGCAACCTAATTAACTGCTTAAATCAAATTTAATGTAATATTAATTTAAATGTTCATGGTACATAGATTTAAGCAACATAAGTACGTAATGGATTGGGAGTAGAAGCACTGGCGTACGCAGGGGATGTTGATGGGGGTTGTAACCCCCATTGCAATGAAATTTTGTATATTTAACATAGGAATATATGAGTTGTAGCTCTGTAACCCCTCATTGAGCCTATAACCCCCCCTTATGAACTTTCTGCGTTTCCGAGTGGAGAGAGCCTTTCGAATTTAGATTTTTGCTCTAATACAATTACACTTCTTGTATTACATCCGAACAAGTTACGTGCAATATTGAATGCAGTATAAATACTAACAAAGGAACCACTTTTGTGGAAGCTCGCACTTTGAGACAAGACATATCACAAATGATAGTCCCTAAATTTCTTATTAAGAATATGAAATCAGTTTTTTGTGAATAGCATATAAATCTTTTTATTAATATTCAAAGTCCAAAAATCGCACTTTTTAGGTGAAGTTTGATATTTTTTATTCGCACTGTATATGAAGATAAGAACTTTTTAATTCAATTCGAATAAAGAGGGTAATTGTATTTAACGGATAAAATTATAAAATTACACGAAAGGTCATTCAGAGTATTTTAAAAAATTATACAAAAACTAAGCTTTTTAATACCAATATTTGGCGCGTTTGGCTATGGTTTTGAAGAATTGGAGAATTGGCGATATCGGCATGAAGTATTTATTATTCAATTACGCTCATATTGCAACCTTCATTGGCATTATTTTCAGGAAATATAATGGCATAATAAAAAGGAAAAAATTCTAAATTTTATGGCCGTAACATCAAAATATTTTACGTAATTTTTTAATAAAGAAAAATGTTTTAATGAAGCTGGCATTTCAAAATTTCTATACGTAAATCATTTGTTTTAAAAAGTAGACAAGCATTGCACCATATTGACTGTCTACTATTTCTTTGCGGAGTCGACTTGGCTCTCGTAAAAATTTTACGCGGAAAGTTTGAATGCTGTATATCAATCAAAGACTTTCAATATGAGAAAATTATAAAAATGTCTCAAAATATCGAAATCTAGAAGTGTGGTAATGATATTTTTCATAAAAGTGAAGCATAATTGGGCCTCGCAAAGGTTACACTTTACAAAAGGATGTAAATTACATTCATTATCACTGAAAATCGTGTCAATTAAGCGAAAAGATATTTCGTCAATATTTTTAAATTGAATAATTTCATTATGAGTGCGATTACAGTTAAACCAAGGATATTGCAGCATAGGCCGATATTGTTTATTCACCAAATAATGAATTTTTAAAATTTCATTTTGATGTGTTAACATCAATTTTGATTTTATTCAGAACAATTTTGTTTGCAATTTTTTTGACGAAATGTTTATACTTCATGTCAATATCGCCAATTCTTCTAAATCATAGCCAAATATCAGTGTTAAAAAGCTTATTTTTTATGTAATTTTTTAAAATACTATGAATGATCTTTCGTGTAATTTTATAATTTTATTCATTAAATGCAATCACCCTCTTTATTCGAAGTGAGTTAAAATGTTAAAATCTTCATGTATAGTGCAAATAAAAAATATCAAATTTTATCTAAAAAGTGCGATATTTGGACTTTGAATATTAATAAAAAAATTTTATATGCTATTCACAAAAAAATGATTTTATATTCTTAATAAGGAGCTTGGGTACTATCGTTTGTGATTTGTGTTACCTCAAAGCGCGAGTTTTCACGAAAGTGGTTCCCTTGTAATTTAAGTAATTCACGATACGTAAAGTTAATTTAGATTAATGATCAATATCACGAATTTAAAGCGGAGCCATTTCTAATCTGTATCTTTTCACTGCCACAATTATACCCCAAATATTGTGTCTGAACAAAAGGCGTATTTATTTTATAAAATCTATATAATCGACTAAAATTAAATATACAGTGTAAATAATCTTAATTTAAATAATTCCTAATGATAAAATTGGTTAACACAGCATCACAATAGCTGAAAGCGAGGGATAATTTCCAAATTTATATTTTCACTATTAAAATAAATTCATCTTTATTATTATTTTGGTTCAAATAATCGAAATACGTTTCTCTGAGATTTGCTTTTTAATGGGTTTCAATAAATATTGAACCCGCTTTTGTTTTTCTGTCTGTCCGTCCGCAATAAAAAGGGTAAGGTAAAGGTCTTCCGTAAATGCAATAATGATAGCTATTGTTAACGTTGAAAACCTACCGAGTTACTTGAGAATTAGAGAGTTGCGAATTAGAGAGTTACGGATTAGAGAGTTGCGAATATCTTTAATTCGAAACTCTCTAAACCGGAGTTTCGAATTAGAGAGTTGCAGATTAGAGAGTTGCGAATTAGAGAGTTGTGGATTAGAGAGTTGCGAATTAATGTTAATTGAAACCCGCTAAATTTAAATATGGAACATAGGCGATTTTCTTTCACTTGTTTGTTTTTTCTTTTCCGAATACTAACCTTTGCAATGGTAACCACCTTGAGAGTGGTACCAATATGGAGGGGGGAGGGGGTGGCTTTACCCCCCTTAGCCGTCGTCTAAAAATTTGATTTACCTATTTCTGCTATACGTTTATATTCAGTTTTTACTGTTACGTGTAAAAATATAATATTTTTGTAGCCCATCATTAATTGTTAAGCTGCATCAGTGATTTTTGTAGCATTTTAATATCTTGTACATTCACTAAAATGTTTAACAGCATTGAAGGAGGATTTAAAATTGATTTTCCTTAGCCCCCTAAAAGTACTCATATGGGCGCCACTGCATCTTGACACTTTCACCCTTTTTAAATCACAGATTTCGTGGGGGGTTGATGGGTAATTGGTTTCTCTGCTCCTGCATATTTTGTGGCACAAACAAAGCTCTTCAATTTGTGCTACATCTATGACAAATTTCGGATATTGTTGCCACTGGCGTATGCAGCGGGTGTTGATGGGGTTGTAACCCCCCATTGCAATGAAATTTTGTATATTTAACATAGGAATATGTGAGTTGTAGCTCTGTAACCCCCCATTGAGCCTATAACCCCCTTATGAAATTTCTGCGTACGTCTATGATTATTGCTCTTTTCATTTCAGGGACAACTCAATTATCAGGAAAGTAATTAACATACGGCATCTCGAAATATATTTTTTCGGCGAGGATGGGTTGTAAGAAAAATCTTTTTTTTTGTCCCAATCTGGACTCGAACCTACAACCTCTTGGTTACGAAGGGTATTAAGGATCATCTTGCATACTGATGCTTGAATTTAACACGATTTAAAACGCATAATTCACTGCAGATGTGAAAGTAAATATAATTAAATATAATTTTTAGTTTGGAAATAAATATTAAATGCTCTAAGAACTGATTTATAGGAGGGTAAACGGTATGAAGAACGATCTAAGAGCTGCATGTCTGCCACCGAGAGCAATTATGTGCCGCATTGTCGTGTTTCATAAATTTATGTGAAACATACGTATGAAAGACCATGTCTTACACTTCTTCTGCTTCCATGTAAATTTCGTATGTTTTACCGGGTCGTTAAATTTCTGAGGTCAGGCAATGAACATTTTCAACTTCCAATACTCTACAGTAGAACCTCTCAACGGACACCTCTAAATAGCAAACCCCTCTATTTACCGGGCACTTTTCCCCAACTTCCAGTCCCAATGTTTGCTATTCCCTGATTTTCCCAAAAAGTGTACAGATACTCAAGGGCGGACCTGAGTTTTCTCAAAGGGTGCATATCTTAGATTTTAGGAGGGCGCGGGTCCCATCTCCCATGGAGGCGCACCGGCTGCCAAGTCCGCCCCTGTAGATACTAAAATCACGAGGTGTCTGCTATTCATGTTTTTTATAATTTTTAGCGATTCCATTCATAAGTTTTGGCTACTTTCATAGATTATTCCTAAACTTTCAACGCCAGTATATTTACTGTTATGGTTATTGTTATGTATTTAACGTCTTACGTTTGCTGTTGCACATTTATCATCTTTTTCTGGTTGTTTTATGTTTATTGGCTTTTGTTTGAGCCTTATATTTATCATCTCACGTCTTCTTCTGTCTATCGTCTGTGTTTGCTACCTTATATCTATCGTCTTTTGTTCGATGTAATATCTTGGAAAAAGAAATTTTTTAACCTTTTTACTGAATATTAGAGGTGTGCAAAAAAAATCACTGACAGGGTCATTGGAATGATTCTGCCCATTAATTACAGATCAACTGAATCATTCTTCGATCTTGTCAGTATTCTATTCTATGTACGAAAGAATAGTTCTTTTTTCGATCAGTACATCATTCTATAGATGAACTGGATCATTGTTCGATTCGATCGGTATGCGACTCTTCACACTTCTATTTTATACTTTTCCTTTATTTTTATGATATTTTCTAATAAATCAAAATTGAGGAAATTGGAATAAATATTATTAATTCTGTTAGTATTAATATTAACGTTACTATTAATGAAAAAGACTATGAAACGTAGAGATAAGATGTTACTAAAGACATAATTTAAAAAAGCTTTAAATGTTAGTGTGGATGTAAAAATATTATTTTTTGTTAGTTCTGAATTATATATTGTTTTCTAATTTTTTTTATTATAATGTATTGGGTTCTAGATCGATTCCAGGAAAGCCCATGTTGCTATAAAAGCACAATAATTTAGAGGTCGTCTGGAAGCCCTCTGTTCCATTCAGATGATCTTTGAAGAAGCTTTACAAGAAAAAGCTTAAAAGCACCAATCAAGTCAGCCTTCGATTATGGCATGCTGAATTTACCAGTTTGATAGAATTTTCCCCTTCAATACATACGGCGTATATGAAATCGCAAAGATGCTCATCAAACAGAAAAAAGGGTTTCGTCTTATGGAGGCAACGATTTTTGAACAAAGCATGTATACAGAATTAATGCGGATTAATTATACAATATATAATGCATGAGTCTTCAACTCGCTGCTGACGAGCCATTTGTGGCTTACCATATTTTTTGTGATCCGCCGGAACATGGAAAGTAGAATTTATTCCGCTCAACATTAGTATTTTGTGTGTCTATTACATGCCTGATAATATGCACATGGAACTGCATGGATTTGTAATGCAACACTAATTTAAAAGGGGATTTTAACTTCGGAACCTTTGAGCCATATTCCGACTGTATTAACAAAAGTATCTTCTCAGCCATTGGGCTGCATGCTTTGAAAATGATTTCACTATTCAATAGCACTTACGTCCGCGAACTGTTGTTTTCAAAGGTGGTAAAATAAAAAATTAGGCTTAAAATAACTGGCGTCCCCCGTTGAAACTTATCTTAGAGTCGAAATATCAAAAATAAGACCTGATATTGACATATTCGATACAACAAAAGCAAACTGCTACCCCCGTAGACATGTGTGAAAGGAATTTGGAGGTACCTTCATCCAGTAATGGATCGACAATAGTTGAATGTGATGATAATATATGGGATAATCCTCACGATCGACGAGAGGGGGGGGGAAGCAAGGACTGCCCGGATGAAATCTAGGGGGTTGCAAGGGCCTATGCCGCTAGTGGGGAGGGTGCTGCATCACTGCTAGTTGGAAGGCCAGAAAAATTGTTCACTAAATCCAGATCAATAAGATATTGTACACTATTAATGAACAGTTTATTAATTATTATTCATTAGGCTGTCTCGATTATTATAAAAAAAATTGTCTTACGTTAGTTTCTTGTAAAATAATTAAGTAATAAGTAAGTACAAAAAAAAAATGCGTTCTTATTTCATACTTTTTGTTCATTTGGGGATTCAACCCCCACTTCCCCCAAAAGAAAAAGTATCCCTCCCACTGCCTAAGGAAAGGGCCTTGGGGGGCCCGCGTTGTCCCCTGATAATGCTAATAAATATGACAGACGTAGGAGAAACGGAAATAAATGACATTAATTCGATATCTTAAACGGTTGTAAACAGACTTTTGTAAACGTCTTCGACTAAGTATATTGGGTTTAACTATCATGCAAGAGGATGGGGGAAGCGGTTTTCGATGGGAAGTTTCTTCGCCTCAGGCGGTGAACAAGGCCACTCGTGACCGGCAGATTACACGCAGAGCTCCCGTCAATCGATGCAACCGCTATTTATTTGAACAGAGGAGAGGAAAAAAGGAAGAAATAAAACAAGAAATACCTTAGATGACACTTAGCACATCTGAGGCGATTTGAGCGTTTGATTACTGTTATAAACACTATTTTGGATTATTTTCTCTACAACACAAACCAGCTTGTCAAATGTTAATGACATTTTGATTGGCTAAAAAAAACCTTTCGTAATAAAACCGTTCATCCAGGCTCTTGCACAGTGTCGACTCTGGAAAAAGTTGCCCAAATTTTTTCCAGGACTTTCTAAACTCTCTTTTTTAAAACAGTAATTTTCAGGAATAGAGTTACCATATTTAACGAGCAATCGTGAAAAGTTACCATATTTAACGAGCAATCGTGAAAATCTTAAAGAAGTAGCCTCGCATTTTATTTCACAGCTTCTAAATTAACGATTAGATATCGCCATGTTTTCTTCGTTTTCATATAACAAGTCTGACTTATAGTGACTTATATTATTTATATAGTGATTCATTATTATCGGTTATAGTGACTGAGTTAGTGAAAAGAAAAGATCGCCATTAATCTCCTTCATGTGAAAATAAATAAAGAGTTAAAATGAGCACATTTGTATATT
>QLNU02014802.1:74183354-74198274 GCA_006491805.2 Dysdera silvatica | reverse complement strand
CTCCATAATTTTTGAATTGTTACACTAACTACGACCCAGTATCGAATGGCTGTTCTATTGTCGCAACGTGTAAGAATTGATCTCCCTCTCGGAGAAATCAACGATATCCTTCTGGGGTGTGTCATTCCCCTGTTTCAACGCAGTTAACCACGTGTTATCTCTCTAACCATATAATTCCCTGGGACCAAGGGTGCGGAACTAATCACGGGCCGCTTTAAGTAGTCTTTTACTCATCACGGACCACTTTAAGCAGTCTTTTACTCACCACGAACCGCTTTAAGCAGTCTTTTACTCACCACGGACCACTTTAAGTTGTCCTTTACTCATCACGGACCGCTTTAGGTAGTCTTTTACTCCTCACAGATCACTTTAGGTAGTCGTTTACTCACCATAGACCGCTTTAAGTAGTCTTTTACTCATCACAGACCATTTTAAGTAGTCTTTTACTCCTCACAGACGACTTTAAGCAGTCTCTTACTCATCACGAACCACTTTAAGCAGTCTTTTACTCATCATGGACTGCCTTAAGTAGTCTTTTACTCACCACGGACCAGTTTAAATATTCCTTTACTCATCACGGATCACATTTTGAGAAACACTACCTTACGTATCTGTAGTGAAGCTTTATATTCGCTCGTAGAAGGGAGTTTGACAGAAGCCTGGAGCTGAATGTTAAGGGCACTTCACCAGTTATCAAAAGGTTGTGGATTCAGTTCCCACTAGGCGCTGAGAAATTATCCTTTTCTTTGCGAGTAATTTATCAACTAATACTGCCATAAGAGGTTCGGATTTCTCAGGAAAATGTAGATCCACTGCCCTTCACTGACATAGTAGTAAAGCATTCGTTCGTCCTTCCATTAACACGGGTTCGACTCCCAGTGATATCGTAGATACCAATTGGGTATCGTTTCACCGCAGTCCGAAGTGTGGTTCCCTGGGTAATAAAGAACCGGGTTCCTCGGAAAACTGTAGATAGACTGCAGCATAACCTTTTTGTTCTTGCGCTGGAAAAGAGAGAAAAAGAAGAAGAAGAAAATAACAATAAATTATGAAAGCACAAGATAGAAAGATATTTTTATTTGTGTGTTTTACCCTACAAGGGCAACTGAGGTCCTACTGCGCCTAGACCTACAGTTTTCAGGGGAACCCAAACCTAGGGAACGAAGCCCCGGACGATGGACAGAGGAAACCGCACGCGTTCTACGGTAACATTAGAATCGAGCCTAGGTTAACGGGATGATAGGCGGATGCGTTATCCATGCGCACCCGCAGTGGCATAGCGTAGGGTGCCAAATTTTTAGAGGGCACAAAATTTCAATATTCGATTAGTGGAAGGGAGTGCTAACGGATTTTAGCGGACGCAATACTTGACTTGCCCCGGGCGCTGGCAACCCTCGCTGCGCACCCGTACGGCTATGGAAAAATCAAATGGTCTTACCCAAAGCCGACGAGGGGGCGGGGGGGTGAGAAAGCAGGGGCTAAAACCCAGGGGCCTGAATGAAGTCTAGAGGACCGCGCTGGCAAGAACCTATGCTGGGGGGGGGCGGCCCAGGGAAGGGCTCATGGGGCCGGTCGGAGGATGCCTGGGGGGCTCACGTTGGCTCTTGGCGACCCTGGTCTTACTAACTCTGATTGTACTTCCGTAGACGCCAAGGCTTATTCAAATTGTGCTGAGAAAATATCGTTGAAAATTTTATTTGCTACTCTAACCATATTAGTTTATTGCAACATCCGATATCCATTTAACAAAGCTCGTGGAATTTTAAAACACATGTTAAAAAAAAACGGTTGGCACTCTGGAAATGATAGCCTGGAATTATAGCACTTAAAAATGAAGCGTTGTTACGTTATTCTTCCTCCTGCTTTCGCTCGGCCTTTTCAGGGTTTGATAGGGTTTTATTTAACAACAAAGCATTGTTGGAACATTTTGATTTTTCTTCCTTTCTGCGTGCTTCTCCTAATGAAGGTAGTTGGGTTCAAGCCTAGGGCGAGTCGTGCATTTAAGGTCAAGAGTCAGCCGATTCGCACGCATCACTCCGACTGAAAAAGCGACCGAAAATCTGAGACAAAAATATACAATGGAGGGACCATGTACAAAATATCAAAAAACTGATCATCACTTCGTTTAAATTGCGGTTCCTTAAAAATCAGAATTACCTGTACAGCCAAAAGTGGGTATATATATATATTTTTTCATGTACGTTATTTTCATCGTTGTTTGAATTTCAAACTTTAAGTACTGGCGGGTATGACGGGCAAATCATTTTATATATGATGTTATGTTATAAGATGGTGATAAAATTAAATTTTATTCAGAGTTAATTGGAATCGATTTCAGCAAAAACTATTTTAATTTGATAAGTCTGTTTATTGCACAAAATATTAGTATAATATAAATTACATTATATGAAAACTGTTTGACGATTAAGAATTATAAATAGCTGTGAAATTTTTAAAGTGGAATGGGGAATTTTGAATTTGCCTAAAAATCTGCAATTTAACTTTCAAAATTCAACTAGGCCCGAGCATACTGTTTTTCTGTGATTTTAAATATTGTGGTTCTCATTAGATCTCTGATAGTACTATGACGCAACACAATCGTAATTGCCCTTGCCGTAACTCTCCTTTCGTAGCTCTTCTTGCAGTAACTTTTCTTCCGTAACTCTTTCACAGATCGTAAACAAATTTAAGATGGGGCCTCCTGGTGCAAGTTAAAGTTTTAATAACATAAAACCTTTCTACAATTAAGGATGGATATTACAGGAGGAATTTATTATTATTATTATTATTATTATTATTATTATTATTATTATTATTATTGAACTATCTTATCCCAATTATATTTCTTGCTTTTAAAGAAAATTTGTTTTATTGACATTTGACCTAAAATTTGTACCATTTCATTGAAGTACGGTCCCTATCTTTCCATTTTTATATTTTTCCGGCCAATTTTTGGACATTTTTTTTTAAAAATGATTAAGGGTTTGGACGTAAATTAGCGAGTGTGTGACAGGACAGATGCTATGAAACATGCTTTGAGTACCCCTTCACATTAGTACCTATAAAAACCTGCTCATTAGGAACGAGTCTCGGCCTCGTGTGAAAGGAAACACGCCTGCTTAGATTTTTTATTCTGATGTGTTTCTGCAAAGATTTTAAATACAGTAATTTTGAGAATCTTTCTCAAACAAAAACCGTTACGTTTTTGAAGATAAACGATAAAACAGATTATAGGGTTGTTATCTCGGATGTCCTTTCGCAGAAAATCATAGGCCAAATAAGGGGGCCCCCCCGGGAAAAAATAGGTATCTCTTATTCATAACTTAATGTTCCATTCGTACTTTTGAAGACTGAAAGCAAGAGATGTTGTACGATGCCCCCAAAACGGACGATTTCTCCAATTCTCAGCATTCACTCAAAATTAATATTTAATTGGGAAGAAAATCAAACTGGAGAAGCCGTTATCAAAAACGTCTTGCTTGGCCCTTAATGGTAACGTCAGTGCTTCAGTGACGAGAACATCAAAATCAGGGGCGCTATCTCTAAGGGGCCCCAGATCCTTCAGCCCAAAAGACTATTTGGTGAAACCCGGGCCCACCCAAAATGGGCAGATAATAAATAAAAGCATATAGAATACAGATAAGAGTTAAAATTAAACAACAATATCAATCAACGTTTATTGGCGTAGTGATACCAGCGCCGATGTTATGGCGTGATTAGATGGTGAAACGTTCGAAAGAAAATAAATATTTCTGCGTTCGGTGGGACCTGAACCCACGACCTTCCACTTGCCGGGCGGAGGCTCTACCCACTGAGCTACGAACGACAATATATAATCCCTTACGAACGTATATAAAGTACTGTTGCCGGTTATTTCGCAGAATGGTGTAGTACATGGACTACTATTTAAACCAAATTGCAAAGAGACTGGTATTAAATTGATCGAAATGCACGTTGCAGCATATGTATTTATATAAATCGAACACTACGCAGATTAAATTGATTCGATTTATTCAAATACATATGCTGCAACGGGCATTTCGATCAATTTAATACCGGTTTCGTAATTTGGTTTAAAAAGTAGTCCATGTATAAAAATTCATAAGAAGGTGGTTACCGGCCTATAATAGAGGGTTTCAGAACTAAAACTAGGGGCGGAGTGAGCCGCCGGGCAGCCAGTGCGCCTTCATGGGCGGTGGGACTCGCGCCTCCGAATGAGCAAGCATTGGCGCCCTTCGATAATCCCAGGTATGCGCCCTTTCAGAGGACCCAGTCCTCCCCCTAGCTACAACTCCATATATTCATATATATATACATACAAAAATTTCATCGCCAGGGGGGTTACAATAGCTCTCAACACCCCTGCGCATGCCAGTGCCTAAAACTTAATAACCTAAAGGGATTGGGGGGGGGGAGCAGCTTTTGGCATGGCATGGGAGTGTGTATGGGGGAAGTTGGGATGGGTGGCCACCGAAGGCGGCGCTGTAATTCCATGCAGGGCGTTCAAACAGAGGCGGCTGGAGGGAAGGGGGTATGCGAAAGTCGACCATACACAGCATACAAAAGTGCACGTTTTCATAAGTGTCGTCATTTAACGTGAACCGAAATAAGCTGTCAAATAGGCCGCTGCGGAGAACAGCCCCGGTCGCCGGTCCGGTAGCACACCGCAGGGCCGGCTGCGGAACCTACTTGAACCGGCCACCTCGGAGAGGAAAGTGTGGAGCGGAGCGGTGCAACGGATGCGGCGCAGAGACAAGGAAGATCGGACAGACCTGGTGGACAGACGAGGCCCAAACGACAGTGGGCGAAAAAGAGCTCAAACAAATTTGCCCTTGCTTGCTTATAAGCTTATGTGCTTATAAGCTTATATCCACTGAACTGACTGCTGTAATCCAATGGCCGGATCCAGGAGGTTTGAATTCCTCGATAAAATGTAGATCTGCTGCCATTCGGTGTTTATACATTCGTTTATAGTACCATGGACATAGGATTACAGTGCAGCCTTCGGTGGCCACCCTTCAAAATCCTCCCCCCCCCCACACACACAAATCTAATACTACATAGTACCATTGACCCATATGCGACCCCCACTGGTGTTGTAAAATTGAACGGGTGCTGTTTTTCTGCCGGCATAGTCCATGGCCAGAGACAGACTGGCACCAGGAGAACGAGCCCCCCCTGAAAATATAATCAGCTCCCACTTCATAAAATATTTTTGGTTTTATTTTGTCAAATAAATTTTTGTAGGGCTTTATTTTAACTTTTTTGTCAGCACTTTTAAGTTTTTTGTACACGACAATGGAAATTGCAGTTTGACTTTAAACATGCATTCAAAACAGATTTTCCTGGCAGATCTTGCACAAGGAAGAAAGGATATTATAACTTTTAGTATACCTCTATACAAGTTTTCAATGCAATATGCTTGTTAATAATTTCATTCATCGATGTTAAATCGATTTTTTTAATTTCATCGTTTAAAATTGACTGGCTCACATAAATCAGTTAGAAACATTAATTATATATTCCTTATGTCAAGACCGTGGCCAGGATTTAAATTCGGGGGGGGTTCAAAAATATTTACAGCATATATCGATAAAATTACAGCATGCAAATCCCATTAAAATTTATTTTTGGGGAGGGGACTGGGCCCTAAGACTCCCCCTCTGTACACAAGCATGCCTTAAGTACTCGTATTGTTAAATATCTTCAGTTTTTGTTTTTTAAACTTGCGGTATTTAAACTAAGAATTGATTAATTTCATTACTACATTTTATGATTATATTGTACATATTTAATATATTAATAAAGTACAACAAAGCAAAAAACGCATTTTAAGGTTCCCTTTAATATTCAAAGTCGCCCCTGTAAATTTTTGAGCCCTCCCTCTGGAAAACCTTCTAGCTTCATCCCTGCCTTTATCCAAGGTTTAGTTCCTTGTCAACAGAGGTTCGAAGCCCCCTGAAAATTAGAAACTAAAGTTCCGGCGCAACTTTATCCTTGTTGTCCTTCGGCCGTAAAAGCTCAAACAAACTTATCTTTCTTTAGTGGTTCTGCTTTAAAGCGTATTATGAAGGAAAATGTCTACATTGTCATACTACAATATCCATGCATTATCATGCGTACTATATACTATATCATGCGTACTATATACTATATCTGCGGCTACAGGGAGTAAGTGGTTAAGTTAAAAATTGGCAAAAATAATTGCACTGTGATTTCAGTGAACATGGTTTCGGCAAATTAGTTATTCTTCAAACCATTAAATTTAGAATATTGATGTCAACCAAATTTATTGTTTTTCAAAAACTGTATATATAGAAAAACTTCTAAGGTAAAAAAGAGTGTTATAAAATTACGATTTTATATTTAACCAGTTATTCCCTGTTACCACAGATATATAATATATACTATGCATACTATATACTATGCATACTATATACTATGCATACTATATACAATGTATACTATATACTGTATTACGACGCCCATCTGATGCTGTCACATTACCAAATATAAGAACAATACACATCCAACATTCATATGTTGCCACACTACAATACCATTTATATTACACTGCACTTATAGCAAAACCCGTATTATAAAATAATTTATTTGTCATTATCCGCAACTCACATAAATTAATTCTAAAGGAATTGATAAATTAATTAAGTAGCGATAATTAATCTTAAAATCATGAATAATAATAAATAATATTATAATTCACGCAAAATTAACATGAAAAGAGATCATTCATATTGGCAGTAATAACAAGCATCAATTTCTAAGGCATTGGTAGTTCTTATAAGTAATATTAATAATCATATTAAATTTTTGTTATTATTGATTAGCCAATTTTATATGCATAACTTTTATAATTAATTAAAAAATATAATTTTGTATTTAGACAGCCGTCGTAAAAGGACTGTTTATACTTTATTTAAAAAAGCGGCTACGTTTTGAACAGGGGCGTAGTAATTTAAAAATGATTGGGGGGGTGTAAGTTTAAAAAATGTCGTGTGATTCAATGTTAAGGGGAGGGATGTGCACTGATATCTAATGGGGGAACTTAGACCCCTAAGCCCCCTTACAACGCCCCTGATCGTGACTTGTTACTTAAGTACGAAAATCTTGGTATAAGTAAAAAATCGTGCGAACTCAATGGACCTGGGACGTCGCCATGACAACTTCCCAAAGATACAACAAAGATTACGTCATCACTGTGACGTCAAAATTGCTTTCAGGTAAACTTAGCTTATTATGTGTTTTAAATCAGCATATTGTCTCGTGAAACATCAACACAAAGTCATTTCTGTTTATGCTTACGACGAATGGAGAGAATGAAAACCATTTCTGCTTAGAGTACATGAAATTTATGGCAAATAGCAACCGTCTACTTTTGTATAGCAATTGTCTTATATTGGTATAAACACGCAACAGTCAACAGGGAAGAAATGGACAAACAGAGGGAACATCACAGCTTTCAGCTGACTTGGTAGAGAGTAGATTACTGGTTGACTTGGCGATTACAAACTTTTCGACTGGTAATCGGATTAGTAGACTGGATTGCTGACAATCTACATTGTTGGACTGAATCGGTTTAATAGGATAAAGTGCTCGTAATCGGATGAGTAGACCGAATTTCTGACAATCGAAGTAATCGGATGATTAATAAATGACAACGCGAATATTCGCCTGAATAACTAATTCCATTAATATAGTTGTAATTGAAATTGACAGTAATTATCAGCTGTGTAATCGACTGGGTAGTTGACAGCCTAATTAAGCAATTAAACTATTTCTGCTTCTAAAAATAAATCGCAATATGATGACATTTAGAGAAACATTTAAACATGCCCGTATCCAATGGCGGGATTTTAGGGACCATTCCCCCCTCTCCGAAACTAAATTTTTAATGGGAATTGGCTGTGATTATATCGATACGTACTGTAAAAAATTTTCGCCCCCCCCCCCCGAAATTAAATCCTGGCTTTGCCTTTAATCCCTAACAGGGAAGAAGAAGAGAGAGATATTTACCACTTTTGAAATATGAAAATACATATTTTGAGCGTTGTTGAAATATGCGTGATAATGATTGGGTTCGTACTTCCTTAAATATTTATTTAAATATCTTCGCTCAAGAAAGTTAATAATCGCTACACATATATATACTGTGACTTCTTATTAACCACTAGTTTTTCATTAACTACTTAGATAATTTTCCTTAACTACTTAGATAATTTTCCTTAACTATTTAGGTAATTTACATTAAGTGCTATGGTAACTTTAATTGGCACTTAGATTACTTTCCCTAACTTTTTAAATGTATTTCGCATATCAATGACGGTGTATTCTTTGGTGAAATAAATTTTTTTTATTTATTACTGATACTTATTGATTACCTAAAACACTTTTATTAATTAGTCAGATGAGTTTCATTAACTACTTCGATAAAATAATATTTCAATTAACTCATTTGATTAACTACTATTTTTCATTAACTAGTTTGATGACTACCCCGTTCTCACATTAACTGTTGTTTAATCACCAAAAAACTCTAATCGACTACTTAATCAACGAAGCAGAATAACTATGTAATCAACAAAATTTATTAGGTAGTTATAAATATGATAAAGTATTTAACAGTAAAAAATTTACAGAATTTTTAAAAATGTCTTCACCGTAATCTACTTATCACTAAATAGAAGAACAAATAAAAATAATAAATCAACTTCTGTTAACTTTTATCATTCAGAATTGATTGATTTCTGTTGGTTTAAGTCCCATCTCTGCAATCTCTTTCTGATCAAATATCACTGATATATGCTAATTTTCTTTTAAGGAAGGAAGAAAGAATGATCTAAAACTTCTTAAAAAATGTTTTCATAACACAAAATTACGTCATATTTTTACAATCATTTTGAAATGAAATTATTTATTTATTTATTTTTTTTCAATTTACTACTTGCCATCATTTCCATATTTTGGAGCGGCTAAATAATTACGAAGTATTCAATTTAAAGAACTACGATCGAACCTCGTTAACACGAACACTCATGATGAAAAAAAAAATTTATTCGTACTAAAAGTAGTTCATATTATTCGGAAAAGGTGGAATCGCATTTATAAGCCAGGAACGTAGCAACTCAAAAAATATGGGAGGGGCATAAGCAGCTTTAAAAAGAAAATCCGTTGATTCGGCATTCAGAGAACACTGTGCTTTTTTATCCAATAGGGGGGGTCTTGAACCCCCCCCCCCCGAGTCACTCCATTTCCTCACCACTGTTCTTAGCTATTCATTGTTGACGAAAATTCAAGAAACAGTCGGAATTAAAGTAATTTGCATTACGAGGTTTTACTATATAAGGAACAAAAGAATATTGGTCAAACGTATAGGACTACTGAAACGTATAAGACGTATCACATGTAAACTTTAAAAGTATAAGACTTATAACGTATAAACTTCAAACGTATAAGACTTATAACATACAAACTTTGGACGTATAAAACTTATAACGTATCAACTTAAAACGTATAAACTTTAGACGTATAAGACTTATAACATATAAACTTTATACGTGTGACTTATAACGTACAAAGTTTAAACGTATAAAACTTAAAACGTATAAACTTTAAACGTATAAGACTTGTAACATATAAACTTTAATTGTATAAGACTTATAACATAATATAGTTCTTTATAAGTAATACTAATAATTGACAAACTTTAAACATCTAAACTTTAAACGTATAAGACTGGTCAAACGTATACACTGGTCTAACGTATAAGAAAAGATTCTGCAACGTTTCGAGAACTACTGGTCCCTTTACCAGGCGAAGTGCACTTCCCCCGGTAAAGGGGACAGCAGTTCCAGTGAGACAAGTGACGAAATTTTACTAGTTACTGTATGCGGATAGTTTAATACAAATAATGTGAAAAAGAGTTGGAGATTGTAATGTCGGTCTCCAGTGAATCTAAAATACATTCGAAGTTAGAAGTTAATGTTAATTTTTCCATTGAAGCAGACAATATGTGATAATTATTACTAACTAAGGAGTATATATATATATATATATATAAAGAGAAAATTACTCAAATATGGAAAGCTATAGAAGTGGGCATAGTATTTCATTTTCGCATTTAGGCATCAAGCTTTCATGTTTGACCTTCCATCGTTTGTTAAATTTTTTCTATCAACTATTAAACAATAAGAAATAAGCTACGAACACCACGGATTATGCTTTTTGTCAGTAATTAATATTAATTATTATAAATATTATTAATTGTAAACGACAAAAATTACATTTTTGCATAAAATTATGTTTTTTATTGGTTATATTATAGTCAAAATTTGACGTCAAGTGTCATGCATAACGTGCATTAGATAAATATATGTCAATATAGATTTATATTTACTGATAAATACCGGGTGCTTTATAGTACAATATTTTATTTTACATCGGCACGATATTACACCATACAATATCATGAAATATGTAAATAGAGTAATAATAATAATAATTAAATTATGAACAATTTGGACATAACCGTCATTAACAATTATCTGCCGACACAAGAAACATTAGAAAAAGACCAGAAACTGGCCTGACGAATCTGATACACCTAAAAGAATCGCTGACTTTAAAATTATACAAAAGATAGAACAAACATAATCATAGAACAAGCATGTAATCAGCCGAAAGAATAAAGTCACGAATCCGATTCCTGAATATGGCAAAAGAGGACAATGAAATAATGTCATCATGAATCGAATTACAAATTTTGGTTCCGGTAAAACTGAAATCGTTGTCACCAACGTGAGTACGAAAATATGGCAATCTGAAAGAGTTTCTATTGCGCAGATAGAGCTCAAGATTTTAAGGAATGAGAATAATCGAATCGGATAAATAATCAAAGTTTATTCTTTTAAACATTAAAATGCTCATAAGATACGAGTAAAGTCTTCTGATAGGATAACGCCGAGGTGGGAAAAGAGGAGATCCCGAGTTCGGGAATCGGACGATTGCGGAAAAAATATCTGGGAAAAGCTCGACTGTAATCAGGAAACTGTCAATGTTGAATCTATTTGAGACTTTACCCCAAAGAAGCAGGATCCATACTAGAGAAAATAAAATATTGTTTAGCCCCACCCCGATAAAATCATGGATTCCATCATTAAATTCATTTGCCATCGTTATTCGCATCATTAAAATTTTATGCAGAAGTCAAAAGTATGCACTAAATGGAAATAGCACGATAAAATAGTATCATTAGAGACTTACATTACTTTGATGCATCTACTGAGATGCAAAGCAAAACTAAAATTGATAGGCATAGATATCATGAGAAAAATTGATGATTAATTGCTTAGCGAATTTTCAAAGGATTAAAGAAGTTATCATGAAAGCATTTTTAGGAATACAAGTCACAAATATGAACACAAAGAAACTGAAACAATAATATAAATCAACGTTTATTGGCGTAGTGATACTAGAGCCGATGTTATGGCGTGATTAGATGGTGAAACGTTCGAAAGAAAAGAAATGTTTCTGCGTTCGGTGGGACCTGAACCCATGGTTTTCCACGACATTCCACAGTGGAAGATCGTGGGTTCAGGTCCCACCGAACGCAGAAACTTTTCTTTTCTTTCGAACGTTTCACCATCTAATCGGCGCTGGTATCACTACGCCAATAAACGTTGATTTATATTGTTGTTTGATTTAATCTGCGTAGTGTTCGATTTATATAAATACAAAGAAACTGCACTGGAAAAACCAGTGAAATCGATTTTACCCCAGTGAGCGAGGAATCAATGGTTTTATTTATTTATTTATTCAAAACAAATTCGGCTCAATATCACAATACAAGTAAAAACAAAATTATATTGAACAGTAAAAAGAAGCGGAAAAACTTTCTAAAACATTCGTCTAATTCTGAGATAATTTTAATATCCTAAATCAACAGAATATTGCAACATACAACACATAGAATAATTTACATTACCAACAGAATGGTGATGAGAGGATTTAAAATTTCGTCAGTTATATCATAAATATTTATTAGCTTATTCCTATTGTCCATAAAATTCATGCAAACCTGATAATATTATGTGTGTAAAAAGAAATAAATGTAATTTTAACAAAGGAACAGAGGTATTTTAACACAAGTAAAAGATAAGAGTGAGCAGAGCCGTAGCCAAGCTGGAGCTATAAGAGCCTGAGCCTCTCCCTGTAAATGCATCCATCCCCTGTCACGTCCCCCTTGGAAAATATTTTTTCTCAAAATAAAATATTGTAGACTTTTATTTTAAATTTTTTGTTTTGTATGAAATTTTATAGAAATTGTTCTTTGATGTTAAAAATGTACTTAAAATAGCTTCCTATCAGTGCCGAATTTATAAATGAATACTAATATAATGAGAGCCTGTATTTCCCCACCCCCCCTCCATCTGAAAACTTTTCCTACCAGGAAACAAAAGGGAGTTTTTGTGGAGCTGTCTGATAATATATCTGCAAACTACATAACAGACTGTGGTTTTTCTGAAAGCGAGTGTTTTCAATAAACCAGCTCCTTTGACTTCTATGGAAGATCCCGGTTATGTATCGGTGCACATACCATAGAATGGTCACCCTTCACATGTTTACTACTAGTTTATGTCTGGTCTCCCAGTATACAATCGTAGGTATAAAGGATAAGAGGCAAGAGGTAAAGTAAAAGACGTAAAACGACTTAGTTCTCAAAGTAAACTCTCCCATTTATCTCATTTAAAAATAAACTATTTCCTTATCTGCAGAGTAAATTTGTCCCGCCCCCCCTCTTTGGCTATTTCTTCTTGTACTCATCTCCTTCTATGCATCCCTTTGGCAGCATTCTAAAAACTAACGCTTTCTCCCCTTAACATAAAGAGAGAGTACTAGAGTAGACCCCCTTTCATTCTAAACTTCCCCTTCAGGGAAACAAAATCACATGTCACATCTATGGTGAGTCGGAGACTCTATTGTAAATTTTTCTAGTTCTTTGTTAGAAAGTTGTTACTTCCGAATGCTCGTCTGTTTCAGGTAGAATATCACAATCAATGTCGGATGCTGTATAGCATATTCACCTGTTGCATCGAGCTTCGGAAGACAACTGGAAACTGCGCTCAGGGAACTGCAATCAGTTTTGCTATAAGGATATACACCGGACATCTATGTTCCCCCACCACCCTGGTCATTACAAGGTGAAATGAATTCTCGGAAGATAACAGAAAAACAGTACAAATCTATTTCTGAAACTGATCTTCATCAATCGTGTCATTTCATGTCAAATTTCACTGCTATTCTTCAAACTTTAGTTAATGAACATTCACCGATACCCTAAAAAATGATACTAACATACGGTAGCACCTTCAGTAAATATGGCTGTCTGGTTTTTTTTTCCCCCACTCAGCTCAAAATTTCGCTAGACACTTAACTATATTAAATCACAAAAAGTTTAAACTAGCTGTCGATGTGTTTTCTCCCCAGACAAAATTGCGATATAGGCTGGATGAATAACTCTTTTTCACCTCCGTGATGTTTCGCCTTTTTATACTAATGTCAGCTGACGTCTTGGTTCTGATTCTGTAAAGTACTAACGTAAGATAATGCACACGCAAATTATTCCACTAAAACAATTTAAATGTTTTTCCAGCACTCCAACTTCATCGGACCAAATGAGACGCTTGTGTCAACTCAACGCTTCATCCTGCTCTATATCGCAGTTTCTCAAATGGGGCCATACATCTACATAATACTTTTTTTATATAATGAATTCAGGCAAATATACACACCAAAAGTTATTTTACTACTCATGGATCCTATATAAATAATGCCCATGAAGGAACCTTAAACTGGTAAAACTATCATTTTTAAAATACTTTATCTAACTGGTGGAGAGCTTCGTAACGAGCTTCTGCTTTCTGTTCTCCTCCATTTCTAACCTATTATTGTTTAGTATTTTTCGAATTTAACCAAATGTCAAATGTATCGTCAAATTGATATCGTAACAGATGTATCAACAACCATTGTATATCAGTTGAATAAAATTATTTATTTATTTATTGCCCATAGCTCAAAATTTCTAGGGGCGCAAGAGGTTGCGGTGGTTTTTTTTTTGTTTGTTTTTTTTTAAATTGTATACCGTAGAATTCCGTCGATCAGCACTCCACGAGAAGGCGTCCTTTACCCCCTTTTTTTTTCCAAATCCGAAATTCCGAAAAACTGCGTGAAACAACCCCTGCCACACAATGTCGAATCCAAGCAGGGGGCCTGCTCCCCCCTGAGAATAATAAGCTTACATTAAAAATAATTATTTTCAAGTAAAAAATACTTCAAACAAAACTTACAAGTGAAATTTTCAAGCTTCGCGCCCTCCTTGAAATTTTATTCTGCATCCGCCCTTGCCCCCTCCCATAATATAAAAAGAAATCCAAAAAATCGTCGTGAAATAAACTAAATTTGTTTATAAAAATATCGTTATTATATCTTATAATAATGCACATAAGGTAGGCTAACCATAAATGTCGCTCCTTCTCTCTCCTCCACGATTTTTTGTGGCATTTGGGGAGGCAGAACGACAGAACTCTATTTATTTCTGCTAGTACGGCGGGGCACATGGGCGTAACTAACTTCCAAGTCTAGGGTCCTAACTTTTTCTAGGGGGCTAAACCATATACTTCAATGCTTAGAAGGAATTTTATAGGGGGTTAGCCCCCCTAATTACGCCAATGGAGGGGGCGCCAAAAATCGTTGTGCCCAGGGCGCGGCTAACCCTATATCCGTCCCTGCTTCCTACGGTAAATCTTGTGTAGATATATAATGTTTTTTACAGAGGTTTGAGTCCTCATATGCTTTATATTTATAATAAAGATAGGGTAAATTATAGAGAGGTATACAAAAATGT
>QLNU02014802.1:74143016-74163045 GCA_006491805.2 Dysdera silvatica | reverse complement strand
GTTCAATATCTATTGGGACCCGCTAAAACCAGCATCCAGTGTTACAAAGACGTAGGCAGGTGTAGGTCAAAATTCTACATGGACTATTAGTGAATATTATTTTACAGATAAAAAAGCGCGAACGACTACCATCTCAGAGTTTAGATCCAAATTCCCAGTAATTGAATCCCGAATCACAAAACTAGAGGTTGATCTCTCACAACATGACTCTGAGATTAGGTAAGTTTGACAACTAAGCAGAGTAATACAAATCGTATCATTCGCTCGAATTTTACATCCTATCTATTATTGAAGGTGGTTTGGGGGGTGGATCGATGCTAATAACACTCGCGTAATCAATGACTTAACAATATCTGTAATTCCTGGCTTAACAAGATATGTAATCCATGGTTTAACAATACGTGAAATTTATGACCTAACAAGATCTGCGATCCATGGCTTAACAAGATCTGTAGCCTATGATGGCTTACCAGCTCCGCAAATTTAAAATCATATTTATAACCACCAAACGCTTTAGATCCGAAATGTCTGAAGGTGCAAAGATTATAACCTGTAGATAAGTAGCCATTTCTCAAACAATTTAGTAACCAAACAATATCAAGAATGACAATATTGTCAAAATTAAGTCATATAAGTCATCCTCTTCTGCCAGCGTCCCCTCCCAAGAACCTTCATTTTTTAAAGGATCTGTAATATGCCTAACCGTGAAATAAATGCTTAATTGATCGCTCAATCTCCAACTTAGTCTTGCGTGCCGTGGTTAACCACTTTACGGGGCTCCCAAACTCTCTCACCGTTTCTAGATTCCTCTGCGGTGGGAACTTTCAAGGTGGTATCAGGCAAAGGACTCTCCAGCGGTATGGCAGGATTACATCCCATGCCAGTGATAGCTCGTAATTTGGGACCGCCATGCAAGATGCTGCCTAATTATAGATCTACTTCCCCGAATAGAAAGTTCGAATTAACAAACTTTCCAAATTTCAAATTAATAGATGAGTTACACATTACGATTAAAGAGCAGAAAACTAATGGTTGTTCCGAATTGTGCAACGCGAGTAATTGATACAGCGAACTTTACAATTGTGGTATAAACTCGATTTCGATTGGCTCTCGCAACAAGAATCGGGAGAAAATTTCGATTGGTTCTTACAAATGCAAGATAATTAATTATAAGCGATTAATAAGGCTTAAACCCTCTCCTATGTTATTATACAGTTACCATAATAACATATTATCATAAAAAATATAACAATTATTCTGGCCGTTATGTCACGAATACCATTGCTTCATATTACTGCTAGTAACTTATACAGCGTCACATTACTGCTATACATTGAGTATTACTCCTTATTATGTCGCTTCACCCTACTGCTATACAGCTTCGCACTTCTACGAGAAGCTAGGCACTGCTTCTCATATTATGTAGCTTCACAGTATCTACAACCACTGCTATGTTATAAATGTCATTTGAACGTTAGTGAAAATAAACGCTTTTTTAAAATATATTTTCGGCATGAGAAGTAAAGAATTTAATTCATGCATCTTAACTAATGACGGCTTTCATATTTTAAGCTTCTAATTGTATTTACAAGAGTAGCGGCTCGTCGGATGACGCTAGTTAAAACCTCACTACACCTAAAGAAATTGGGCGGTTGAACAGTTTTTTTAATTTAATCTCCAAATTATTTTTATTTTTTTGTCGAATTTAAAATTTGATTAGAAAAATAAAATTTAGAATTTTATTTTGAGCCCACTATTTGTTTTTAATTTAATTCCTTTAATATAATTGGAATTAGATTGAATGACTGTATGGGAGTTATTATTTAAATAAACTTTTTTGTATGCCATGTTTAATCATTGGTGTTAAATCAAATGTGTGAAATAAGAGTGGTTTCGAATGATTTTGGTAACGTTACCCGTGCTCTTCACAAACATGAAGGTTTTTTTACCATGTGGATTGTACATTATGTTTTTCAAATCTAAAGAAAAATTTAAGTGGTACCGAGGATGCTTTAAAAGAATACTTTAGGCAATATATATTAAACGCTTCAACGAGAATGTGCAGCTTAATAGACGTTTCATTCAATTGCCCGCCCATTCGTGCTGTTCTTTACTTGGGGAAGCAAGAATTAGCATTTCATGGTCATCACAAAGATGTAACCTCCACTAATCATGGTAATTTTAAAGAATTGTTAGAAAACTGCATTTCGATAAGCCCTGTGGACATTCATGAGCACTTTTGAAAAATCACACCCATGTTTGCCGGCAATTCTAAGACTATTCAGAATGAAATAATTGACTGCATTTGGCAATATATCAATGAACATATCGAAAAAGAAATAAAGGATTGCATTTTTTTCTATACAAGTAGACGATTCCACAGATATTGTCCAAAAATCTCAATGTAGTATCATAATTAGGTATGTTATTGCTGGTGAAAATTTAGTGGAAAGATTTTTGGGATTTTATGACGTCAGTTCCAATCGGACTGCCGAAGCATTGTTTAACCTTGTATCAAGATGCCTCGAAAAATTTAACTATAAATCAAAACTTATAGGATTACGTTTTGATGGAGCAAGCGTAATGTCAGGGCACTTAAAATGGTCTTCAGTCCAAAATTAAAGAAGTAGCACCAGAAGCAGTTTTTATTAATTGTTTGGCACATCGTCTGAATTTAGTGCTACAACAAAGCTGCAACAGCATTTCACAGTGTCGCATATTTTTTGCAACTGTAAGCGGCATACCTGCATTTTTTCATCATTCTGCCAAACGAACTCACGTGGTCGATACAGTCGTCGGAAGACGAATTCCTACTTCTGTTATTACGCGATGGACATCAAACTCTAAAATGTTGAGTGTTATAAATAAAGAATGGGATTCTTTAAAAGAAGTATTTACTGAGATTATGAACGATCCAACCTCCGATCAAACTTCGCTTAGGCAGAGTGTCGGCTATTTAAATATATTTAACGACTTTGAATTTTCACTTTTGGTTGTTGTTTTTAACCATATTTTTGGACTTACGGATGTTCTCTTCAATGTACTACAAAATAAGTCATTTGACATTAATTTTTGCATCTCACAAATTAAAAATACGCAAATGGTCTTAAACAGCAAACTAAATGAGGATACGTTCATAGAAATTTTCGAATTAGTGATTTCGAAAACAACAGTTCCAACTGAACACCGTGAGGGACAAAAAAAAAGTGACGCTCACACAAAATAAAGTTCTTGCAAAATATAAAATTCATATTTTATGAAATATTAGATACTATTTCTTTACAAATTACTACACGTTTTCAAGATATGGAAAAGCTTCATTTTATTACATTAATGGATACTTCAAAATTTGTAGAGTATTCCAATAAATTTCCTACAAAAACAATAAATAATTTAAATGTGTACTACCCCAATATATTTACTGACTTCCAAAGATTGAAAAATGAATTAAAACACATATATCTGGATAAGCAGTATAGAGATATGAAATTACAAACATTCATGGAAATTTTAACAGAAAACAGATACATTTTTAAAGAAGCTTATAAACTTTTTTGCTTAATAGTGACTATTCCGTCCACTAGTGTTTCCGTAGAACGGAGTTTTTCTTGCTTAAACAGAATCAAAATCAGTCTACGTAATACGATGTTAGAAGACAGACTTAGAAACTTGTTAAAAATTTCAATTGAAAAGGAACTACTAAAAGAGTTAATAGAAACTCAACCATTTTTTCACATCATCGACAAGTTTGCAAGTCTAAAAGAATCGAACTTATATTCAAAAAATAAAGACTGGGTAAGCATATATTGCATATTTGTTTTTGCTTGTTGTCTCCACATATTCTCTCTGTCTGTACAACATGTATTACCATATCACAGGTCCTATATATATATATATATATATATATATATATTGTGAATATTTTGGACGCATATTATTGAAATTTTAAATTAAAATGTTTTTATTTTTGAAATATTTTAACGATTTTATGTAATAATGAATATTTTTATGTTTTATAATATTTAATTTCATACATTACTAATGCTACGCAATTTTGTATTGACTGGGTCTATTATGTGCAAATAATTGAATTATGTAAATACATCCATGTTTTCAAATTATATCCATGTATTTAACATATATATATATATTAAATACAATTATTTTGCTAGAAAACGGAAATTTATTGGCCACTTTTCCGGTTTCTTTTGGGGGTGGAGGAGGGGCTTGCCGCTTCACCCGTTCTTGAAGTCACGAGCCGCCACTGATTTACAATAGGTGTTAAGCGGTAAGCTTAACACTAAACCTACCACGCGCAGTCAAATGACCGTTTTTGAAATGTCGTTTAGAATTTCTTGTATACAACGTTACTGTATCACCATGTAACTTATTGACTTTTCCTATAATATACATACAACCGATTTTTCAATATTCACAACTTTCTTTATTGTTTACTTTCCGAAAAAATTTCATAGCATGTCTAGTCTACCACGAGCGGTCATTTGAACAATTCATGTTATTTACGACTATATTCTTCGGAAAGCGCACTCCTGAAGTTGTTTTACGAGCCCACAATGTAATTGTGGATCTACAGTGTAAACAAACGCGCGATTGGAACAAATGCCTAGCTTTTTTTTGTACGACAGTACGATCTTGCGATCCGAACAGAGAACATCAAAATTTCACAGAGCATATAATAGAGATCATTACGTGTTATAAGTGCTAGTTTCAACAAAGTGAACAGAGCCAACAATATTTTGTGGCGTGATTTACATTTGAATTTTTTTTATTTATGTTCCCAATGTTTTTGTCCCGTTAGATTTATATTTTGATATTTTAGTTTTTACTTTATCATTTGTATATTCATCCCCAAAAATGTCAAGACATTCGAGGAATATCAATTTATTAGACAAAATAAATAATATCGACGAGGATTGTTCGGAAGATGACCAAGAAGTTTCCGATATTGATAATGATACAGCGGAAAATAATTGTGACTTATTGGACAGCGATACGGACGAAGAGAATATTTTGAATACACGAAGAGGACAAAAAAGGAAGAGATTTATAGTTAGTTCCGAAAGTGAAAATGAGGAAGAGATTGAAACTACTACGGACGGAACTGTTTGGCAAAAAATAAAAGAAGGGTCTAATCGCGGAAGAGCACCGATTTATAATATTTTCAAGGAAATATCAGGACCGACAGGATACGCTAAACGAAATATTATAAAGGGCAGAGTTGAGTCGGCATTTTCCTTGATTATTGATCATAACATGATTGAACATGTAAGAAAATATACGGAATTAGAGGCATTTGGAGTGTTGAAAACGAAACAGAATTTATCTATTGCAAAATTATATGCATTTATTGGACTTCTATATGCACGCGGCGCACGTGAGGCTAAAAATATGGATCTATCATATTTATGGAACAAGAAATGGGGTCCGTCATTTTTCTCGACAACTATGAGCCGAAATGACTTTACAGAAATCATGAGGTTTATTCGGTTTGACAACAGAAATCAACGAAGCCAACGCTTACAAAACGATAAGTTCGCTTTGATCTCTGAAGTTTGGTACAAATTTATCGAAAACAGTCAAAACTGTTATAAACCAGGAGCATATCTTTCTATAGATGAACAATTGTTTCCAACAAAAGCACTTTGTAGATTTACTCAATACATGCCCAATAAACCGGACAAATTTGGCATAAAATTCTGGTTGGCTTCCGATGTAAGTAGTAAGTATATAGTAAACGGCTTTCCATATTTGGGAAAAGATGAAGGGAGAGAATCATCGGTCCCACTTGGGGAGTTTGTAACTTTGAAATTAGCAGAACCATATACGGGCCATGGGAGAAATATAACAACTGACAATTTTTTTACAAGCGTGTCATTAGCGAGTAAACTTCAAGCAAAAAAAAACTACGCTTGTTGGAACTATTCGCAGAAATAAAAGAGAGCTACCAAAATTAGACAGACAGGCAAAGGATAGTATGACACGCTTCTCAACAATATTATACAAATCGAATGATTTTATTCTTGCAATTTACAAAGCTAAACCCAATAAAAAAGTATTGATACTTAGTTCAATGCATTCATCCGTTGAAATTGAAAAAAGTGACACCCGTATACCAGAGACAATTAGATTTTACAATAGCACAAAATTCGGTGTAGATGCTACCGAATCAAATGGCCAGAAAATATAGGGTAAAATCTAAATGTCAAAGATGGCCTTTACAGGTATTTTTCAATATCTTTTCTAGATTTTCTAGATTTAGCCGGGATAAATGCTTGGATTTTATACAAAGAAACGACGGGTGAAGAAATATCGAGGCAAGAACTTTTATTTCAATTGGCAGAAGAGCTTGGGACCGAATATCAGAAGGAGAGACAGCTAAGCAAAGAATGTTCATCAGAAACAATAACAAATACAGCTATAGATTCATCTGGACGGAAAACTTGTCAAATAAGATATTGTAAAGTCAATAAGACTAACAAAATTTGTATAAAATGTATAAAATACATATGTGGAAAATGTGCAATACAAAATACTGTAATTTGTAAAAAATGTGCTGAAAATGCATAAATGTAAATAAAACTTTTCTAAATAGAAAAAAATATTTTGTTTACTATCCAATTGGCTAAAATCTCTTTCTATATTAAGATACATTTTTTTTTTTTTTTTGAAGCGGGCATTTGACCGCTCATGGTAGGATTTAGGTATACATGAAATGTCGGTAGGTTTAGTGTTAATAAGAACAAAGTCCTTTGAAGCAAAATTGAAACACTTTGAAAAAACTAGAATGCGGTCAAATTTAGTAAGTTTACTGAATAAAGATTTACATATGAAAACACTCTGCGGTTTTATTTCAGATTGGGTTCACAAAGAACAGGATATATGCCGGATTTAATGAAAACCAGATTCAAGGCAAATCGAATCTCTCATAGATTTTAAGTGAAATCATGCCACAATACACTTTTATCATCACGCAATACATTTTTGCTATTGTCATCATTATTCATATCATTATATCATAATTGTTGATGCGACAAGCATCACCAATCGCTATGGGATATTATCATCATTAAGGGTAATAATAATATTATTATTATAATTTTTTCATCAATATCTACAACCTTATATACATGACAAAATATAGGAATAAAAATTCAAAGAAACAATCGATGATTGTGTTGTTCGATTTGTATACATGTGTATTTGTATGTGCGTGTGTGTATGCGTGTAATGGCAGCAGATTGACACAAATTTATTCAAATTTTAACCATAGCAAAATTATAAAATTAGCAAAACTACGGAATAAAACTAATTATACCATTTTTATAAGAAACACTGATCGACATGTGATGGGCACACGCACACAACTAAACGATACCCGTAATAAGTGAATAAAAATTATGATTGATATTAGTCAATTTCTCTATTTGCTTGTTTTTGTGTCGTTCACCCTTCCCAGTGACTTTCCCAGCGACTTGTCAAATACGACACGGATATTCGATAACATCTGTTTCAGCTATTAGGTGTTTATGTGTGTCCAGGTGTTATGCCAGTCAGTTTAAAAAATATAACAAAAATCGCGAAGCCTGAAAAATGGTGGTGAAAGGCGCATGTTTGGAAATATTAATATAAACTAATAACGTAGAAAAGTGGGGGGGCCCGAGATTCAACGCCCCCCGGCCGAGAATCTTGGCTCATTTTTCTATTTAATTCCGTATCACGTAATTTTTCTAGAACTACTTGAGCCCCTCATATTTTTTTAATTGCCGCGTCCCTGATATAAACATAAATTAATAAGTCATTAGGAAAAGTATTGGAGATTAGTAATTCTTTATGTTTTACTTGTCAATATTAAATTGCTTTCCATAAGGTAAGCGTTCCGAGCTGGGCCATTTTTAGAAATTTCGCATATTTTTAGAACTTGTGGCATTGAGATCTGTGAGGTCAGCAGACTTTTAATCGGCGGCCACCCGACGAAACGACCAGCTTTCAGAGAAACCAGGGGCGGCCACCTTAAAGAGATTCCACATAATTCTACAGCTGCTAAATTTCACTTAGTGAACGAAAATTTAATTATTATAAATAGAACCCTTCGTCAAATATTTAAATAAACTTATTAAATAATTAATGGGTTTTAATCAAAATTTCTGTGAAATAATATTCAACGTTGAAGAATTTAATTCTTTTTCCCCAAAATCGTGCCCAAATAATGACTCTACCAGTATTGCAATAACCTCTCGTAAACGTCACCGCGTCAACTTTGTTAACCCTTAACATTTATACGCGGACTAAGGTCAACGTTTCATAGGCCAATAACAAAGCCAATCTCAAAGCAAGAGGGAAACTAATCAGCTATATTTTCTTCTGATGATGATTGACACAGCTAGGAATGAAATGTCAAAGTGGTTGTATAAAATCAAGGTATTCTGCTAATTTTAGATTATAGTAATCATATAAATAACGTCTCTGTGTGAAAAAAGAAGTTTCAACATAAATGACAACAAACAATCACTTGCATTGCTGGAAGTTCCTGAAAGCCAGAACAAAGAAGTTAATATATATATAAATATATATTTCGAATAATTCTTGCTGTTAAAAAATAAATAAAGCGTTATCTCTCATAAGGGACACTTCTATTTATCCCACAGAATGTCCGATCCCTTAAGTGCCCTTACTACGAGGTCGCACTGTATATAAAAAAAAAACTTTACGCGTAATCTTTTGTTATTTGTTTGGGTTCTATGACCTTTCTGTGGAAAGGTCAAATCGCGATTCTTCGGGACCTACTGTGTTCTGTGGGATCTAAACTCCCGTCATCCAAACCTCGGAGTACGGATTGGTGGAAAGACAGCAGACGTTCAGAAAGGGCATGTTTCGAACCCACATTTTGCACACTATAGACCAGTGATACTCAATAGACGACCCGCGGGGGCAAATCCAGCCCGCAAACAGTAAAAACTGGCCCGGCTACAAAGGGCAAGAAACTGGAATTTTCTCCAGTGGGGGCGGTCTAATTTTTTTCTAGAGGGGCCTAAAGCTCTTACCTCAATGCTATTTCATTGAATCAGAAAATTTGTAGGGAGGGGATAAGCCCCTAGCCCCCACTGTTTGTATAACATGTAAGATAATTTCGTTTTCATATTTTCTGGCCCGCCGACTGAAAAAAAAATCCAAAGCGGCCCGCGATGGAAACTAATTGAGAGCCACTGCTATAGCTAACAGTAACAAATATGTATAGTTATAGTATGTAACAGTAATATGTGTGTAACATGTTATATATATGTAACAGTAACAAATGCGTTACGTCCCTTATCTTGTTAAGAGCTTATTATCTAGGCATCCTTATTTTTTGTAAGCGCTTTTATGGTGGAAGGACAGCAAGGGTCATGATGCGCAGGAATCTACAGTTTTTCGGGAAATCCAAACCTCTGCTGTCATGGGAACCAAACCCCGGAGAACGATACAGGTTCTACAATACCATTGGAGGTGAACACGGGTTAATGGCACGCCAGACGAGTGTATAACTGCTACGTCACAAGACAGCAGTGGACCTATACTTTCCAGAGGAATCCGAGTGGACCTACACTTTCCAGAGATATCCGAGTGGACAAATTTTTCCACGGGAAGCCGAATGGGCGCACATTTTCTAAAGAAATCCAAGTGGACCTACACTCCATAGAGGAATCCAAGTGGGCGTATATTTTCCAGAGGTATCTAAGCGGACCTACATTTACCAGAGGAATCCAAATGGACCTACATTTTCCAGAGAAATACGCGTGGACCTACATTTACCAGAGGAATCCGAGTGGACCTACATTTTTCCCAGAAATCCGAGTAAACATATATTTTCCACAGAAATCGGAGTAGACCCACATTTTACAGAAGATTCCGAGCTGACATACATATTCTAGAGGAAGCCGAACGGACCAACATTTTCCTGAGTAATCCAAGTGAACCTACGTTTTCTAGAGGAATCCGAGTGGACCTACATTTTCCAGAGGAATCCGAGTAAACATGTATTTTCCAAAGGAGGAGTTCGAGTGGACTTACTTTTTCCAGAGGAGTCCGAACCTCTTAAGGCAGGGGACCAACCCCGCACTACGGTGAGAGGTTAATCGGTAAGCGCACTCTTCATGTTTGATGCCACTAGGGGTTAAGTCGAACCCAGATTAACGTCAAGCTAGGAAAACGCGTTTCTACAGCGCCACCGCAGGACCCGTACGCACCCTCGAACCCAAAATTTCAAACGCCACCTAGAATAAAACTATCGAAATTATTTTGTTGGCGTATTTTTGTGGCCACGACCTCAAAGTGCCCGTTTTTAAAACTTCCCCTCAAGTAGCGCTGTAGGTAACGTTCATCATGCATGTGGCTTCGGTGTTTTCTCATTATTATGACCATAATAAAGACAGAGCTTTGCGAATTTCCTGCCCGCTTTCGTGACAAATGTCCATTTTTAACCTCTAGTGGCAATTTCGTCAATTTTGGGAAATCCTCGTCTTACATTTACATAGCTCCCAAACCGTAAATCCTCTGTCGGTCATATTTCACGTTCGCGCTAAAGCTTAAATTTTTTGAAAATAACGTAAAATCGGTGCTGCTTTATGCATGTCAATCGTGAAAATCAACCCAAGCAGAAACAGAGCATATTCGATTTTTATAAATATTGGATATACCCTGGATAAAAAGGTAACATATGGAGCTTTGGAACATTTACGGACCAAAACCTGTGCTAGAAGTAAGTTAGACTAGAAGATATACTGGTATATTCAGGAAGAACCCCAAGAATGTTAGTGACAAACTTTAGGATTCCCCAAGGAAGGGGGAAAAGAAGTAAACCAAAAACACACGGAGAGGTATAGAAGACGGAATTAAAAGAGAGGGCGAAATCTAGATACTAATAGAAAACCCAAGGCTAGTAAAAATCCTACATACCTTTTGAAAGTCCTACATACCATAAAGATTAAAGGAATTGGTAAACACGCTTACAGTTAAATACAGTTAAACACGTTTAAAGTCAAATACCAAACGTAATAAATGTAAACATGTCCTGATATATTCAAACATAATCTCGGACACAAAACAGAAATACTGGCGCAGAATAGCACGTCATCCGCCCATGACCCATGGATGACTCATGACCCATGAATGACCTATGATCATCTGCCATAAAAATAAACCACAGATCTACATCCGTAAGTTTGTGAATTTTGGAGGAAAGAAAGATAGTTAATCAGTATTAAATATTGCATGCTTTGATGTTCTGTTGTTGCTTTTTTTTTCAGAGTATGTGATACATTGATTGATAAAAGGGTATGCGTAATTTAATCCAAAATATATGCAAAAGAAAGATAAATAATTGAACAGTTTTACAAAAAGTCAATCAATTAGCAAATTCCAGAACTCGCCGAAAAATTGTTTTGAAACCATTTCATTTAGCAAAAGCGGTCATTGTTCCCTTTGGAATTGGTTTCCTTAACACGCAAATTCTTCCTGCAAATTCTAGCAGGTTCCAGTAATGGGCAGTGTACAGTAGCGTAAACAGGGGGGGTGTTGATGGGGTTGTAACCCCCATTGCGATGAAATTTTGTATATTTAACATAGGAATATGAGTTGCAGCCTAACCCCCCATTGAGCCTATAACCCCCCCTTTATAAACTTTCTGCGTACTCTTTAGGCAATGTAATATTACGCATGTGTATGAAAGAATAGCACATCTGTCACTTAGTATCGTATCTGTATCAAAATGTATATTAATGCTTTTATGTTCACTATACAATGTGAACGATACAAAATTTAATTTTGGGGCTATATTTTGATAAAAAAAAAAAGTTTTGTCAGATGTCAGAGTGCCATTTTATTCAGTATGAACCATAATGGTTTCGGTGGGGTTTAAAACCCCATACATACAGTGGAACCTTGTAAAGTGACCACCTTTGTAAATTGTCCACCTGAATAAAATAACTTTTTATAAGAGAGAACTTGTAGGGACTTATAGTCCTGTTTATACCAAAGTCTGTCGCATGCAGTAACCACCTGTCTATGGTGACCATTGAAGTCTGTTCCCAAAGGTGGTCACTTTAAGCAGGTTCTACTGTATATATCTTCCTCTAAATTCACTAGTAACCGTACATCAATCTGCACTGTGGGAAAAACCTGCTGGGATAAAATAACATGCGTGTTGTCTAATGATTTCGGAAAGTAACGAAAACGTGAAAACCGGTTTCTAACACGCGTTGGCTAACAGTCCAATCAATAACCAATCAATAATTTTTATAACGATAATTAAATTGACGAGATAACTTCCTCGATTTTACCGAAAATTTATATTTTCTAACTTTTTTTTATCTATTTTTACTTTACACTATACTCGTATACATCGGCCAGCATTCTTGTTTGAAAATCAGAAATGCACGAAATTTCAACAAAATGCTACGAAAAACCGAAGAAGCTAACTTTCTAAAAGCCATCACGTTACGTGAAATTAATCAAATGTCATCATTCAATTTTTTCCCACTACCAAAAGCTGATACAAAGTATCTTTCGGATGAACTGTAACAAAATTTCTTCAAAGGTATTTTACTACAGGTGTCCGTCTTAAAAGGTGTGTTAATTCACTGTTAGTATGTCTCATAAAACGTTGTGTTTGTGTTGAAAGCAAGTCTGTTAACTGATATCTCTTACATACTTCATGTAGTGCTTAAAAACATTTATTTAGTTTTCAAGAGATATTTAGCAAGTTGAGGGTGAGTCATAACTGATTTGTTTGTTTTTTGGTTTTACGGCTCAAAGACTACAGTGGTCATGCTGCGCCGGGACCTACTGTTTTCCGAGGAATCCGAACCTCTTAAGGCCTAGGGAACCAAACCCCGGACTACAGTGAGCAGTGCGATCTTTATGAGATCTCTGAGTAAGCGTTCTTTTTGCACTGCTGGGAGTCGAACCCGGATTAGCCGCGCAATAGGAGAACGCGTTACCACCGCAGGGCCGAACTGATTTGCAAGAGTTATGCTTTGCGAATCAAAGCGATATATTCCCACTGTAAACAACATCAGTAACATATAAATAATTGTTTATTTATATGTTACATCAATTGCTCACGTTACTATAATTTCATCAACGCGTACGTGTTCTTTTTTTTTCTTTTCGAATTTTCAAATCCGACCAAATGCCTAAATCTCTCGTCTTCAATACATCTTTAAAAATTATACTTAAATCACAAAAAAGCATTAATGTAGAATTTTCAAAATTTTTTGGCGGCTCAAACATATATTTTGTATATTTATACATTACAACAGATGTAAAATTTCAGATTATTGAGGGTTCCAGCTTCACGGGCTCAGATAACTCTACGCCTGTGCAAAGAAGTAATATCTTATCACAGGGTTTCCCAAACTTCACGGAACCCAAGGGATCCGTGAATGATATTCTAGGTAAAAGGGATTCATTTGTTTAGTATCTACTTCGAATGTTATTTATTTTTGAAAGATGTTCCTGCTGTGTCTAATTTCTACTAACTTGCTGTTCACTAACTTTTACTAACTTGCTGTCTACTAACTTCTACTAATTTGCTGTCTACTAACTTTTGCTAACTTGCTCTCTCGCTTTATAGAAAAAATTATACATGCGCATAACTCGATTTATTCGTAAGTGCGCATAAAATCAGCTAAAATTCAACAGTAAAGAATAGAAAAGGCAGAAAAAAATACTCAGCATAGAATAGTCTCCTTAAAATAGTTTAATTGAAAAACAAAAATATAAAGAAACGGAACTGTTTTTTACGTTAGTAGATGTGGAGTCGGTGGATATTTTACGAAACTAAGAAGAATACTCAAATATAGAAGTTTGCGAAGCACATTTTAATTCTTTCATTTTTATATTCTTTAAAAGTCTGAAATCAAAATCAGATTTTCAAAACAGAATTCGTTCCCTCCACGTTTTGTTTTGACCATATTTATTGTCATCTACATATTTGTCCATACCTTTAAAAAAACAGCAATTTGTCGATAGTCTACGAGAGGTAAGTAAACATAGAGATAAAAATGAACAGTTTTCGTACAACAACAGCAACAACAACAACTTGTCCTTCCTGATCTAAAGCCTTTGAAACAGTGCTGAGTTTCACTTTGTCATGAACGTTACTTGAGGTAAACAACTTGGCGCAGCATGACCTCTTGTCCTAACGCCATGAAATTTGAACTAATGGCTGCAATGTAAAACAAGTCACGTTGGCGATAACTCGCCAAATTTGAAACCCAAATTGAATTCACGGAAAAAATATGCAAATTCCGGACGGTAAACCCCAACCAACTAATTAGCATTGAAGGGGCTTCCAGAGTACGAATATGAATTACGAAACAAGATTAATAAAAGCTATTGTCATAGGCGTACGTAGAATATTCATAAGGGTGGTCATAGGCTCAATAGGAGGGTTGCACAACTCTATGTGTTCCTATGTTAAATATACAAAATTTCATTGCAATGGGGGGGGGTTACAACCCCATCAACACCCCCTGCGTACGCCAATGACTATTGATCATATTTTTTACGTGCCAAGACTACATGACAAGTGATGTGTCAGCTTAACGGGAACTCAGCATCTCGACATGTTTACATACTAGCAAGCTTACCGTAAATCGACCCTGCCCGATAAGCTCAAAAATGATGATGATGATGATGATTGTAGTAAGAGGTCGAAATAATAGGTTAGTTATGTATTAAATTAAACGTGTAATAAATAAAAAAAAGTATATTTTTTGTATATGTGTCGAAGGTGAAGAATTCAAGCGAACGACGTCGTGCATCACAAATATATTTAATTGCATTTTAAATTTAAAAAAATTAATATGCACAATTTGTATGATAGATTAATATTTTGAACTTGTTTTTTATCTAATCTATATTTTTGAACCAAAATTGCGTTCATACATTCAGGTTCTAAAAGAATGTCAGAAATATGAAAATAAATTTTAAACTTCTGTCTAATTTGTTTGTAGTTCTTTAATTTAACATGAAACTATTTTTGTAAAAGGGGAAATGTTTAAATAATTCGAAACAAAATACAGTGTTCCCTCCCAATAAGGGACACTCGCAGAACCGGACATTTTGTCCCTTTAATAGAGGTGTCTCCTATGGGAAACAACACTGTATTACCTTTCCTAATAGATTATATCTTCTTTCAGTTTTGTATCTAAAACTTATATTATGTCTTTTTTACTAAATATTAATTAGACATATTCACATGCTTTAAATATTTGCTTTTTATTGAAGCAACATAAAAAAACATTTGTGAAAATTTTTGTAAAATGATTCTTTAATGACTATATATAAATCTTTAAATAACTTACTAATAAATTTTTAAATGATTATATCCTGTTCTTCCCGAAGACGTGCGTATCTACAATATTTCAGTATTTCGACCTGTCAGAATTAGTAAAAAAGTTTTGAAACAGTTAATTAAATAAAAGTTAAATTATCACAATTTAATTTAAAAAATTAACATATACATAAATGCCTTAACTACGTCCTGGAATACAACAAATTATTGATAAATGTAACTATATTCGATTTATATAAAATAAAAATGTAACTATAGTTTTGACTTGTCCAATCCTATGTTCAGGGGCCGACTATACATATTAGGGATCCGGCCCAACTTGCATTTTGGGGCCCATTTTTTATTGGATATATATCTGAAAAACGTACGCACCCTTATTACCATTTAAAAATGGAGGTAAAAATGTGCTTTTTAATCCCACGTTCACGTCAATGTCGGATGTCCAAGAATGAACTTGCAGAGCTGAAGTTGTAAAAGCTTTGGTAAAAGTTGCTAATAATATGTAGCATTTGCGCACCAAATTCGCGTTTTTGAAAACTGTGTCCTTTTATTATCCAATTCTGAAAGCTATGATTATAATAGTTATATTAGTTGTAATTAGATACCAGCTATGACTTCTCTGAATTTGTTTCGGATTGTAAATCTGAAGAAAAAACGTTTTTTTGTATTAATTTACTATTTTATCACATTAAGTAAAACTGACAAATTTTTTTTTGGGGGGGGGCCCTCTCAAAAGTCCGGGAGCCAGGCACCGCGAACCCTTTCCATTGTTAGCCCTGCCTATGTGGTATAATTTTCTAACGATTTAATATCCATAACTCTTTAAAAATCTCTTTAATTTTGGAAAAAAAATAACGTTTAAAGTAGCATTTAAAGCATCAAATAAAAAACGTGTCTCTATAGAATTTGCTTTTTTACTTTAACCCACGTGTCTGGATTAACAAATCCCGTATTATTTCAACGAAAACAACCTGTCTAAGGAGGGGTTAGTCTGCCCACATCTGGGCCCAACGAAAATGACACCCTGGGATCAATTTCGAAATCTATTACGCATGCGCTGATGAATGATTGAAACAAAAGGAAGGGAATTGTATACAACACCCAAACATCTGCCGATTGATCAACCTCCATTACTTGCCAGTTACAGTGGTGCTAAACCCATCTGCTTCAGAGAATCTATCCACTCCGCGTCCAAATGAAGCACCTCAAAACATATCGGCAACACCCAAAACTCAAACTCAATTGCAATTGTGGATATCACTTCTTTTAATGATACCCCCTGTGATCACTCTCCTTTGGCGTCTCTCCCAAAAAGTAGAACACCCTTCATAATGAATTTGGGAAATCAACATTGACAGTGATTTTCATGTCCTTTTAATCGATTTCACGCCACATTGTACTCTTCACTCGTGATCCAGTCATTCAATCCACCATTCAATCTTCCTCCAGATTTAAATGTGGGAGTTTTGACAACGAAATTGCGTGAACATTTCAAAAATAAAGTTTTTCTATTTTAAAAATTTGCAATTATGATACATTAAGCTTAAAAAAATGTTCGCTTTTTCGAAGAAAATCTATACAATCATGGACGTCTAGAGGGGGTGCAAGAGGGTGCACTGCACCCCTTTGGCTTATGAAAAAAGGGGGAAAAGAGGACTGAATCCACAAGAAACTACAGTCCAACAACATTATTCAATTGGAATTTTTCCTGGGTGCACCCACTTGAATACAACTTTGGGAGCAATGTATTCAATATACGAATGTGTATACAGTATACGAATGTGTATACAATATACGAATGTGTATACAATATACGAATGTGTATACAATATACGAATGTGTATCATTAGACAAAAAAAAAATCTTGATATGTTTAACGAAGATATATTTTTTCTTCCTTCTCTGTATTGCGATTTCTACACCCAGTGGAGCATTTGATGAATAATCAGAAATCTATTAATGAGCCTGCGATGATTATTTTTATATGATTGTCTTATTCTGGTACTATAGTCCCTGAAGGATATAGGCCTCTTGCGATATTTTTATATATCCACAATTTTGACTGAAATCAGAAGGCAACGTTTGATTAATGTTAGAATACGGATAACGGTTTTGACACCGGCGTTTATGCTCAAATTTGAACTTTTTTTGAAGAGAAGAAGAAGAAGAAGAGGCATCGTCCAGACCGGAGACGAACCGAGGACTCTCCGTATGAACCTCAGTGCTTTAGCATGCTAGACCACCGACACACGGGAATGATGCTCCTTTTCTTGTAAATAAGGTTTGTAAGGTATTATGACCCTTCTCACGAGCTGTTAACACAATTGCCAATAAGGCAGCACATGAAGCTACAGGGGCTTGTTTTTTCTGGAGGTGGGATTAGGATGGATAACAGTTTTGACACCCACGTTTAATGAAAATGTACGTTTCACTGCGCGTAAATATTATACAAAATAAAACACATAATCGCAGTTTAGATTAATAAAACGGTTAATAGCTTTTTCGGAAGCATTTCAGAAGCCCTTTCTAAATAACTACGTACGTTAAATTCACACTAAATCTTTTTTAAAATAAGAAAAGGACAAAAAGGGGGACAGACGGTGTCTTTTGTTTCTTTCTTTCCAAAAAAAAAAGCTCTAGTATGAACTTAAGTGTTGGTATCAAAACAATTATCCATCCACACAAAATCGCAAAAACATGCTTCTGTTGCTACATGATTTTTGGGACGTTTAACAAAATTTGGTGTTAAAGACTGGAAATTTTTCCCTCATCATAGCAGAAGACGTGGTAATAACTGTATTAGATGATAAATCGCTTTTTTTTATGTATATATTAAATATTATGGCTCTTCACAGGGTTGACACCATTGCCGAATGATCAGCACACACAGAGCCACCGGGGCGTATTTTTTGTAAATTGCTCACAAAAAAAAAATGGATTTCACGGTGTCTATTGGGAACCGAACCCACGACTTCTTGGTAGTTGGCCAAGGGCTCTCCCAACTGAGCTATAGACAACCTGTCATCCTCCTCCTCTGCGAGAAATCGTGCTAACCCTGTGAAGGGTAACAATACCTCATATATATATAAAAAAAAATTATCATCCAAAATTTTGTGTGGCGGAGTTGACATAATTAATTTATTGGCAATTACGTTAATTTTGAAAAAGGCAATAATGGCTTTCAAGTGACAGAGAAGAAATTAATGTATTAATATAAATACATATAATATAATATAAAATAAAATACTATGGCCTTTTCAAACTCTTACGTGTTGAATAAAGAACTATAATTTTAATAGAAGTCGTAGATCAGAGAAGGAAAAAAGTTTTAAAAACATACATCATCCGACAAAAAGATTACCGCAAAAAAAGTCAATGCCTTTTACATAGGTTCCAAGATTGTTTTAGGTCCGACAGCGCATTTATCAAACAGGAACAAGTTAATTATCAAAAGTTTCAATCAAAGTTACTGAATCAACTACTACATCAACAGTAAATTTTTGTAAACCCGATCTGCTAAAGACCTCTTGTAAACTAAATCTCCCATCATCTCTTCGAATACCTTACTTTAAACCCACCTGCATAAGATCTGGCCAAAAATATAATGAAACGATTGGCCAACGAATATTTTGTGATGTGTCTAATATGATGATATGACTAAAATCGCCAAATCTGACGTTTCTTAAGTCTATTACATAGTTAACAACTTTTTTAAAAATACATCATATTTTTATAAAAGAAATAAAGACGACGGAACATAAAAGACATACCAGTCGCCTCACCAACTGAACGTACATATAAATCGATATTTAAAAAAAAGCACTTCTGAATTTTACCACTGCCTTTAGATGTTTTTCCTGTAACTGTAAAATTATAAACATAGGTATACGTTGCAAATATTAAGTACTATATATGTCTGTTTTGCAAAGTACTACATATGTCTGTTTTACAAAGTACTATCTATGTCCGTTTTACGAAGTCAGTTTTATTTGTCGCAAATCAAAAATTAAATTAGTATTTAATATATGCGAGTATATTCAAATTAAAAAATTATTTTTTTGGACAAAGTATTTTAAAATTATTCCAAGAACTTTATCAAAGATTAAACTGGTTTATTAGTATTAATAATTCTCAAGAATATGAGCATAAGTGTCATCACAAGTAGCTATACAACTGCAACGTATGCCCAAACGAAACCTAAAATGTTTCATGAATATGGCTTGAATGATAACATATATAGTTGTCATTGTTTATATGGGTTAAGGATTATTCGAGCTTAGACATGTTTTTTCATTTCCGAAGAAATTTATTTCAATTTTCGTTTAAATGTTTCAAATTTATTTCTGATAATTATATCAAACATCCAGAGATGGCGAATGGTTTGTTGAGCTTGTTCGTATTTAAAGTAACGCGATTCAAGCATTAAAATTATACAAATTGCAGCATACAAATTGCATACAAATTGTACTTTTATACGTTTAATCCCTTGAACGTAATTGCAGGGCCTTGGACAGAAATTATAGGCCCCTAGGTAGTTTAGTAGATTGGTCCCCCAACTAATTGTATTTCATAACAACTTATATTTATTAAGTTATTAAAGTTTCACTTTGAACTCTCTCAAGACCCAGATCATATACTTGCTTCACCCCGCCTTCTCTCTGATCCGGATTCTAC
>QLNU02014802.1:74078643-74109373 GCA_006491805.2 Dysdera silvatica | reverse complement strand
TTTTTTAACGGAATAGAATTATAAATTATGTAAATTAGTTAAATTTATTTAATAGGTAAATTTACTTTTAAATTAATCTTTTAACTCTTTACTTTAAACTCTTTTAACTCTCTTTTTAACAATTACTTTTAACTCTTCATCACTGTCTGACATTTTAAATGACCATGCTGACCATACGCACGTTTTTAAATTTTTAAAAAGTACTGGTTTTTACTACAGTCTTTGATTTTACCATGTTTGGCGCAGTATAGCCCAGATGCTCTTGCGCCATAAAAAAGCCAAACAAACAATCTGCAAGCCTCTGCGTGTATAAATAACGAAAGCAGAAGGGGGGAAACATCCCGAAATATATGCCGCAAAATCTCGGCGCAATTCACACGCTATTTTTTGAAGTATCATGACGAAATTTTTCCGAACTTTTAATAAAATGCTGCGAGTAAAAAGTGATTCAAAACATGGTAAAACTACGGGTCCACGTAAAAATTTAAATACTTTTGATGCTTCGCAAAACGGCCATTCCTTACTACAAATATCGCGATACACTTGCAGGTAAATTGTCTGCCCCCTTTTTTTCCCCCAGCTGTTTCACAATCACGGCTGCGTTTCATTTCGTTGTTTTAATCCAAATTTGAAGCAATTTTCACATACAAAGCTAGACGTAAAAATTAACAGAGAAACAAGTATACAAGCCGAAAACGTCGCATCCAAATGTAAAGGCGCAGGCCATTTTTGTTGTTGTTTTTACCAAAAAACCATAAAAAATATGGATTTTTATGGGGCTGATAGAAAATTGCGCGTGAGGACCTTGAATGAGGTTTTCCTTAGTTTTCTTGGTATCGACCGTAATACAGTAAGGTGGAGTTAAAATCCGTACAAACTACGGAAAATCCGTAAAAGTTGGCATCTCTGGACGCGGAAATGCAGAAATGCGACAGGAAAAGCTATTTTCTCCTGTCACCTGAGGCTAGTGTTTTCTAGTCAAGTAAATATTATGGAATGGAAACAGTGGTAGGAATTTTTCACAGTCCATGCACATGCGCAGAAGACAGAACTGGTCCTGTCTCTAGACGCTAGTAGCAAATAATCAGTTTATAAATCGTCGTGTGACGTGGGTGCTATTGGCGAGATTTAGAGCCAACGACTTGGAGAAGAGAGAAAAAATACTACACAGTATAACCAATAATGATGTAAGCTAGAAAAACCGCCCATTTGGTGAAATGAATTTGGCGCAAAAATAGAAAAATTTGCGCTTTTGTTATCAGTTTGTAGTAACATTTTTGGTTTGGCGCAAAAACGGACAAATTTATGCTTTTGTAGCAGCATTTGTGATTTGGCGCAATTAGCGCAGGCGTGTTATCCCTGCAGTACGAAACGTTCAGAGTGAAGTCAGGTTTTTGTAAAAAAAAAATGCAAAGAGAGGGTTGTCAGGGCATCTAGGCCCTAAACAAGCGGTGATTGTCAATATCTGATGAAACATGTAAATTAACAAATGGTTCATGGACATTACTTCAAGTGTATCGTCACCTATTTTGCAAAAGTACATCTGCGGTGACTATCAATATTGTGCACATTCTCAATATTGATCTTGTTACCTGAATTATAATCTGAATATTAATAATGACAATAACTTTGCTAATACCCAATACCCTTACAGCACTTAAAAAAGTTCACTCTGCATACAAATATATCAAAATAATGACAATTACAAATGCAATAAATAATATGGACACAATTAGGAAAACAAAGTTTTTACTAGTATGATACAAAACATTTTCTATTTGTTTTTGGATCCCCTTTTCGATTTCGTTTTCCCCTTGTGTTGTTTAGGTTTCTGGTTCTTTGTGAATCTCCTCCTCCTACTGCTCTCTGGTTTCTTTTGCAGAGTAACGTCTTCAGCGTCGATTGGATCAATAATTTTTCCTATTTTTGTATTCACCTTTGGAGTAATTAGTTTTTGGAAGCTAGTTTCTGGGTTCCATGTATTTCCGATGGGTTGTCTTATGACGCTCTCAAACTGATCTACACTTCTATACTGGAAAGGCAAATCACTAACCTAAAAATAGAAAAATTTTTGCCCGTCATTCAACTAGCTGGATACATCGACAATACTATTTAAACCTTCTTTCGTAGCACAGGTCGTGAAATGTTCTGAAAATAGTACTAGCTGCTTCGTGCATGTAAAAAAAAATAATTATATTTTTCATTTAATGATTTAATAGATTTTTTTTTAACTTTGCACACATATATGTGTGGCAGTAATGAATAAAACCATGCTATATATCAGAGATGGCCACCTTGTTTGTTATGGCGATCCACTTTTTTACATAAAAAAAAAAAAATGTATTCAGGGGCGATCTATGCAATTTGCAAAATGTAACACATTCAAAGCCTTGGACTAATCGATAACTAGAGGAGTAAAAGACATCAAACTGTATTAATAAAAAGAAATTGTGCTTGTGCTATTGTAATATGTTGGTTGGTTGTATTTTTATGGCACAAGGATAGTTCTGCGCACGACAAGGTTAGACAATACATACAATTTTACAATGAGAATAAATTAAAACTAAAATGGTAAAAATGTATTGAAAGCAATGTAAATAATATATAATAATAATTACAAATATATATTATATATTAATATATTAATTACACAAATATATATTATATATTAATTATAAATAATAATGTAATTACAAATGAAACAATATAGCAAACTCAGATGAGATGGGAATAGCCAATATTAGATAAAAAGTTAAAAATGATTTCATGATTAAAAGAATTGCATAAAATGTCACAAAGGGTAAAATTATTTTGGTTAAAAGTTAGTAAACAATGCTGGTTAAAATTGGGGCAAATACAGAAAACATTTAATGGTTCACCACATGTGGCACACATCGGGGCATCATACCCCTTTAAAAGTTGATGGGAGTAGCATGTATGCCCAATGCAAAGCCTAGCCAGAGTGACCTCTTTGCAACGGTTACTCCTAAAGCAAGATTGCTACACCTCAATACAAGGTTTAATGTGTTGAAGCTTATTAAAAACTTGCTTGTCCCATTCCAACTGCCCTTTTTTTTTTTTTCTTTTTTGCACAGATGGGATAAGACAAATGTTAAAATTTCGAAATGGAATGGTCATACACTCAGTTCTGTAGTTGTTTTTGCAGCAATGTCAGCCTGTTCATAGCTAGCGATACTGACGGGGCCTGGAACCCAATAGAATTCAACAACATACTGTACGTTATTCACATCCACATGTGGTTTACAAACTCTGTGGATTCCAGTGTGGTGCGAGATGTTAAATGGTCAGACTTTGTAGAACGCTATTGTAATATGTGTATTATCACAAAAGAAATGTTTTTATAAACATGAATAAAAAGATATTGAAGCTGTAAACGTATTAAAGACCCTTATAAACAAAAGTGCCCTCAGAATGAAGACTTATTAGACCAATAGTAAGACTGGCCCAACATACAAGTTAAAAAACATACATTTAAAGTGCCAATATTTAAAAAAAAAAAAAAAAAATTACAAGACATTTGGAAACTTCACAAAACATCGCATACTATGGTTTGTGGTGTTGGCAAATTCTAAATATGGCCTGCCCTAAGTGAAATATATGTATCGTTTGAGTTTTATGACGCAAGGACAGCAAGGGCCATGTTGCATCAGGACCTACAGTTTACAAAGGAATTCGAATCTCCTAAGGCTTAGGGAACAAATCCCCAGACATTGGTGAATAGAAATCAGCTTGCAACCGCCCCCCCCTCCATCCCCGATTCAGAATCACCGTTATAGTTACACTGGTGGGTTTCAATTTATGGCTTGATTAAGTGAAGTTTGCTAAAATCTTGCTAGTCCAATTCTACATTATTTTCAAGGTGAGTTACGAGTTTTTAAAACAAGGAATGAATTGATCAAATAATCAGGTTCCGCAGGAAACGTTCTATAGGTTGAACAGGGTAATAAAATAAACACACTGTTTAACAACATAGGAGTGTTTGGAGAGAAGAGCTAACTAAATTATTAAACAATAACTATTGAACACTTCGGGAATGCAATACTCAACACTGCGAAACAAATAACCCCACAATTAAACTACAATTTAAATTAGAGAACAAGAAAAAACATGTACTTGATGCAAGGCAGCTTTGGAATCCTTGTCTTCGCTTATAATTACATTGCCTAATGTAGAATCTTTCCTTTCAGGAATATTAGAAGGCTTAATGTAAAACCTAAACAGATATCAAAAACATTTGTGATACTTGCTTTTTAACAACTTCACGTCAATTTTCACAAAAAAAAAAATATATATATATATACATAGTAGGGTGATCCTTATTAACATGGCAATGTTTTTTATTTTAATTTTTCATAGTCTTATGAACCTAATATTGTGTCTGATGAAAAAGCATTACATACAAAACTTGGCGGAACTGGACAATTTTATGACTCGTCACACGGAGTTCAAACTGTGGGAGTAGGTTGTATTGGCAATTAACATAGGGATACATCATGTACTATTAGGTTACATGGTAACATACATATAATAAACATCATACAAATAACTTCTTTTTCTCTCTATACATTACCAATAATGAAAAGTAAGTAAGTAATACTTTATTCCTTATTATTATGTACATCAGGAGACCATACAAACGATTTGCTTGGGAAATGGAAAGAGAGCAGTAGCGATGCTAGTAACGGGGCTCTCTTTCCGGTAGAAAAAACAAGGGATTTCTCGTATTCAACAAGAAACAACAAAGATATTGATTCGCGCGTACAAATCCGCATTGTTATTAAGAGATTTACATTCGCAGGTGTATCACATTTACAGAGTTTATGAGCAGAGTCTTGACTCGAAGACGTTACAAGTGAAGGTTGAAGTCCAAAGGTGGAATCTTTGTGGGCTGCAGAGTAAGAATGTTTTTCCTTGTAGCCTGTACCGAGAGAAGAAGTAGGAGAAACAAAAATAGTAGAAAAATGTAAATGAATTTTGAGTTGACCGTTGCGGGTGCAGTTTTAAAGGACATTTATAAGGAAAGGCAGACAAAAGAAAAATGGAAAAGGAAGAGCAGGGAGAGCAGAGGAGGGGGAAGAACTGAAAACTAAAAGGAAAGAGTGGGAAGGCAGAAGTAGCAGGCAGAGCATACTTGATTTAAGTACCAATCAAAGATTTTGGCTTTAAGGGTGAGAAAAGAGAGATTTAAATTCTTGAGGAATTGAATTCCAGATTCTAAACTAACTATACGTTCATTTTTATCATTTTTCTATAGTTTTAAAAATAAAAATTGCTCTGAAGAATGCAGGCCAACGCCTAAGATACTGTAAGAACAACGAAGCCGTTGGAACATACATAATTTGAATATACCGCTTCTTGTTGAGGCAGGAATGGCCAAAAATGTGCTGTTTATAGAGTAGCTGATTAGCGTGGATTTCACTTATGTGCAAGAATTCTTTTCATTCAATTCAAGCAGGCGCAATAAGCACTATGAAATCGTAAAAATAGCGAAGTTTTTTGCTTCCAAGTTACGAAATTTAGTTTATATTGCAGTGTTGTAACGAAACAACATAGCTTCTGTTCGCATTTAACGCATAAAGACACCTAAGTCTGGCTTATAGGACAACCAATTAACGAGTGTTAACACAGGTCACACCAACAAGTGTTAACACAGGTCACACCAACAAGTGTCAATACAGGCCAATGGGCCAGCGCTTACACACTTATTGAATTGAATGTTGAAACAGACCTGCTGAATCTTGCATGCACCACCACATCATGGAAAGAGTTGCAGGAAATGTCTTTGTCGCATGCGAAATCCATCTTCCTGACATCTTGCTTTTTAAGTGTTTTCAACAGCAGTGGCAATTCATCAACCAAAACACTTTTGAAGTTATTGAACGGAAAAATACCACCTTCTACAAACAACAGTTAGCTAACACCTAGCCATTCGACGACTACCAGGAACTATTGGAACTGACTATAATTTACCTTGGTGCTAATCCTTCTCAAGGAATCCTTTTCACGCAGCCTTGGGCTGTCCACAGGGCTACATGGATAGCCTGCATCATCTATGCAATAAAAATATGCCTTTTTCATTCTCAGTTTAAAATGAAAAAACGTGATCATGCCGGTATGAAAAGATCCGCAGCTTTTGCTGTCAGTATGTATGTCGGATCATAGTTTGTAACACCATCTGCAGCTGCTTCCCAGGCTAACAACCTTACTTCCTTAAAACATCTGGTATCTTATAACGATAAAGTGGTCTCAAGTGCAGCAATTACAGCTTTTTCCATACATCTGTGGTATCTAATAATGGAAGAAATTTCCAAATGCACTAAAAAAAACTGAGTGGCAGTAAATAGCAAACTGAATAATCGAACAGTGTTTCATGTTGCTTTGTGGACAAACGGATATCCCTTTTTGCTTTTATAACGTATAATATAAGAATTTAACAACCAGATTCTTATAGAACATCTTGTGTTTCAATGCTATGGTAAAATAATAGAAGTAACTAAAGTTCTAGCTCCATGTGACACCTTTTAACATTGTCTGATCAAGCTAAAATTCACGGTAATTTACTTTGTTAACCCACTTAACAATATTAGCAGGTGAGACATCAACGTTTTTAATCATAGCTTTTAAGGACCACCCTAATATATAGTCTAACTGCGATTTAACAATACCCAATTTAACGATATCCTCAATTTAACATTTTTATTGGTCCGGATTAAGTACCATTAAGTCCATTGTTATATTTTCCTTGATTTAATGTTTACTTTCCTCGATTTAACAATAACTTTTCATCCTTAGCATGTAACCGCAAGTAGAATTTCAGTTAGAAAATTAACCCTTTTGTCAGAAAATCAACTTCAATGGAGTTCACTCCATTGAAGCAAACGCTGGTTTACAATGTGTAAAGTATTAACTGCATTTTGAGACCAATGATGATCTTTTCGATGGATTTAAAAAAAAGAATCGAAAAAGGAATGTTAAATGCCAACTCTCAAGAAAAATCAAAACATCAAAGATTTCTTATCGAAGTAGTAGTAATTATGCATGTACTTGTGTCTTATGTTTACTCAAATTAACACACATATTCTTCATAATGCCGGCAAGTTTTTTTATGATTTTCCTTTTCCAGAATATTTCAGTCTTATCAATAGCACAAACGTGAATTTTGCTCGGGGGAAGGGCCGAAAATGCAAAGAATATTGTTATTTTTTTTTAATGTAAAAGTTGTTACTTTTAATGCATTGTAGATATAAATCTTTAGCTCAAGAAAGAGCCTGGATACCATTACCCCACTTCCCACCCGTGGGTGTGACGTCGGTTTCAATAAATGTGTTCTCCCAATTTACCGATTATTTTCACTAGTCCTGTGAAAATCGTTAAATCGAGGTTAGACTGTATATGTATATAACACTTGAAAAACAGATGTAATAAATACAATACATATGCAATAGAGAATTCAAGATATAATAAAAAAATGGTGGGTCTAATACAAAATTTTTTACAATGTCCTTCTTTGTCACACCTTTAGAGGTACCTTCTAAAATCAGAAGAGTCTAGCTTGTATTATACAAGCAATAATTAATTTTGAATGCGATTTAGTATTTCATCAAATACCATAAATAATTCATGATAAACAATGAATCTCCATTTATAGATATCTGCAGCAAAATATTGACATAGATCAGTTCTCGTGAAGTTAAACTTATAGCTATCTGAACAAGTAAACCCCTATCTGGACTTGTAAAAACTCTAATTATCCAGATTAACTGGTACTGATGGGGAAACGGATGTCTTAATATAAACTGATATGAAAATTAATGAAGAACCTTTGGCTATCAAAGAAAGGAGATGGAACATCCGTTATTGTTTCATTTACTGAAGATGCACAGATATAAACAGGTTAAAAGTTTGTAACAACATTGCGGAGCTTAAGTGTTATATTGGGTAGAGCGCATTGATACATTTCAGACAAACATTGCCATCTTTCATCAGGAATTGATGGGAGTGAGCTAAGTAAATACGAAGAATTGCCATTTCACGCTACGGTTGGGTTAACAGACAGCAGCACTATCTATAAAGGAACTACATTTTGGAAGTCGAGAAATAAGAGGGGGTAAAAGAGGGTTATTAGTGAATGGAATTTAATACAGCCTTCCATGCATTAATGAACTTAGGGGGTAGATTTATGATCATTAACTATGTTGCTTGACCGTACACGATAGTGGAATCAATCAAATTAAGTGTAATGACAATTCACCTTCTAGATAATGAATCTAGCTATCCTATGATTGGCTTTTTTTTTTAATCAATTTTTTTTTTCTCACAATTAAACCCTTTAACCACTTTGTGTGTCCAACAGCCAGACTGTTATATAATAGCGAATATGTGTTTATCAGTTATCAACGATAAGGCTCGTCATATCAGCCTAAAGCCTTCCATGAGTGATCGTCCACCCAAAAGTGGACAACACTCTAAGCTGCTCAACTTTTATAATCAAACAGGAACAATCATGAGGGGGCATTGTTTTCAGTTGGTATAATACTGTAAATTACAGTGCAAGACTGACAAGAGCCAAATTTTAAGGTATACAAACAACGATATGTAGATAATGTGTAAGTAAATGCAAATTGAATTAATGTTGCATTGCTTTGTTAAACTGTATTTTTTAGTGATGAGGAGACATTAGAAATTGAAAAGTATGTGTATACAGGGTGTCTCATAAATATAGGTACAAACTTTAAGGGGAGGTAGAGAACATCAAAAGGATTGATAATTGCATAAGAACCCATGAGCAGAAAAGTCATGGGAAAGTGGTACAAGAAATGAAAAAACATGAGACAGATTATACCGGATACATTTATCGTACATAAATATTACAGATGGCGCACGATTCCATTTCAGAATGTTAGGGGAATTGTTCGAAGTTTAAACCATTACACTCGATGCAAGTGTTACACCGACGGACCATGAATTGGCAGACATGGTCGAAAACACCTGGATTTTCTTAGATATCAGCAGCAGCGCAGGCGATTCTTGAATCCAGATCGATTTCAGACATTACAAGTGTTTCATACACAATAGCTTTAAGTGCCCCCCACAGAAAGAAACCCAGGCTGCTTAAATCTGGAGAGCATGGGGGCCAGGCAACCGGTCCAACATGTCCAATCCATCATTGACCAAACAACACATGCAAATGTTCACGAACGCATCTTCCATCTCACATTTTGTGGCACATGGTGAAGTAAGCCTGCTAGAACCTGTTCAAGAAAAATTAGATAATTTGCTGATGACATAGGGGATGGCAACAGGTAAGGCCCGACTAAGCATTGACCGACCAAACCGACTACTGCTCTAATGAGAAAAGATCAGCTATTTCCCCGAAAACGCTCTCATGAAGAGAACCCACTACCAACGTAAGGTAACATTTCCGGTCATGAGTTCCTATGCAATTACCAATCCTTTTGATGTTCTCTACCTCCCCTTAAAGTTTGCACCTATATTTATGAGACACCCTGTATGTGTAAAATATATCATCGTCAACAACAACAAGCATTTTCAATCCAGGATGGAGGTCTATGTTATCACACATACACATTATATGGTGAAAGAAATACAGAAGAATCGGCCTCAAGTTCACTACGTTGGCAAGATGTGTTGGCAATCTGGACCTACAGTTTAACGAAGGTTCCGAACTTCGCTATATATGTATATATTATGAATGTATGTAAATTTTTAAGTAAAAAAACACCAAAATTACCGTTTCCTTTTCCTCTTAGAGGGTTTGATGCCAGTCCCGCCCCATGAACCCCATCCAGGCAAGAAAAGATCAATACCTTCGGGCTGTTCTCTTTTAGCAGAAGCCTTTTTGTCCTCTCTGAAATAAACGAACACAAGAAGCATTCTCGATTCATGTTCAACAGTTAAGGCATAAAAAATAAGAAGTGGATGCTTATTTTACACATCTTCTAATTACAATTATGCGGTTGGCTCGATTTGATGCAAGGGCGCCCAAATGCCTTTCTTTAGAAAGGACGACCTTACTTTTGAACAGTCCTGTCCTTTGTTGCGCATAACCTCAAGGATGACATTAATTTGTCCTTTTCGGGACCTGTCCAAAAAAAAAAAAAGGCCTATACAAATGGTCTTATATCTACGAAGAGGGCGAAAACTAAAGGACAAAATTTGCTCTTCTCAATAGTAAACAAATGTGCAATGAATGCTTCCCAACATTCCAACTGTGCTTTTAATTTTGAGAATAAAGTATAGCATTACTTGACTTCTCCAGTTTGTTTGTGGGTCTGAAGGTGCAAGGACAGCAAGGGCCATATTGAGCAGGGAGCTACAGTTTTCTGAGGAATACGAACCTCTAACGACCTAGGGAATCAACCCGTGAGCTACAGTGAGCAGTTAGTAAGCCTACTTTTTTAAGCGCCATTGGGAGTTGAACCCAAGATAACAGTACGCTAGATGACCACACTACCACCATGTCAACACACAGCCAAACTTTTACAGTGATAAGAATGAAACATCACAGGCTATAACAAATCAGCTACTACCTAGAGATATCAGATCTGAATATGAATGAAGTGTTTGCACACACTGCTGACATTGCAAGTGCAACTATGGGAAACACAAAGAGTTTATTTTATATAAATCGAACACTACGCAGATTAAATTAAACAACAATATTAATCAACGTTTATTGGCGTAGTGATACCAGCGCCGATGTTATGGCGTGATTAGATGGTGAAACGTTCGAAAGAAAATAAATATTTCTCCGTTCGGTGGGACCTGAACCCACGACCTTCCACTGTGGAAGGGCGTTGGTATCACTACGCCAATAAATGTTGATTGATTGACATTGTTGTTTGATACAACAGAGTTCATCAAAAATTGAAAAATGCTCAAAGTAACATCGTTACGGCAAACTTTCTAGCACATATTCTGTACAATGCAACAAAATTTGCTATAGGAAAATTACAAAATTGAAGTTGAAAATGCTGTACTCAAAATATATACTCATTTCATATACATATAGTAGAATCCTGATTATCTGAACTTTGCTCAACCAAAACTTGGGTTAACAAAATGGCCTGTTACAATTACTCGTTCAGACACGCAATCAATTTTTTCAGCAAACATGTTCATATTTTTTCTAGAGTAATCCAAAGCAGTTAATATTCTAATTAGCACATACATATACTTTGTAACACATCTCACTAACAATATAGTAGTTTATTAGTATGTAATTGTGTTTTTATAGTTTATTTAAACCTTTACCATGGTCCCCACTCTTTTGTCCTGATGAAATTCAAGGACTTTTCAAGGACCAAATATTTTTTTCAAGGATCTTACATAGTACATTGGAAATAAGGGAAATATCCCTTTTTTTTTCTTTTGCCAAAACTTGAAAAAAGGTTTTGGGAAACATTCAAGGACTTTCGAAGGACCAACCACATTTTGGGCAGATTTCAAGTACTTTTCAAAGATCCCGACTTGGCAAAAAAAAATTCAAGGACTTTCAAGGACTGTGGAAACCATGTTTACACTGAAAACTGAATTTCCGGATTTTCCAAAATTTTGTTTATCTGAAAAAAAAAAAGCCTATTCCCTTTATTTCAGATAATCAGGCTTTGTCTACATACATACAGTGAAACCCCTCATTAGCGGACACTCGCCACATTTGTCCGTAAAAGAGAAGGGGGGGGGAGGTCATTCTAAAGTAGTGGAAATATTATAAATGCTTCATTGTGAAACTTTGAGCACATAAGACATGTTTAAGATAACGAACATAAGCATTTGTTGAATATAATAAGTAAATTTACAACAATGTTAAATATTAAAATTTATTTACTTTCAAATTTTTTTTTTATCAATAACGGTTTGACAAGTTTTATTCCTTCGAAATGCATTTTTAAATACAAGATTAAATTCACCACTTTTCTGTCGTTACATTTACAGGAAAATGTCTTTAGTTTTACAGTAACTTAGTTACAGTTAGTTATGTTTTAGTTTTACAGTAACTTAACCAGCCCGTGTGGTAGTCAAGTAAGCGATAATAATCAATTTGAACTGCGACAGTTTTGTGTTGATAATTGTTTGTCAGTTTCGCACAGTTTATCACTACCTGATTTATCATTGAAGTTTTTATTAATCACTAGTCATTTGAATCAGTGAATCTGAGTCAATTTCCACTCTTTGTTAAAAGGAGGGGGAAATTTTCCCTAGCTCTTATCCTGTTTATCCTTAGTTTCTTGTTGTGAGCAACATCTCTAGTGACTGCCGAAGTTCAAGCATGTTTTGTCCTGTCCATGAAGGGGTTTTTGTCTAATAGAATAAATCATGAAAACAGTGTCCACATCCGACATCTGACGGTGACTGTAAAGCAGGGTTCTAAAATATATTATTGTAAATCAGTTTTTGCCGGGGAATTTTTATCTGACCGTAAAAACAGGGTAAACATATCCGTGAAGGGTGTCCGCTAAGAGGGGTTTTACTGTATATGCAGCAATCAATCTCACCCATTAATGATTTCTAAGGTCTGGAGAAAACACGTCAAATAGAAAAGACAACCGGAATGTGTGTATTTCTATGATGCAAATCACCATTGTTAAACAAAAACAATCATCAATTAGAATGTTATTGCGAGAGATTTGTATGTACATACACGGGCGTCATTAGTGGGGGGACCCGTTCCCCCAATGTTGGTATTAGGGTTCCATGTCCCCTCCAATTTCAAACAAAATGCCTTCTACTGATAGATTGTCCCCCCACCCCCCAATTTTTTTAGACCATCGGCACCTATGCATATATATACACGTCACGACAAATTGGGGGGGGGAATGTGCTCTCCAAACAAAACTATACTTGCTAGGCCTCACAAAAACATTGGAATCTAGTAGGAAAGATTTTCCCACTGGCTAAACCCGTAAAAATCAAATAGCCAATGGCGACCGAATTTGACGAGTTTACATATATTACTTATATAGTAGAACTCCAAGTAGTGACAACCTTTGGGACTGGCCAGGCAATGGGTCACTAGACAACAGACTTTGGTACAGGAACAATAGGTCCCTACCAGTTCTCTCTTGAAAAAAGTGGTCACATTATCAGGTTCTACTGTATATATATATATATACACACACACATGCATAGCATCTATGTCCTTTCTTCAAAATCTGGAAATAACCAGGCTCTTTGATACCAAGCCATGCTCTAGACAAGAAACACTGAAAGAATCAATTTTATGTTGCTGACCCAAAACAAGTAAATGGAAAGAATGGTTGGCTAGTGTTTTATTTGAATCTCACATCACACCACGATGTTATCCAAGACTAAATTACTAACTTCGTAGCTTTCCATAAAATTGCAAAAGAAAGTGAAATCCAAAAAAATTCATAAAAATTAACATGTATGTCATTTTTGGGGATCATTTCATCTTTTAGTAAATATTAATCTTTTTGCTATAAAGAAAATTTTCGTGTTACAAGTAGCTATAAAAATATTGACGTTATATAGCCTAGCTTTAACCAAAGAAACATACTAAAAAAATACTTTCTACCATATCTTACCGGAATTCAGAAATAAAATCTTCATCAGCAAAAGCTTGTCTTATGTTCATGCGGTCTTCATCTTCCTCATCATCAACACCTTCTTCTCCGAGGGTGATATCATCTGGCACCATAGACTCCAATATCTTAACTTCAGAACTGAAATCTGTTTCTGAAACATAATTCGCAACTTTTGGTGTCTCACGCTGTTCTTCCTTTTGTGGTGACTCATTCCTCAGGAATGAGTTTGAAGGTGCGTCGGCTGCTTCAACGACATTGTCAATGTCATCAAAATCTTCCAGAGTTTTCAGTCTTTTACAGGACTCATCTATTAAACTTCCAGAATCTTCTTCATCCTGAATAGTATCTGCTTTCGGTGTTTCCTTCCTCTGTGCTTTCAAAGGGAGTTTCGCTACTTTGGTCGTTTTTTGTGCTTCTTTGATAATTGGGACTTCTGAAGAAAGTTTGTATAAGTTGAGGAGGTCGCCGTCTTCGACTTCTTCTTCTTCTTCATCATCATCATCATCTTTATGCACAAGCTCGGGAAGATCGTCTAATGGAATAACTTTATCCGTCAGGTGTTTCCCGAGACTCATTTGTTCCTTTAATGCAATGCGACTCTAAAAAAAGCAGTATATTACATAAATAGCTGCTAATTAAGTATCACAGTAATTAAAAGCAATACAATAAACTCTACCACTAATGGCTTTCAAGGGAGAGAAAAGATTATTCTGCCGCACCAGATAATTAAATTCAAGCAAAATGAAGAAAATCTAATACAGTTCATGTGAATAACTGTAAGGAAGCATAACTACAATCATATATTATAATGATAATTCAATCGGTTATTAAAAAGTATCCTCATTATGCGATAATTCAAAATGATCTCACAATTATGCCAATATTGCGATATACTAAGATCATCAATTTTAGATTGATATAACTGATAACAAATTACGAAATAACTAGCTTAAGAACAAGAGCATTTTAGCTTCCTCCCTACCCCATTAAAAAAAATACACTAAATTTACATGTTTTAAATAACTAGTTGACAAATTTTCAATTTAAAGATGTTATAAAAGCAATCAAAACAACTGTCATTCTATTTTTGGATCGCAATGGACAGAAGTTGCAATTTTGTTTATATATTTTACATCACAAGATTGCGATATCAAGAACAGAAGCTATGGTTGAAAGCAAGCTTCGATACATTCGAACATAGTCAAGCTTACTCAAAATCAAAACCAGCCCATATCGAGCCTGAAGGCAATAGACATGCCCTCCAGACACACAACACATCACAATGATTGAAAGTTAAAAAACATGGTCTCCACTTACATCAACATTATACCTAGCTCGTATCTTTTGTTGTTTTGCCCATTTTCCACTACCCTTGTGTTTCAAAGTCATTCTCTCCTATTTGCAAAATATAGAATAAAACAATTTTAGTACATAATTTTTACAATCGGTCCCACATTAGTCATGGCATCCAAAATGACACTGGAAATTAGAAATATCAATATGAATTAAAAATTAACCTTTTTAAATCTACATCAAACACTTTTTTAATACACAGTATAGCTCCCATATAACAAAAATTTTAGTAAACGGATTAGTTAAAGTCTCCTGTTCATTACATCGAAAAACTGCTTCAATGTATCGAAAAAAAAAAAATGATGAACATTCAAATAAAAAAAAAAGGACCCTTCGACTTTAATGCATGGAGTTCCTACTGCACCTCACGAAAAAAAAAATCAATAAAAAACAATTTCTAATAATCTAAGGTGACTCAAGTCTGTACTTCTGATTATCGAGCCTGTGTGTTTATGATTAAGAAAACATACTTCATGACACATAGTTTGGTAAATAACTTGAAGTCACATTGTAACAGAATGTTACATACTCCTTTAAATTTTACTGTAGAAACCCGAACCAACACGGTTACTGTGTGTTGCTAATTTGCCCGAGAGGGCACCACAAGATCCGAGTGGCATCGTCCGAGTAAATGAAAATTATTTGTTATTTAAATGTTGCTCAATCTGGCAACAGGGCACACATGGAAGAAAGCTAACAAGGCAGATGCAGTGACCGGCCGGTTTGGCATAAGCCAACATAGCCCTGCAGGTAAAAGCGTCAGACCATTAGCGTGTGAATGAAGTTTGCGCCATGCCACGAGCAGGTCAAGGAATAAGTACTGCGGTGTGGTAAGTTGATATCTAGCAGAAATCAGGAAAGTTGAATTAAGCTGAACTAGAAGTGAACCACTCAATAACCGTCATCTGGATGTCATATGCCATTTTACAACTGGGTACATGCACCCAGGGGAGCAGTGAAACCTATGGATGGAGATGACTGTGCTCTGCTCAAATAGATACTCAAAGGACTTTCTGCTGAAGTTAACGACTGCAGCTGCTGTTGTGGTGACATACTTTTTATCCTTTACATTGTTGGTTAGTATTGAGTTAAATTAAATTTATATTGATTTATAGAAGTAACTAACCATTGGATAGATTTAACTAAGACTATTCTTACTAACCTAATCTATTTTTTGTTAATTGAGTTAATGAGTATTTATTTTATATAAATCGAACACTACGCAGATTAAATCAAACAACAATGTCAATCAATCAACGTTTATTGGCGTAGTGATACCAACGCCGATGGTATGGCGTGATTAGATGGTGAAACGTTCGAAAGAAAATAAATATTTCTGCCTTCGGTGGGACCTGAACCCACGACCTTCCACTTGCCGGGCGGAGGCTCTACCCACTGAGCTACGAAGGACAATATATAATCTCTTTACGAACGTATATATATTGTTGCCAGTTATTTCGCAGAATGGTGTAGTACATAGACTACTATTTAAACCAAATTGCAAAGAGACTGGTATTAAATTGATCGAAATGCACGTTGCAGCCTATGTATTTATTTTATGTAAGTATATATGCTGCAATGGGCATTTCGATCACGCCATAACATCGGCGCTGGTATCACTACGCCAATAAACGTTGATTGATTGACATTGTTGTTTGATTTAATGAGTACTGTTAAAACAGCTAGGAAGGATAAATTTATAAGCCAGAGAATGAACCCGGGTCTCTCGAAGCTATGTCCATGTAGAATTTGTAGCGTTAATTATAGGCAATGACTAAGAGATGATCTGTATTTGTGTAGAGAATTCCTGTTAGTTAGCTGTCACATTTAGCAGACTGTTGTTAATTAATGTTAATTGATGATTTTAATTTGCGCCAAATGGTTCTAAAGAGATTTAGGACCCAGAATGAACAAGGCTGACATTCCTGGAGAACCCCGAAGTTAGAGTGCATCTGTTAACGCGAGGTTATGAATTAGCTATGGGTTGAAAAATTCAGGTTAAGGATATTTAAGTTTGATTAATTTGAAGTTATACTGTTGTTTTGATTTATGCCTTTAAAATTTAAGTTAATGAAATAACGGTTCTGCAGTTCATCATCTTTGTACAATCTGCTCATGGGAGGTCTAAAGGAGAATAGGTCCACACTACATCGTAAAGATTTCCTTGTTTCCTATTGAAAGATGCTTGCCTATGTGAAAAGTGTTTGAAGTGTAGCAATTGGGGACAAATAAACTTCTGGACACCCACCCCTATTTTTCTTACCCATAGCCAATAAGGACACTTATCCACGATTTGTAACGTTACTTTTACATATTATTATTATTGTAATAATAATATTACTATGTTATTTATTTTTAATAATAATATTACATGTTAATTGTAAAGTAAATTGGAGAAAACTAAATTCGTTACAACGCTCATGAATTACTTAAAGCCAAATTATTCTATAATTTCTATGACAGTACACAATAACATCACATATATTTACAACACTAGAATATCATAAATAGCAAATACCATATTCCATTCCATATATTCACGGCATTTCCGAAACAATCTCTCGCATCCTTAAAGAGGCAAATATCAAAACATTCTAAACCAAAAGAACCTTCAAACTAGGCTCCTGGGAACGAAAACAAATTCAGAACTTAAGATTTCAGGCTCCTTCCACACTAAATACCAGTAAGAGTTTCAAAGTTTGTGGCGATGCAATGTAGTCAAACATTTGTATAATTTTCCTCATTAACGACTTTCAAGAAATGGAGAAAAAACATTGTTAAAAAGAAAAAGATGTTAAACAGAAAGATGTTATTTAGAACAACGTTAGTGAGAGAGTCCTGTATAACACATAAAAAGTTAAATTCATAACATTTGTGAATAATCATAAATACTCAAATTACCAAAATTCGAAGTTTGTCAACTTCTTGAAGCTTCTCCTTCGCAGATTCTGGGTCCGTTTTCTGCAACTCGTCAAATTCCTTCATCATTTTCTTCATCTTTTCTTTTTTCAATACACGGTGATATCTAAATGTAAACATATTTTATAAATACTTTTCCCAAGGTTGATACAAATTCATTAACATCAATGATATTCATAAATGCCAGATACTTTTTGCTTTTGATTTTTTTCTGGCGCTTCGCTTTGGCCTCTTGATATGATAACAGAGCTCGCATCTTCCGCAATTCTCCATGTCGTGCTTTAGCCTGGGGAAACAAAATATAAAAATAAAGTAAGTATTTTGCATCACATGAATTTGTGGCTTTACACCCTAAACAGTATGGTTTGTTTGTGCTTTGTAACACAGAGAAAACTAAAGTCACACTGTGCGAGAGCTTTGAACCTATTGCCTAGGAATTCAAACACACAGGACTATGGGACAGATATCTACTGTTCCATAGAAGTATTGGGTATTAAACCCAGGAATCCATCATGGTAAAGAGAGAACCACATTGCACTTACATTACAGTAGGTACCAAACAGGCATAAGAAATCAGTTGTGGGTAAACACTTAATGTAACCTTCACACACTGGCAGTTCTAGGCTAGGGCTGGGAGGGCCAAATATAACCAGATTTTTTTTTTTAACTATAATGAACGAATTTAAATGGCTGCACTGCACATAGGTGGAAATTTGTGCCCCCCCCCCAAACTTTTTTGCATAGAACTGCCACTGCCTCTACACCATAATGCATTTGTATAAAGCAAGCTTATAGAAAGTAAAAACCACCACATCTACGAGATTAGTTGAAACCGTAAGTGGTTGAGTTAATCAAATTCTTATGATACAAGAACAGTAAAGGTCGGGCTACATCAGAACAAGAAAGGAAATTCTTCAAATAGCACATTATTACATGAACATTGTTTTCTAAAATTTTTCTTCTTGTGTTCTGTGGGGATTTTGACTACGCTTAGTAGACAATTGAATTTTTATAGGGCAAGGACAACTAAAGTCACACTCTTTCCCTACACCTCATACCACTTTGTAAAGCTTTAAATTTAAGATGGCAAACTGTATAAAATTCTGTATTATTAAAAAGTTTAGTTTTATGTTTCAAGGACAGCTCAGACCATGTTACGTAAGGGGCTTCAGCTTTTCACATCATCCAAACCCATTGTCACCTTAGAAACCTTCTTCACTTCAAATAAGAACTTGTAAAAATCATTTTTCAGTTTGATCTCTTTCATAAATGCAAATTCCAGAAAGATACTGAGGAATTTGTTTAATGAAGACCACAGTATGGGTCACAGGAGGGCAACCGGAGGCCTTTTAGACCCATTCGTGTAGCCTTTTAGATGAATCCAAATTTTGCAAACCAAATTCTTTCGTTTTTATTGATATGATTTTGTTCATCTTATTTATTTTAATTATCTTAAATGAAAATTATTTAAAGTACAAAAGATAAAAGAAGTACCTTTGTGTATACCCGATATACATAAAAATTTTTTTTCTTTTAATACGTTCAATATCTATCATTTGTATTAGCTTCTCCATTAAGGCTAGAGCACATTACAAAGCGAATATGAACATTTTTACCGGAAGTATTGAATGAATATTTACTAAATTAATAACCAGTTGGCCATTTCGGTTGAACAGAATCTGAATAATCGGGGTTCTGCTATATATCTAATTAGTGGTATAGGAAAGGGGTTCAGGGGACTCAAGCTCTTCCCCATTGGGTAGAAAATACATTGTTCCTTGTTCTGTTTAACGCTCAATCACATGATCTGTTAAAAAACCTATTTGAGCCTCACCATAATTTTTGAATTGCCATGTCCTTGTATCTAATTGAAAAATTTCTTGACTGTGGCCTCTTTCGATTATAACTAACCTAATGTGGCCATCCAACAGTAAAAGGCTCCCACCCCTGCTATAGAGAATTTGTAACAGCTTAACAATCAATGACTTAACGGCATAGCTTAACATGACCCCTGAGCCACTAACATTAATATGCAGCAAAGTTTACCGAAAACCAAACTTAGTACAGTGGGTTCAAAGGCAGTGGTGGTCATAAGCATTGGACAACCACAGATTTGACAAAATTTTAGCTTAAAAAAATAAATGATGACATCTCTTGTTCAATGGGGGGTTTCGGCAAACCACTTATACTCGCTTGTTCATGTTTTATGGTGCAAGGACAAAAAAAAAAAGCACTTGACACCAGACTACAAGCCTGGGTTTTCTGGCCCGTTGGCAACTGAGCCAACAATCATGGCAACAATCATGGCAATGAAAATCATGGCAATGATTTATATTAACTCAATATGGAAACCTTAGTTTTGACAAGCAGTCTTCAGTGAGAAATATGAAACATGTTTTTACCTCTGCCAAACTCATGGCTTGCAGAGCCTTTTCTTCAGCAACTGTTAATACTTTTTCCTGGTCTAACACATTTTCACTTGTACTCAATAACTTCGAAACCTCCTCTTCTAAAGCATTCTTATTCTGGAAGAATTCACAAAAATCAGCCATTGGAAGAAATCATTAATTAAGACTATTAGCACTTAAAAGAAAACCAAGTTTATAACTTAATCATAAAAACGCAGAGTGGTGAAATTGAGCAAAATTTGTTTAAATAAATCATACTTGAAATCTCTGTACATAATCTTCGGCAGGCTCAAGTCGGAATTCAGGTTTCTTCAATGGAAACACAAGCTGATCAGCCTAAAACAAACCACTCAAAATTAATTAAGCACAAAACATCCAGTTTCTTATACATACCGCTGCCACCATGAAACACATAGAAAAAAAAAGAGTAAGTTGTGTGCATCATTGGATTTTTGAATAAAATATCCAATGCTTTTTACAGCAACACATCAATAGTATTTTATCAGAGATTTTAGTGTATGTCTTCAACATTAGTAGTAAACTTCAAACTAATTTTACTAAAAACAATGAATTTTGAGTTGTTGCATAATGCTATACATACAATTACTTATGAACACTAATTCTAACACTTGCTTTTATGAAACTCATTTATGGAGTTGTGCTTATGAAAATTACTTACGACGGAGTTGTACTTATGAACATTACTTATGACACCTTTGCATTTATATTTGTTCCAGGCAGAACGTTTAATTGAAGGGAGATTATAGAGAAGTATGAGCAAACTGCAATGCACCATTGTGCTAAGTAACTTAACAGTCAAAGAAGTGGAATGTAAATCTATCGATTTCAGATTCAAATCTGAGTTTGTGGGTATTCTTTTCTCTTTAGATTAGGATCCGTCCAAACATATTTGGGGACCCCAGAATCTATAACTTTTGGGGCCTGTTTTTATACAAACTTTTAAATTTCCAGATTTTTAGAATAAAATGGAGTCACATTTTTTACAAATTCCTAATTTAAAAAGCACACGTTTTTATGAACTGTTGTGCTGGTCCCACAAGGTATTCTTCCAAAGGGATTTCAAAAGGATCTAATTTAAAACTTTCGATTTTATAAATTTTGCAAGTTTTTTTTTTATGATCTGTGTGAGTTCGTAGTCAAGACTCCATCATATATAATAAACAAACTCTACCAATTTGTGACCCTTGTTTGGGTAAGGGGGCCCCAAGTGGCCCCCCACCCATCAAAACAGTGCTGCTTTAACACGTTCACGCCGGTGCCGATTTTCATGTTTTTCGCTGTGAGACAGTGCTCGAATTCATACTTCACTTCATCTGGCGGCACAGTATTATTGCATATTCAGTCATTGTGTGTGCAACTGTTGGTCCAGTAACATAGTTTGTGCGTTTACTTCTCAAACTGTGTAATTAGTGCCCTTCTTTCAGCTTGACCACACATTTCTTCCAGTAAGTGGAACTAGAAAGGTCGTTAGCATTTTTCCTTATTTAATTTCTGCCCATATAAATAATAGATAATATGGATATGGAAATAAGCAATTCGTCTGATGAATCTATAAATGGGAGCAGGAGAAATAGATCAAGATTAAGAATACTATCGACCTCTTCTGACGAGGATTTTGCTAATACAAGCAATGAAAGTAAACAGGTATGAAGTGAAAGAATATCCCACGGAGGAAGAAGATTTCGAGTCGGATTCAGAAGAAGAGGATCATGATGAAGAATGGCAACAAATAAGAGAAAGAAGTCTTGAAATAAATGCGTATTCGGAAGAGAAATTTTTAATTGAAAACACTGACTGAAATGACCCTGTTTTTTTATACAAACTATTCTTCACGGATTATATACTAGAAATGATAGTTGAAGAAACAAACAGTTAAGTTTATAATATTGAATTGTTATGTTTACTACTGAATTTTTGTTTTATAAGTTATGTTTATAACGTTGAAATAAAATAAAATAAATCCTACTTTTTTATCAATTAATATGTGTTAAATTTCCAGTATTTACATTTTCAACTATATGGCAATTCTTTCTAGTTACTAAACAAACTACATTTTTGACGGTATGCAGCGTCTAGTCGAATATTCGTGTGACCCACCGGTGGTGCACGCCGCCCGATGGGACAGTCGAGTGTGATCCACCGGTGATGCACGCCGGCGTGAACGTGTTAAACACTTACGGATTTAAAAAAATCTGATTTCTATGAAAAAATAAATGTGGAATGTCCTTCACAACATTCCTTCATCTATTTCTTTCAATTAATTCCTTCACAACATCCCTTCTTTAGCTATGCATACACTTGATTGGTAAGATGCTGGTTATATAACAAACTGTGCTCGCCACATTATTATAAATACTTCATTCAATATATTGAATGTGCAAAAATTAAATTCCAAAATAACAGCGTGCAATGCATTCTGCCTATAATCATATTCTAAGGACTGGGAAAACATATTATTACAAAGTTGAACCAAATACACTTCATAATGAAGTTATTTAATTTGGATCTAACATTATTCTTAATAATATCATGGTAAACAAATTACCACATGACACTACAGATTAAGAATATAGATAACCAACAAGAAACTATAAGTTGCGCCATTATTGCTTCAGTTAGTCATGAAAAATTTTCAAAGGTCATTTCAAGGGCACAAAAGCCCATATTGTTTCCACAAGCTAAAAAAAAACCTATTCTCTCTATTTCAAGACCATCTGTATTTGTGCATATAATATTCTTTAGCATTAATGGATTTTCAAAAACAGTACTATTTTCAAGTTTTGGATGCAACATATAGCCAAGGTTGGAAAAATAGAAAAATACGATTATACATAAGTTCGCTTAAAACAAGTTAACATTATAGACGAGTTTAGTAAACATGAGTGTTATAGAAAATCTGCCAGGACCGCAGAAAATACTATTATAGAAGGATTTATCATAACATGAAGTATCGTTAGACGCAAATTTTGTTGTATTACAATAAAATAAATACTAAAAAATTTCCTCAGCATGAAGACCATAATTTTACTTACTATACGGTTTGTTCGAACGACGTTATCCCACTTTTTGACATCTTCCGATACTTTTTTATAGGCTATGGACCTTTTAATCTGTCAGAGAAAAAATATACAAGAAAATAATTAACAATATGCTGAATACCATGACAAAAAAATTAAATCAAAGTAATATTTCATGACAAAATTATTTCTAAAAATATTCCCCCCCCCCTTCTAATGATGGGGAAAACGGCAAGAACAGGTGAAATTGACTGCAAACTGAGCAAATAGATGGTAAATGACAGACAGAAATCATGCAAAGTTGACCATGCAATATTTAAAAGAGTTACTACTGCAAACAATATATGAGTGCTTAGAAAACACAGTGCGCTCAATTTATACCAGTTCTTTGTAAAATCAAAGGCAGTTCAACGATAAGTTTCTAATTGAATTTTTATAGCGCCAGGACAACAAATGTCACGTTGGGACCAAGTAAATGGCAACAACAACAACACACAAATCAAATACAACTTAAAGAAATTACATATCACTTCAAACTAACTAAAGAAGACGGACCGGCGAGGCATAAACGGAAAGTTTAACGCCAGTCCATTGGGACTGGCGTGGCGTTTAACGTGTTAATAACTAGTTGAGAATTTATGTTGCGTACCAATGACCACTGAAAGGGAAATTTTAACAGCAGGGAGGCAAACATCTCAAAACAAACACGCATGAAGCAAATTGCAAAAAATTATGATCCAGCAACTGACCGATAATGATGTAACTCCACAAAATAATTTCCATACCTAGTATATACATGTCACTATGCAATTCCATAATTATTTTACATAAGCCTAAACTAATATGTAAGAAAAGCAAATAAAATAAACGTGCACCTATTACATAAAAACAAATATTAATTTCTCTTAATGACCGCTACTTCAAATAATGTAATTTATATAAAAATGAGTCCTTTTCGATAGGTGCAATTTTATAATAACTTCCTGTCTAACATCTCGATTATAATTATTTGATTTTTACTAGTAAGGATTCAAATTTGGCAAGAAATTGAATGCGTAACTGTCATTCAACCTTGCTTTTGCTTTTAGCTGTGTAATAAAGTTATGGAAACGATGACCAAAATGAGGTTCCATCGGTCCCTAAAAAAAGTGAAAGACGATGTTCAGGAATCGAGCCAGTTTTTTCCCCTTAAATCATTTTGCAAACTAGCCTTCTACCAGTCCACTGCAAGCCCAACCTAGCATTTGAAATGAATATTTACATAGACAATCAGCACTTACGTGTGTCTGGTATTTTATTTACTCCAGGTGATTTGTACATTTTATTTTTTAGCATGTATATTCATTAAAGAAGCTTCGTGAACATGAATTTGTTCTGATAAAGTGTGAAGTAAAAAGAAGCGACTCCTCTTTGATTTTTCCTTGACCCAATGCTGCTGAAGTAATGACATTACTATATCACAATACAAGAGTGGCCCTTTTCTCTCGCATCCGCATCTTTCAAGTGAAACAGCATACCCTCTACGGTCTTTGTGCCATAAAGATTCAACTAACAATTAAACACTTCACTGATCAACCAAACTTCTCTGCCTTAATTCAACCTGAATTCATGCTGACTTCAACTATCCTTGCTTCCTTCCTTCCTTCCTCTCTGAATTTCTGCACGAAGGAAATTTTGAACTTAAATGTTATTCAATCCCTCTCAATTATCTTCTTCACGCTGTGCTTACAGGGTTCCCCCCCGATTCTTACAACATCAATACTTTTTGCACAATAACTCCAAAGAGAAAAGTAGATAATCATGTTCAAGCACTTACCCTATCAGCCACTGGTTTAGTAAGAGGTCTGTCGAGTTTCTTTTCCTTTGCAGCACGTTTGAATTGTTGTTTGATGGTCTGAAGGCGAGTGCTTTTCTGCAAGGTTTTCAACAGGTCGTTAAGTTTTATTTTTTCCTTTCCCACTAGAAATAAAAACGATACTCTTACATTACTTTCATTCACAATCAGTTCACATCACAAGGGTTCAGACAGACGAACTTAGTAACCAACAATGCTAAGAAAGATTTGAATTTTTTATGGAACAAAGATAGCAAGGGTCATGCTGAGCTGGGTGCTACAGTTTTCCAAGGACTCAAAACTTCTTAAGGACTAGGGGACCGACCACTGGACTATAGTGAACAGTCTGTCGGTAGAGCCTTGATTATACTGGGCGAGTTTACAAGCTCCCTGTTGGCAAATTTACTCACTACTGCTAAACTTACTATGTAATACAGTTTTATAGTTCACGTCGCTCGCTCAGCTAGTGCTAGTGAAATTGAAGAGTGGGCTACTTTTCACACTGCTCACCGGGTTTTCTCAAATTTGATTGGCTGAAATAAACTCTCGAAAGAGGTAGGTGGAGTTGAAAGCCAGTTTAGAAAAATCACTGTTAGTAGTCGTCTACCGAGCACCTCTGCTACGCATTTTTACTGAGCACGAGTCAGCAAGTTTTACAAGCTGTGTGTGTAATCAATACTCACTGGTGGTCGTTTGGCTAGTTATTTTATGGTGCAAGGGCAGCAATGATCATTCTGCGCCAATCAAGACAAGACTCACTGAGAGAGTTGCAACTTACTCACATGCTGACTAGTTTACAAGTCAGAAAGGAGCACATAAACTCGCCCAATGCAACTGAGGCTTAAGCGTTCATTTCTTTTTTGGAGCAGTTGAAAGTCGAACCTGGGTTAACCTTGTGTTAGGCAAACACGTTTAGTAAGAATCCACTGATTCAAGAAAAGTGGGGCCATGAAAACAGAGGCTTTCGATTTTTAGAATTTCAATTATTACAATTTCCCGAAACTTACGCAAAATTTACTTTATTCAGGAGGTTGTGGTGCTCTGGGTTCAATGTCAGAACCAAGAAGGGGGTGTACAGATGGTAGTCCCCATCTAGTAATCATACACTGATTTAAGAAAAATAATGGGGCTTCAAAAAAAAATAAGGTCTCACTTTTTAAAAATAACTGAGGCGACTTTTCAAAATTTCCCTTCATGACGGAAAGACATGCATACCATGACTTCGCTATTTTGGAGGAATGTTTGGAAAGTAATCATTTAATTATTAATTTCCAAACATTCCTCCATTAATGAAAAAATTGTTTTTTCCAAAACGACAGAGTCACGGTACGGATGTGTATTTGCAATGATGACACGTTTTGAAAATTGCTACGGTTACCATAATCTGGAACAGTACCACTTTAATAATGTAAAAAAAAACATAATATTTTATTAAATGTAATTGGCTGGAGGGTGGCTAAACTGCCTAAGAGCTCATAAATCCTGGCCCTGGTCAGAAAAATATAAAAGATATATCTGGAGAAAAATAAAAAATAAACTGCTAGCAAAATTAATTTCCGGTATTAAAATGAAATTTCTTTTGTCAGAAGGGTTTAACAAAAAAGTACCCACAGAGACACATGACTTTAATCAGCATTTGTTAAGTTTATGTCGGGAGATGTTTTAACACCGTGCTCATGGTGATTGAAAAACTCTTGGAATTACATGTTTTAAATCTTACAGGAAGCGTTGCGGCCGTAGAATTTGGAAAAAATAAACTCTGGCTGGACATTGTTTATAGAGTGAAGAGACAATGACCAGTTTCACACGTTTGCTTAAGGAAGAACTGAGTATGAGATTGATGTACACATATTGTTTAGTCACATTTCTATAGCTAAATTTAGCAAGTTATGTGGCCACACTATCAAGGTTAGTGTGGTAAATGGGAAATCATGCAACAAATAAGTAGAAGTTCCCATGCATGCGTTTAGTTCCTTGTGATATATACTGTGCAGACACTAGTACACAAATCGGAAGTGTTTAAACATCGAATGTCTGCAAAATGTGTTTTTTTCATCAAAAAAATAAATAAATAAAAAAAATTTTGAGAAGCAGGTACAAAATTGCATATGAGGATCTTGCAGCGGGTTTTCCATAGTTTTTTGGCATCGACCGTAAAACTGTAAGATGGAGTTAAAATCCATACAAACTATGGAAAATCCGTACAAGTTGGCATCTTTGGTCAAACCTTTATGAGTAAAAAAAATTTCTAACTCGAATTAAAAAAAAAAATTAATTTCACAATTCTTCTACAACCTGCGTTCCCACTTACTGTGGATCGTTTGGTTTTAAGGCTCTAGGACTACAACGGTCATGCTGCACCAGGACCTACAATTTTCCGATAAATCCAAATCTCTTGGACCAACAGTTTTCCGAAGAATCCGAACCTCTTGAGGTCCAGGGAACCAAACCTCAGACTACACTGAGCGGTGCAATCTTTATGAGATGACTGGGAAAGCGTTCTTTGCACCACTGCGAGTCGAACCCGAGTTAACGGCGCACTAGGCGAACGCGTTACCACACTGAGCCACTGCAGGGCCAAGAAATTCAGTTTTTATCTGACTTTTAGGGACGTCTTCAAATTCTCTGACGATTCCAGGTTGCGTGGGGGAACCCTGCACAACCTCCCTTCTTCGACTAAGCAGTTCCTTAATTGACAAATTATTGTGACTAACATTTGTTTTACTGGCTTACCTTCGGTAAGATTAAACTCCGATATATTTTCATTTGCTTCAGATCTTTGAACCATTTTTGTTTTTTTCCTATAAAACAAAACACAGATAACAAATATTAATAATTTTATAAATTAACAATATTATTATTATATTCATAAATAATATAAAGAGGAATAGTCGTTTTTAATAATATTCAAAAAGTAACAAGTGAAAAAGCGGAACTTGGGGAAAATGTAACTGTGTCAGTTGGAACACGTGTAGATTTAATTGCATAGTAATGCACCCCGATAGCACTCTGCACGATCATTTTTGTATTAGACATCATAGCAGTCGGGCACATTTCTGTAACTCCGTGTGGCATGTTCTTTATGAAATGTTTTACTATATACATATAATTACTATATTCACATGTGCGTGAATGCAAGGCAACAGCAAATCCATCCATCGAAAACTGCAGACAAGCCAAAGGAAAAACTGGCAGTATAAAAAATAGTTATAATACTAATACTTTCCTCTAGCTTTCGTACTATAGTGAAATTTGTCTACAACAATAGGTGCTAGTGCAGAACATGCTACCATGTTCTCTCTTCCCTTTAAACCGTTCCAAAATTGAAGTTATTAGACTTGTGATGTCATACATTAGCATCTGTATGATATTTTCTTTACAGACAGATGACATCGGAACATAAATGAGTACTCACTTTTTTTCACTGATTGCTAGCATTTCTAATTCAACAGTTTCTGGATCTTGGATTGTCTAGGTGTACGGAGCACTCCCCACCCCTCACAAGGCATTCACCGATTCAGGAAAAATACTGTATAAAAAAAAAACTATGGAAACGACCTTTCCAGCATGGTGTAAAGTTGCCACGGCCTGTGCCATTCACTTTTCACGACGGTATCGTATTCTGAACTTTCACCCAACAATATTTTTCGTTAATACCAAACAGTATACTGTGTATCAGGTTTAACTTTGTCCGCATTAATGCATATTTCTTTCTTGTCTCTGTTGCCAATCCTACCACCAACCTCCTCCTTGGATTGCATCATCATGAATTGTGGTTTTGCAAGTTCGCTTTATTTACGATCGCCATGATGGATTACTGTTTACAAATGGACAACATATTTGTGTTACACTGATTCAACCCTTTTAATATTCAGGTAGCATCTCGAGAGTCTAACAACATTAAGTCGGGGGGGGGCACTCTTCACACCTTGTCTATAACAATATCTATTCCATGTCCCTTGACCATCGTCGTAAGATTTCACTGTATTTTTAGCTTCTAATTTTTGGTACCGTGCGTTCGCGCTCAGTTGACGCGTGATACCGTTAGCAGACGGGTTAGTCCATTGCAGTTTAGGGAAGGCCGTCTTGGAGGAACTGGTTTTTCCCGCGCGAAAAACCAGTTTCGGCAAGACGCCCTTCCCTAAACTGCAATGGACTAACCCGTCTGCTAACGGTATCACACGCCAACTGAGCGCGAACACACAATATGTCTAGTTATTTCATATATAACTTTCCATTCTTTTCTTGCCAATGTAACCCAAGACACATATTTACCCTCAAGCGTTCGAGCATTAAGCTTTTGAAACGGAAAAAAAAAACACACTCGCAAACAAAAAATAATTTAACTGTCGAAGAGAAACTGGCAGTAATTAATTCTCAAAGATTATACTTTAAAAACAAATTCTGCAAACCTTCGTAAGGGACACCTTTGAATAGCGAAAAGATTCTAAAGTTCCAAGGTGTCCGTCATTCAAAGCTTTTACTGTATTTAAAAGAAAATTTAATCGATTTATTAATTCTATTTCAGTTAATTAATAATTTTAAATATCAAAAACAATTACTTACATTTTTGCCGGTATGTTTATAAAATGAAAAAATTATTCAATAATAAACGAAACGTGGGAGATAAGTGTCCACTTTTCTAAGATGATAGTGATGAAATCGATAATGCCAACTTTAGAACCATGGAAGATTTGAAGGGAAAAAGATAATGTCCGTCGCCGTTTCTTGAATCTTTTGCTTATAAAAACGATAACGCTTTTATTTTTATTGTGCATTAAAAAAGGTAATGAAAAACAAAACATGTAGATTTTCTGCTAATTCCCATATCGCACCAATGTCCTTGCAATCTTATATTTAGATCAAACACTTTTCTAAATTGAGTTTTAAAGCAACTGTGGATCCATGACACAATGCACAGCAGTTCTGGAATTACATAATTTCAAATTATTCCTAAATACTTAAAGTAATACGAAAAGTCAGGCAAAAGTTATATATTTACTACAATCTTGTTAATAAGTTGATCAAAATCTCAATATATTCCAATGCCTATTTTTCTGGTGCGCATCGTCTGCTGAAAAGCGTTATATTGCCATGTTTTCGCAATTCCATTCTACATTACAGCTGTCATCAATTTCCATCATAAGCGCTTACTTTCCCACTTCTTCATTTTGGACTTTTGGAGTCAATATTTATCTTCGTTGTACGTCTAAAGTCTACCTTCATTTCTGCAAATTCTGTGCCTGGGACAACCCTTTATAGAAATATAGGGCTACATTCTGCAGCCGCCCTTCCCATGGCCAATTCGACAACCAACAACAACAACAAATATTCACATGAATGTATACGAGAATCTGGCAATGCTTTTTCCCGCGATATTCGTTGTTTAGAAACCTTGCGATTTCAATTTAAAGACCCCGTAGAAGGACGCTGGTGAAAAACCCGCGTAAACAGCTTTATTTTTCTGAAGTAACGGTGTTTTGTGTTTTGGGGAAGGACTGTCGGTGCACCATGTTGTCGGTAAGATAACTGTTTCTATGATTAATATTTCTGTTTTTCATTAATATTTTGTTGTCAGTAACATTTTAACGG
>QLNU02014802.1:74048187-74069573 GCA_006491805.2 Dysdera silvatica | reverse complement strand
GTCATTTGTTTTACGATGCTGCTGTTGTGAGTAAACACTAATTCTTTTTCCTTTTATAGATATTATAAATATATTTTATAATAGATGATAAATAACAGTTTCAAAACTATATTTCATGAATAAATAATATTTTAATAGAAATTACAGTCTTCTGAGCATCTTCAAGTGTGCCTTTGTCCTAAGGAATGTAATAATACTACGCCTAAAAATAAATAGCATGTTATAAACAAAAAATTTAATTATAAGAAATGCTCACCTTGAATCAATGTCTAATAGGAAAATACTTACAACTCTAAAAATTAATAACCCTTCATGGTATGATACTTCCGAAAACATTGTGGTAGATGTAAAGCTACTTTACACTTCGTGCATTCCCACTTCGTTTCGCTGCGTATTTCGTGTTTATAAAAAACTTTACACATCCTTGTTGGGTGTTCCTTTCGAGGCGTCAGATCGATATTTTTTGGGAAACGAGCCCAGTATCGTGCTTGGAGTTGAAGAGGTATTTCACCTAATGTAGATTTCCCACGCATTTTGTAGTCCGGTAATTGGACATTTTGTAAAATTGCCTCTGCTACATTTATTCGGTAATGAATATAAATCTCCCTTTTTCGACTGTGCATTATTTTATGCATAATATAGGTATTGAACAGAGCCATGTCTGACACATAAGAGAAAAGTTTTCGGTATCCTTTGATGACTTTTCTCACGATTGGGAAACAGGCTAACATCTGAGCTTGGTGATCAACTGCACCCATTCCCTTATTATATTTCAGGATATATTTGGGCTTCATTACTTTTTGTAATTATTTGTCTGATTATTCAACCATCTCTATACTTTCATGTTTCGTTGATATCATATACACGTCGTGCTTGTCCTTCCATCTCAGAAGTAGCAAATTATTACAACTCCTCTATACACGTTCTCCTTTCTTCAAAATATTCTTTTTAATGTCTTTTGGCATCTTCCTCCTATTCTTGCGTACTGTCCTGATAATGTTTATGTTTTTCTGGTGTAATTTTAACCCCTTCCCTTAGTCAAACCTGAGTCTGACTCATGATATTCATGTTTGGACCAAAATCTTCATCACGAATCAGACTCGTTAAAGTACGTGAAGGGGTTAAACAATAAAAAAAATTTCTTTTAGGTTAAAGCATTTCCACTCATTAGTGTGTGCAGAGTTTCAAGGAGGGAGCAAAACCATAGTGAAGCTTATGGAAATCTATAGGCCAGGAGCAGGAGGGTCAAAAAGGGTTTGGGAATTCTGATGTGCATGGATTCTGTTTCAAAAGCTTTTGCCCTCATATGGGATGTCAATGGTAATTAAAATTAATTAAGCCTGTTTTTGTTCCTATATATAGGCAAAGAGCGAGAAGGATGTTACAGAGGGATGCAATTCTGCTACTGAAAAGTGCTGCAATGATGAAAATGGACTTTGTATGCATCAGCGGAAGATACGAGAAATATTGGCCTACACCGAGGAATACGAAGCTTGGTTGGTGAAAGAGATACAGAAACTTGAACTGTCCAAAAATGATGATGATGATAGTTATGAGGATGCGAGTAGCGATGACAGTGATGATGAATATAAAGGCGACTCTGACGTCAGCAGCAAAGAAGATAGCAGCGATGAAAGCGTGTATGAAATCCCTGTCAGGGGTAATGGAGCTGCTTACTCTTCAGTGAGCGACGAAGTGCCCTGTAAGCAAACGTTTAACAAAAACTCTTGTTTAAATAGTGTTATACTTAAATTGGCAACAAATTAATTTTGGGTATGAAATTAGGAATTAACTGTTTGCTTGCTTACTTAACCACGTGATCTACTCATCTCTGCAAAATATTTCTCTCACAGTATAAGGTAAAACTTTACTTTATAAGGCAATTGGCAGCATAGGGAATTGGTATGTCTGTCCAACTTGCTGTGACCTGGGATTAATTCTAATGGAACCCCAAAATATGTATCGTTTTTCCTGTGCATCCTAGTCTGGGAATTTGAGCCCCTAAGAAATGAGATGTTTGAAATACTTGGGAAAATTGTAAGTCCCAGCACGGCATGACCTTAGGTCGCCTCCTACTGTAAAACCCAGCGTTTAAAATGTTAGGAGATTGGACATTTTAAATCTATAGTGTATTGCTTCCATTCCTTCAAATTGGCAGTGCAAATAAAAGGGATAACCTCCAGAGTTTTCAAAGAATTTTGAAAGAACCGGGGTTAAATCCAGTCAATCTGCGAACACATAAATGTTGAAGAATAGAAATGCCCGAAATTATGTAAATTTGTGCACCAAGTGGCAATGGATCAGATTTCTTCGAAAATTGCCCAGGTGCTGGCATTATTCAAAAATTTTCATGTACTTTGTCATTTTATAAAAATTCAATGAATTTATAATTTGGCATAGGATAATGTTTGTTAAGCTTCATTTTTCTCACTTTCAATATTTGTGAATAAGTTTGTTTCCGTATTTGCAAGATTTTTGCTGTTCATTAATCTGTAAACATCACCACATCGGGCCCTGCGGTGGCGCAGTGTGGTAACGCGTTCTCCTAGTGCGCCGCTAATCCGGGTTCGACTCCCAGCAGTGCAAAGAACGCTTACTCAGAGATCTCATAAAGATCGCACTGCTCACTGTAGTCCGGGGTTTGGTTCCCTAGGCCTTAAGAGGTTCGGATTCCTCGGAAAACAGTAGGTCCCGGCGCAGCATGACCACTGTAGTCTTTGAGCCGTAAAACCAAAAAAAGCAAGCAATCACCACATCGCGTAGAATCATGACAGTTATGACTCTTGTAATTTTAACGTTCCATTACGTAATTACACAGTTTGTGATTGTTGCATTTGGGGACATCAGAGATGTCGTTGACATGCTATAATAACACGTAAAATACGTGAGATAGAAGGAAAGGGCTCAATATTTTTTTAAAAAAATACGGTGTCCCACGGATCCGCTATTTAGTATGGGAAAAAAGTTTTACTTCTGGGGACCCACATTTTCCAATAAATACCCCTATATTTTAAACATGGCGAGACCTGAGCACCGAGAGAGACACCCCTGGGCCATATAGTGTTCCAGTTGCTGTCATTCCACAAAGAATGGTAGCCTGATCTATATTCTGGATTTTTTAATTTACCCTTATAGAAAAGTAGCTTGGGAGCTAATGTTGTTTTGTCACAAGGCCAATGCTGTTTATGACCAGACATTATCATGCGTTGAGAAATATTATAGCCTTCATTTTTCTATGTTGTAAATTTTGTTTTTTGGAAAATAATTTACTAGTTGGAGGTGAAGCGAGGTACCCGAAACGCAATCTTCCTCAGAAAAATTACCAAGAGGACGAAATGTCTGATGATGATGAATATTTGTGTAAGTGATTTTTCAATTGTTTCCGCTTGGAATTTGCTTTGTGGAACGATTTTCAATAATTTTATATTTATGTTTCGTTTATTTATTTATTTATTTTTTTCAGTTTGTGCCGATTGCAAAGCTTCACACAAAGGTGCTTGCCCAGTGCATGAACCCATGTTACTAATAAAAGACACTCCGGTAAAAAATACTTTTGTATCACTTTATATATATACCATATTATCTGTAATACCACTTAATATCAATAATCATATTTTCTATGCTATCTTGAACAGAATTGTAAGCATTTTCAATTAGCATACACTTAACCAAAATGGCCTGCTGAACTTTGTTTAACTGGTATTGGGCACTTGTTCAATGCTTTTGGTGAAAATGCATATATATATTTATTTTCAAATGTAGTCAGGCATTAAGAGAGAAACACAACTATTGGATATTTATAAAGTTATATATGTGTACATACATACAAAGGTATCAAACTATTTTTAAAGCAGTCAATGTCTTATGTTACCTTAATAATATCTTACGTTATTTTAATGGGTTTTTTTACGATCCATATATTAGTAGCTTAATAATAATGTGACAACTTTTTGTTTTTTAATAAATGTGATTTTTTTGCGCCTTTACATTGAAAATTGAATTTCCAGATTATCCGAAATTGTGTCCACCCCCTTTATTTCAGATAATCAAGTATCTATTGTACTTTCTGATAAACTAATGTAGTTTAAAAGTTTCTGAAGGTTTTGCAATCGTAAGAATTAAACGTTTACGAAGGCAGAACGAATTTAATTGGAGCTTAATTTATTATATTGGGCAGGTGTTTATATATAATTAAGTACAGTAGAACCTGGTGAAGTGACCACTTTTTATAATAAAGAACTTGTGGGGACTGTCATGCTAATATTAAAGTCTTGTGTATGGTGACCACCTGTCTATGGTAACCATTGCATCCAGTCCCAAGGGTAGCCACTTTAGGCTAGTTTTACTGTATATATGTGTAATTAAGTGTATAAACTTATATATAATCTAAGATCAGTTTCGCCAATGTTCGTTCATTTTGTTTCCCCAGTGTAGTGAAAAGAAAATTACTAGATGGAATCAGTGCTCACTCTAGGCTTATTTCGCAAGGTGAAGTGCCCTGCCCGCCCTTTTATGAAAATACATGGCACCCCACCTGCCCTTGTAAAATAAATTAGCGTCCTGATATGCACCTGGTAATTAGCATCTGCATCCTACTGGAAATCTACCCTTTTCCCAAAACACACCACCAAAAATATATCTTTGGTTCTATATGTCTCGCCTGCTTATAACGAAATCCTCTCTATAATGAAGATTTTTTGGTCTCGTCCGATTTCCTATACTTACGCCATAAGATGTAGCGAACCAAAAGCTTGATCCTTTGTGGTTCGTAATAGTGAGGTTCGACTGTAGTTTAAATGCAGTGGTTAGTCAAGTCTTGTTTTCCATCAAGAAAGGATAAATAAAATGATTTGTTAAAAGAAGGGTTTTAATTAATAATCTAGTCAATGCTAATTATATACAGTGTTAATGAACGCATGTAAAGATTTTTTGATAGAGTGCCCCAAAAATGATAAAGTGCCCTTTTCTGATCTTAGAATGAACACGGATGGAACAATGTGTGATTCAATAACTGAAAATGACTAGGATCGTTACCGTATAATTTGCTTTTTTATCAAGTTTTTTTTAAACAAATTTTGTTTTATGGAATGGGCTGAGCTGAAAGGTGTTAGTGGAAAAGAAACGTACATTTACGAAATCCTATTTGACCACAAGAAGGTGTGGAGGGTTTATTCAAATACCATTAAGATTTTGATACCTCACTTTTATATCGTTTGTACTAGAACTTGTGTTTTAGAGAGAGAGAGAGTGAAATAAAAATAAGGGTGGCCACGTATTGCTCTGTTCAGTGGCTCAAGGATTCAGGCATGTGGACGGTTACTCAAAGGTCACAAGTTCAAATCTAGTTTAATTACATTGATTTCTTTCCTTTTAAAACACTGGTGCTAGTTATGACCCTTGCAAAGCGTGAAGTATAAAAATTTTAATTGTGTTAAAATCTTGTTTGCTGTATTAAAATTATCAATTTTCATGGGTTGTGGTTCTGGTGTCCAGTTGAACTATATTTTTCATCTGAGACAGCACATCGAAATGAAAAATGGGATATACTTTCTGTATTACTTTATGGACACAAATATGAATGAATTAACTATTCGGTTATATAATGTGTATTGCAGAATAATATAATTTAACATTTCGCTATTTTGTGATCATTTGCAATTGAATAGTTATTCATTTGGGGACAAGTTAAATTTACATGAAATGTGAATCATAGTGCTTTGAGAAAAGTGAATGAATTATTCCAATAGGTCCCTAACGATGGATCCGTGGCTGATCGGGCCGTAAAAACGCTGCCGTGCATCTTATCTCTAGGTGCTTCAAACGTTAAAAGTGCTGGGTTGGGCGTTTGGACTAACTGCCCTTTGCCTAAAGGACGAGTCTTCGGGCCCTATGAAGGTAAAATTGTTCAAGATGGGAAAGAAGCCAGCAAGAGGGGCTATTCCTGGCTCGTAAGTATTTTACCCCATGTAACAACTCACCGGAAGAAAAAAAAAGTTCAATTGAAAATATATATGCAGGGGTGATTATGTTCTGGGAATTTGTGCAAATTTCAGAAATTTCAACTTTCCTCTTCCGGGACTTCCTTTTAAAAATTAGAAAAATTTCAATTCGTTTCCTGTAATTTTTTGTGTTCCTTTGGAAATCAGTCTTTACCAAAAATATTATGTAACTTTTCAGGGAATTTTCTGGTATGTTCAGGGAATCTGGTTTGTACTATCACCTCTGTATATATATACACACACACAGACTTGTCACAACGTTATGGATCACCTATTAACGTAGTGCTGATTCAAAGAAGCCTTTGAGCTTTTCTGTAGGGATGCTATGTTATGCAACCACAAGGGATTCTCATAGATCAGTGATCCTTAATAAGCGGTCAAGGTCTGGTCCACAAACAGTAAAAACTGGCCCAACTACAAAGAAAGAAAAAAAAAATGAAAATTTTTTCCAGGGAGGAGGGGACCTAAAGCTCTTACCTCAATGCTATTTCATTGAATCAGAAAATTTCTAGAAGGGATAGGTCCCACTAGCTCTTTAGTGTCTATATAGTGTGCGAGAGAATTTTGCTTTCATGTCTTCTGGCCCACCGACCGAAAAAAAAAAAGATCCAAAGTGACCCACGATTGAAACTGAGAACCACTGTTGTGGATCATCAGTGATAGATCCATACGTCGAACCAATTGGTCAAGGTAGCCTCGATGAAATTCAATGGTATTGATGTCTAATGAGTATAGTGGCTAAGATGGTAAGCTAAAGTTGTAGCGATTCCTCAACAGGCTCATTGCAACTCCGTTCTTACAGACATTTGGCAATGAGTCACACGTACAACCAACTCCTTGGAATTTCCACCAAAAACGAAAGATACAAGCATTATCCAACTTCGAACCCTCTCCCATATATTTTCATTTAATGGGCAAAAACTGTCAAGAAAGACAGCTCAACGTTAACATAACTCACAGCAAGTTCTCCCCTCTGTGGGGTCAAACTGACCAATAGAAATTTATATAAACTATTGCGTCAGTACTCAATTGTCCAATCACGGTCCACAAAAATCATTCGAAGTAAAGTTTCAGACCGATCGACACCTTCTTGCTCCTTAGCTTTCGACCCGAAAAGACGGTCGCTTCTAGCCGTAATAACGATCCTCGATATGTAACTTACGCAATCTAACGAACGCCTGTCATCATGCTGTGGCCAGTGTATGCTCTTCATCCTCCAAGTAAATATCATGTTTAATGTGCATCCTCTCTCTCGTCTACCTGCATTCAAAGCCATGAAAAATGCCTTCTGAGATAACAGTCACACTACGCCACATGACATACGCCAACCGGCACCTGGTCAGATGTCAATAACACACACACCACGGTGCAGCAGTTGGTGACCCATCATACCTCGCGGCAAAGTCATGGAAATGCTTTTCAAACCATTCTCGATGCATTATGCTGGCATAGTGGTCACTCGTTCATCTATCATACTGTTAGTCCGAGTTTGATTCCAGTCATATCATAGAAAGTGCCTACTCTCTCTCTTTTTAAATCTGTTGTTCCCTAAACAGCAGAGGTTTGGATTTCTCGGAAGATTGTAAGTTCCACTAAAGCATTACCGTAGCTATCCTTGCACAGTTAAATATGAAAAACATCCTCCTTGCATATGTATAGCAACGTCATAAGGAACATTATCTTGAAAGCAACCCATGCTATTAGAGTAAACGGTCAGGAGTGGGTGTGCCTGATCCATCACAATGTCTGAGTAGCATGAAGCATTCATTGTACGATTAAAGAGGATGGTTGCTCCCAATTTTTGCTATGAAAACGTACCCAGCACTACTGCCTTCTATTTCTTCTCATTTTGGATCATTTCCGTTTTCAGTGCCTTGTTGAGTTCTCAATCGATCCTCCACTCTATTAAGCAAAAGATGTCTCTCTCTCTTCCACTGTTGATGGCCCGTCTTGTTTCGGATGTAAATTCATCCTGTAATCGTTGTCTGGAGTGAACAGAGACTGCAGAAACCAGAGTTTATTGGATTGTCGTCTGCAATATACTTTTCATTGTTTCCTATATTAAATGCATTATATATCTGGCCGCTGTGACTAATCTAGTCGATCATACTGGTCAAGAGAGAACTTGCTGCCTACAGCAGGGATCAAAATTAACTTTTTAAATCAGGTGCACTAAATACTAGTTAGGTGTACAAGTAACAGAACAGAAAGTAAACTTCAACATTAAAAACAGGTAAAATGTAAGTGTAGCAATTATATTTAAGCACGTAAGCTAAAGGAATTACACTTTTCAAAATCATTGAATGTTCGTTTGTAATAAACAAAAAAAAAAAAAAAAAAATTCAAAGCAAACGCAGATACATTGAGAAAATTCTATAAAATTATTCCACGAGTCACTGTTCTTGAGAAGTAAACGTAAGTAGCCATGGTTTTGAAAAGTCACTGTGTGCACCCAAATTAAAAATTGATGTGCACAAATAAAATGTCATGTGTGCAAGGCACCCGCTAATTTCGAACCCTGGCATATAGTTGTCAATGCCCCATTTACGTTCATCGATTACATTTGAAATGCTTTTACTGAGGATGAATAGAAAATAATAGCATTGTGTCCTGAAACGTTACGTTGCGGTTCTAGAGGTTTGTTTTATGCGTATCTTATGCAGGAAGTGGTTTGTTTATTATTAATGTGAAATTTGTTCGTTATTTGATCTTACTCCAATCGCCATTTTTAATGAGCAAGCAGACTTGCAATATTAAACGAAATTAGCTAAAGAAATAATAGCCAGAAGTGAGTTCACAGAAGGTTTTTGTTTTTTATTATTTCCTTACAATTACGTCATGCAAGTCTCACCAATAATGAATCTAAAATACCAATTTCAAAATAATAAATATTGACCGAAGCACCTAATAGCACAAACTTTTTTTTTTTTTTTCCAAATGTTAATTGTTTTCAATCTTGTTAAAAATTGGGACAGATTCTTCATCTTTAACTTTATTTTCCGAATTGTGCTTTTGTATTTACATGTTGTACTGACGTAGAAATTGCTTTTTTCAGGTGAGAAAGCATGGGAAAGCTCTCCACTATATCGATGCATCGGACATACGTACGTCGAATTGGCTGCGCTTCGTCAACTGTGCTGTGTCGGAGGAGCGCCAAAATCTGGTAGCGTTCCAGTATCGGGGACAAATATACTACCGCACGTATAAGGATGTCCTCCCGCACTGTGAGCTGATGGTCTGGTATGGAGACAGTTATGCGAAGGATTTGGGAATCGATTTGTCGAAGGTTAAGGGTCCCGCTCCTCCGAAGCTAAGTAAGTTTATGCTTAAATTATTTTCACGCATTGATCTTTGCGAGATAGGGGAAATAAACAGAAAATTTTCGATGAATAGACAATTGCTCGGTGTGTGTTTTTGTGAAATTCGCTGAAAGTGTGAATTATGTAGCTAGTTATAGAATGGCATGAGTAGCAGTTACAACGGACATATATTTCACCAGAGAATTAGCACATAGTCAAAAACTTAACACACTGTCATAAAATAAGGTGTATGAATGAAACAGGCCAAATACTTCCCCAACTGGAAATGATGATCCCCCCCACTATTGGAATGCTCAGTTTTATACTGTTTGTGTAAGTTTCATGTAAATTTCATGTTTTTGTAGACAAGTAACCCTCTATTTTTACCTTAATTTATGGTTGTTAGTTGGATTTTAATGGTGTGCTGTTGTTTTGCTATTTAATTTACGAAATCAGTCTATTTCGTTTAATCCTTCATACTCATTTGTTGTTTTTTGTATTGATATGTGTCAAATCTCTTTTAACCAATTGGGTGTAGTCTCTTTTGAATCTTTTATATAATCTTCGTTGGTTTAGACGACCCCCCCCCCCTCCCATCAGATTTTTCTTGTTTCGTAAACAATTGTTTTATTAGTGATTATGTACATGGTGTTTTGCATGCAAATATAATGACATGGAGGATGTTTTTTAAAACTTTGCACTCCACTGACATTACAAATCACTGGGAATTTAAAAATATCCTTTATGTGTAAAGGATTAAAGTTATTGATGTCTGTTTATTTACATTAATTTTGTCAACGTTACAAAAAAATGTGTGAGAAATTGGTACTTTGGGGAAATATTAATTTGAGCCATTCTTTTAATAATGGATTAAGAAAAACATTAGATCCTATTAATGGGGGTTTGGTTATTGTTTACAAAAAGTTGGCAAATCAAAAAGAGCGGAATATATTTTAAAATTTTTTTTTTTTTTTCCAGTCATTCATGCCCACCAGTGTGGTATATGTCGAAGGTTGTTCAGCAGGGAGATTTACCTGAAGGCCCATGAAAAGCGACACAGGAACACGAGTGTGCCGTCCAAATATAAATGTCCTGATTGCCCTTATTTGACGAATGAGAAAGGGGATTTTCGGCGTCATGCGTTAACTCATACCGGCGAAAAGCCTTTTAAATGCTCCCATTGCGATAAATGCTTCTCAAGGAAAGGAAGTCTCAAGACACATTTTCGTATTCATACGGGTGAGAAGCCATACAGATGTAACTTTTGTGAGAAGAAATTTAGCCAAGTTTCACATTTGAATAGCCACCTGTTGTACCTTCATTCTAATGAAAAACCTCATGTTTGTCAATGGTGTGCAAAGAGTTTCACTTTACATCATAAGTTAACTGTTCACGAACGAACGCACAATGGTCAAAAACCCTACCATTGCTCACACTGTGAAGGTAGATTTACAACTTCTGGTAATCTGAAGGATCATATCAGCCGTCGTCATAAAGATGTCCTTTAGCCACCACATGTGATTCATTTCATCTAGTCATGATCTCTCCCCATTCACAACATTCTATACACAATATTTAAATTTTATAAAAATCACGTGCATGTTTTAATATACATAAATTACCTGCATGTATTCAGCTTTTTGGCATTTGATGCTTGTATATCCGTATACAGGAAATCCTTTTGCCCATCAGTAGTCTGGGTTTTGTTTTGTTTTTTCATGTGTTTAAAAAAGCATAGTTTTATGAAAAGAAATTTATTGGTTGATGTGCAAATGCATTTTTTTGTTTTTTAATTATGAGATGTTGTAAGGTAACGTTTGTTATTTTGATAATTAGTTGATTGTTTATACTCTTGTCCAGTGTGTGCTTAAGTGCAATTATCTATTGAAGTATTTTCATTTTATTTTGTGTTTAAAAATTTTTGTTTATATTTAGAATAGTGAGATTTAAATTTGTGTTTGTTTTTTATGTATTCTATTGCGATGTTGAAAAGTCACTGTTTATGTTTATTGTTTCTTAGCGCGATATTTTTAAGAGTAAAATATTTCCGTTGTAAAACGATGTATCGATGTTTTTCATTACTACCGTTCGGACAAAGCGTTATGTTAAATGAAAACGTTAAGTTAAACTTTGCGATTTTATGTTCTGTGGCAAATATTACTGCTTTGAAGATATTAGTTTTCATTCGTTACATTTAGTTTCGTTGTGATTAAGCTTTGGTATATCTTAAGTGTAGGTTATTTATGTATGACGCAAAGGGAATTTTCTTGCATATCAACCACTTAATTTGTTTTTCGTGAATGCATTGAAGATGGTGTTATTTACTTTTGTTTTCTTTAGTCTTATTACGTTAGTGGTGGTGCAATAAACATGCCTGGCCAAAGTAGTTTCTCTTGCTCTCTGTTTTAAGAAAAGGCTTTCCTGGATACAGTGTAATATTTCTAAATAAAAACAAATTAAATGCAGCCAAGTATGTAACCAGGAGTTACGAACCTTTATTGAACACATTTACTGATATCTAGATTTTATTTCTAACTTTGTTAAAAAAAATTTAATTAACTTTTACCTTAACCCCACTGCTGATTGCAGTTGGTTAGTTTTACATGGATAGATGATTTGAAAAAACACACGTGGTGTAAACGTCACAAAGTCGGAGTTTATGTCAGAACGGGATTTTTGTTCTAGTCTTGTGAAGAAGCATATGGATCTATTTTATATTAACTGATTTTATTTTTGATGTATTTAGTATTGTCTTCCATACTATATTAACTGGTTTGTTGGGTTTTTTTTACCATTATGTTCACTGCCTTTTGTACTCCATTGTGTATGGTATATCTGGTGCCTTTTGTATTATATTGACTGTTACCTGTAGTACAATATTTCCTAACGCCTTCGGTACTGCATTTATTGCCATCTTATTTGCAATATTGACCTGTGCCTTTTTGATGACAGTTTTTAAAATTGAAAAAATAAAATGTATTTATGAAAATTCTGCCTATCATCTGTGGATGTTTATTTTTCTGTGAATACTTTATGGCAGTTTTTCATTGTTTCTTTGTAAAAGGCATTTTAAAGTAATTCTCCACATCGGATTAAAACGTTAACATATTTGTTCCATACATATTATAGTATTTGTATTAATTTTTTGGACAAAAAAAAAATAAACTTATTGCATTTTTGGTTTGTGTTGCAAGAATTTCTTCAACCTTTATATATATCTATATATAGAAATAGAACGTAAGAAATTTACATACAAAGGATTAAACACTGATCAGATAGCAAATGAAAAAGATCCCACAAGCTTTCGGATGCTTCAGCTCCAGTCTTCATCAGTCAGAGCCATGTCTGACACATAAGAGAAAAGTTTTCGGTATCCTTTGATGACTTTTCTCACGATTGGGAAACAGGCTAACATCTGAGCTTGGTGATCAACTGCACCCATTCCCTTATTATATTTCAGGATATATTTGGGCTTCATTACTTTTTGTAATTATTTGTCTGATTATTCAACCATCTCTATACTTTCATGTTTCGTTGATATCATATACACGTCGTGCTTGTCCTTCCATCTCAGAAGTAGCAAATTATTACAACTCCTCTATACACGTTCTCCTTTCTTCAAAATATTCTTTTTAATGTCTTTTGGCATCTTCCTCCTATTCTTGCGTACTGTCCTGATAATGTTTATGTTTTTCTGGTGTAATTTTAACCCCTTCCCTTAGTCAAACCTGAGTCTGACTCATGATATTCATGTTTGGACCAAAATCTTCATCACGAATCAGACTCGTTAAAGTACGTGAAGGGGTTAAACAATAAAAAAAATTTCTTTTAGGTTAAAGCATTTCCACTCATTAGTTAAATATGAAAAACATCCTCCTTGCATATGTATAGCAACGTCATAAGGAACATTATCTTGAAAGCAACCCATGCTATTAGAGTAAACGGTCAGGAGTGGGTGTGTCTGATCCATCACAATGTCTGAGTAGCATGAAGCATTCATTGTACGATTAAAGAGGATGGTTGCTCCCAATTTTTGCTATGAAAACGTACCCAGCACTACTGCCTTCTATTTCTTCTCATTTTGGATCATTTCCGTTTTCAGTGCCTTGTTGAGTTCTCAATCGATCCTCCACTCTATTAAGCAAAAGATGTCTCTCTCTCTTCCACTGTTGATGGCCCGTCTTGTTTCGGATGTAAATTCATCCTGTAATCGTTGTCTGGAGTGAACAGAGACTGCAGAAACCAGAGTTTATTGGATTGTCGTCTGCAATATACTTTTCATTGTTTCCTATATTAAATGCATTATATATCTGGCCGCTGTGACTAATCTAGTCGATCATACTGGTCAAGAGAGAACTTGCTGCCTACAGCAGGGATCAAAATTAACTTTTTAAATCAGGTGCACTAAATACTAGTTAGGTGTACAAGTAACAGAACAGAAAGTAAACTTCAACATTAAAAACAGGTAAAACGTAAGTGTAGCAATTATATTTAAGCATGTAAGCTAAAGGAATTACACTTTTCAAAATAATCGAATGTTCGTTTGTAATAAACAAAAAAAAATAAAAAAATTCAAAGCAAATGCAGATACATCGAGAAAATTATATAAAATTATTCCACGAGTCACTGTTCTTGAGAAGTAAACGTAAGTAGCCATGGTTTTGAAAAGTCACTGTGTGCACCCAAATTAAAAATTGATGTGCACAAATAAAATGTCATGTGTGCAAGGCACCCGCTAATTTCGAACCCTGGCATATAGTTGTCAATGCCCCATTTACTTTCATCAATTACACTTAAAATGCTTTTACTGAGGATGAATAGAAAAAAATAGCATTGTGTCATGAAACGTTACGTTGCGGTTCTAGAGGTTTGTTTTATGCGTATCTTATGCAGGAAGTGGTTTGTTTATTATTAATGTGAAATTTGTTCGTTATTTGATCTTACTCCAATCGCCATTTTTAATGAGCAAGCAGACTTGCAATATTAAACGAAATTAGCTAAAGAAATAATAGCCAGAAGTGAGTTCACAGAAGGTTTTTGTTTTTTATTATTTCCTTACAATTACGTCATGCAAGTCTCACCAATAATGAATCTAAAATACCAATTTCAAAATAATAAATATTGACCGAAGCACCTAATAGCACAAACTTTTTTTTTTTTTTTCCAAATGTTAATTGTTTTCAATCTTGTTAAAAATTGGGACAGATTCTTCATCTTTAACTTTATTTTCCGAATTGTGCTTTTGTATTTACATGTTGTACTGACGTAGAAATTGCTTTTTTCAGGTGAGAAAGCATGGGAAAGCTCTCCACTATATCGATGCATCGGACATACGTACATCGAATTGGCTGCGCTTCGTCAACTGTGCTGTGTCGGAGGAGCGCCAAAATCTGGTAGCATTCCAGTATCGGGGACAAATATACTACCGCACGTATAAGGATGTCCTCCCGCACTGTGAGCTGATGGTCTGGTATGGAGACAGTTATGCAAAGGATTTGGGAATCGATTTGTCGAAGGTTAAGGGTCCCGCTCCTCCGAAGCTAAGTAAGTTTATGCTTAAATTATTTTCACGCATTGATCTTCGCGAGATAGGGGAAATAAACAGAAAATTTTCCATGAATAGACAATCGCTCGGTGTGTGTTTTTGTGAAATTCGCTGAAAGTGTGAATTATGTAGCTAGTTATAGAATGGCATGAGTAACAGTTACAACGGACATATATTTCACCAGAGAATTAGCACATAGTCAAAAACTTAACACACTGTCATAAAATAAGGTGTATGGATGAAACAGGCCAAATACTTCCCCAACTGGAAATGATGATCCCCCCCACTATTGGAATGCTCAGTTTTATACTGTTTGTGTAAGTTTCATGTAAATTTCATGTTTTTGTAGACAAGTAACCCTCTATTTTTACCTTAATTTATGGTTGTTAGTTGGATTTTAATAGTGTGCTTGTTGTTTTGCTATTTAATTTACGAAATCAGTCTATTTCGTTTAATCCTGTCATACTCATTTGTTGTTTTTTGTATTGATATGTGTCAAATCTCTTTTAACCAATTGGGTGTAGTCTCTTTTGAATCTTTTATATAATCTTCGTTGGTTTAGACGACCCCCCCCCCCTCCCATCAGATTTTTCTTGTTTCGTAAACAATTGTTTTATTAGTGATTATGTACATGGTGTTTTGCATGCAAATATAATGACATGGAGGATGTTTTTTAAAACTTTGCACTCCACTGACATTACAAATCACTGGGAATTTAAAAATATCCTTTATGTGTAAAGGATTAAAGTTATTGATGTCTGTTTATTTACATTAATTTTGTCAACGTTACAAAAAAATGTGTGAGAAATTGGTACTTTGGGGAAATATTAATTTGAGCCATTCTTTTAATAATGGATTAAGAAAAACATTAGATCCTATTAATGGGGGTTTGGTTATTGTTTACAAAAAGTTGGCAAATCAAAAAGAGCGGAATATATTTTAAAATTTTTTTTTTTTTTTCCAGTCATTCATGCCCACCAGTGTGGTATATGTCGAAGGTTGTTCAGCAGGGAGATTTACCTGAAGGCCCATGAAAAGCGACACAGGAACACGAGTGTGCCGTCCAAATATAAATGTCCTGATTGCCCTTATTTGACGAATGAGAAAGGGGATTTTCGGCGTCATGCGTTAACTCATACCGGCGAAAAGCCTTTTAAATGCTCCCATTGCGATAAATGCTTCTCAAGGAAAGTGATCTCAAGACACATTTTCGTATTCATACGGGTGAGAAGCCATACAGATGTAACTTTTGTGAGAAGAAATTTAGCAACGTTTCACATTTGAATAGCCACCTGTTGTACCTTCATTCTAATGAAAAACCTCATGTTTGTCAATGGTGTGCAAAGAGTTTCGTTAAACGTCATAGTTAACTGTTCACGAACGAACGCACAATGGTCAAAAACCCTACCATTGCTCACACTGTGAAGGTAGATTTACAACTTCTGGTAATCTGAAGGATCATATCAGCCGTCGTCATAAAGATGTCCTTTAGCCACCACATGTGATTCATTTCATCTAGTCATGATCTCTCCCCATTCACAACATTCTATACACAATATTTAAATTTTATAAAAATCACGTGCATGTTTTAATATACATAAATTACCTGCATGTATTCAGCTTTTTGGCATTTGATGCTTGTATATCCGTATACAGGAAATCCTTTTGCCCATCAGTAGTCTGGGTTTTGTTTTGTTTTTTCATGTGTTTAAAAAAGCATAGTTTTATGAAAAGAAATTTATTGGTTGATGTGCAAATGCATTTTTTTGTTTTTTAATTATGAGATGTTGTAAGGTAACGTTTGTTATTTTGATAATTAGTTGATTGTTTATACTCTTGTCCAGTGTGTGCTTAAGTGCAATTATCTATTGAAGTATTTTCATTTTATTTTGTGTTTAAAAATTTTTGTTTATATTTAGAATAGTGAGATTTAAATTTGTGTTTGTTTTTTATGTATTCTATTGCGATGTTGAAAAGTCACTGTTTATGTTTATTGTTTCTTAGCGCGATATTTTTAAGAGTAAAATATTTCCGTTGTAAAACGATGTATCGATGTTTTTCATTACTACCGTTCGGACAAAGCGTTATGTTAAATGAAAACGTTAAGTTAAACTTTGCGATTTTATGTTCTGTGGCAAATATTACTGCTTTGAAGATATTAGTTTTCATTCGTTACATTTAGTTTCGTTGTGATTAAGCTTTGGTATATCTTAAGTGTAGGTTATTTATGTATGACGCAAAGGGAATTTTCTTGCATATCAACCACTTAATTTGTTTTTCGTGAATGCATTGAAGATGGTGTTATTTACTTTTGTTTTCTTTAGTCTTATTACGTTAGTGGTGGTGCAATAAACATGCCTGGCCAAAGTAGTTTCTCTTGCTCTCTGTTTTAAGAAAAGGCTTTCCTGGATACAGTGTAATATTTCTAAATAAAAACAAATTAAATGCAGCCAAGTATGTAACCAGGAGTTACGAACCTTTATTGAACACATTTACTGATATCTAGATTTTATTTCTAACTTTGTTAAAAAAAATTTAATTAACTTTTACCTTAACCCCACTGCTGATTGCAGTTGGTTAGTTTTACATGGATAGATGATTTGAAAAAACACACGTGGTGTAAACGTCACAAAGTCGGAGTTTATGTCAGAACGGGATTTTTGTTCTAGTCTTGTGAAGAAGCATATGGATCTATTTTATATTAACTGATTTTATTTTTGATGTATTTAGTATTGTCTTCCATACTATATTAACTGGTTTGTTGGGTTTTTTTTACCATTATGTTCACTGCCTTTTGTACTCCATTGTGTATGGTATATCTGGTGCCTTTTGTATTATATTGACTGTTACCTGTAGTACAATATTTCCTAACGCCTTCGGTACTGCATTTATTGCCATCTTATTTGCAATATTGACCTGTGCCTTTTTGATGACAGTTTTTAAAATTGAAAAAATAAAATGTATTTATGAAAATTCTGCCTATCATCTGTGGATGTTTATTTTTCTGTGAATACTTTATGGCAGTTTTTCATTGTTTCTTTGTAAAAGGCATTTTAAAGTAATTTTTCACATCGGATTAAAACGTTAACATATTTGTTCCATACATATTATAGTATTTGTATTAATTTTTTGGACAAAAAAAAAATAAACTTATTGCATTTTTGGTTTGTGTTGCAAGAATTTCTTCAACCTTTATATATATATAGAAATAGAAAGTAAAAATTTACATACAAAGGATTAAACACTGATCAAATAGCAAATGAAAAAGATCACACAAGCTTTCGGATGCTTCAGCTGCAGTCTTTCATCAGAAGTGAATTTACTCCGGATGAAGGACTACTAATGCATTTAAATACTTGGGTGACCTTTTCCATTTTCTATTTTATCAGTGTTTAACTTTTCGTATATAAATTTTGCATTTTTAATAACTGTTTTGTTTGTGTAGTTGGTATCGCATGGCCTTTGATATCTCTGCACTTTAAAATTGAATGAAATCTATTAGTATAATGTACATTCACATGTATGTGACACTTAACTCTGATCATGTGCTTCTTGGAAACAGGTCTTTATGAGATTGCATAGTGATAACATGTTTGTTTATTGTGTTAGCTTGAGTTTCATTATAGGAGTACCATGGTGTAGGTTCTGTTTTTAATGCCTACTGTGATCTAAAGTAGGGTTGTCCAACATACGGCCCTCAGGCCCCAATTCGGCCCGCCAATAACCATTTGGAATTAAACTAATTTTTTTTTTTTTTTAAAGAAAAACCATGGACCGCATGGGACCTCTTTCTATATCGCAAGTTTTTTTTTTTTTACGAAACTGCTGGCTCATGAAAACCGTGAAGAATTTTTAAGTGGCCCTCTATCCCAAAAAGTTGGACAACCCTGGTTTAGAGTTTTCTCCCCTATGAATCAAATTCAAATTCCTAGAAAAACTAGAACCCGGTGTGCAGTATGATCCCAGCTGTCATTGTGCCAGTACCTTGTTTGGTGCAGAATGACCCTTGCTATCTTTGCACCATAAAAATACAACCAACCTTTGTGCCAAGTATATCTGTAAAATGTCTGTTGGAGTATCATAAAGTTGAAAGACTATGTTTATTAGAGCTACCATTTGCTAATTAAATGTTTACTGCAAAGGTAGTTACTGAAGTTTTATATATTACTTGAGTAAGGGTGGTTTCGTTTTTTTTTTTTTGAAACGAGTTCTAGCAGGTCAAATTTGAAATATTTGCAAGGACAGGTAGGGTTATGATGCACCGGGATCTGTAGTTTTCAGAGGAATTTGAACCTCCGTCGATTAGCAAATCGAACCAGAATTTTCCACATTTTAATTAAATACCTTAGCTTTATGCCACCATAAACCAGGAGGTGGTTTAGTGAATACTTTGTACTATAGGCGTTCGTGTATACAGAAAGTCATAAGGGGGGCTGGAATTACAGAGCTATAATTACATATTCCCACATGTATGTATGCAAAATTACAAATTTACTGGTAGAGTTCACTCACTTTCTTATGCCAGTGACTCTAAGGTTAAGGATTACAAATGCAGAAATGGTTTCATTTGAGGACTTCTTACTTGATGTAACCCCATCTTAAATTACTATAACTAGTAAAATTTGACACTGGTCGGAATATACGAAATACAAATGAAGAAGGTAAAAGATATTTACCATCTGCAAAAATATTCGCGTTTATTATTATTAATATTACTAGTTCTTATAAACTCCAACGAGAGAAAGATCATAGCTAAGGAATTAAATTTTCTTCGAAATCACATCTTTTTATGATACATTCCATTCAGGAACAAGTTTTTATGTGGTGTGCTGCCACATAGGATGAAATTTCTTAGTCTTTTTAAATTTAAATTTTAAAACCACATCATAATGAAACTTGGTGATACCGGTACGTGATATGAGTGTAATGAACTTTTTGTATTGTGAAAATATTAACAAATCTTTACTGAAAAAAGAAAGATTAAATTACAGGTCATAAATTAATATGTAAATAATAAAACTACCTATTCTATCTCAAATAATCAATTCTCATATGGCTTACAGTGGCATATGAGAACTGGTAACACACTCGATTGGATGCCGTATGAATAATCCAGAGTCCAACCTCAGCAAACATCTAACACATCGTCAGTTTCTTTTCTATATGTAGTGCAGGGTGTAATTCCTTATGTCCACGAAGTATGTATTTCTCAGAAAACTGCAGATTCTGGCAACTCGGTATGATCTTAGTTGTATTTGAAGCATAAAAAAATACTAAAAGCAAACTAATTCACATAAATTTTAATGTAATTGGTGTTCTCAGAGGGACTTAATCTTAAAGACTGCATTTCGTTTATAAAACCAATATACTTTTGTAAATGTAATTGATTCAAAAACATGCTTTCGTACCTTGTGCGTCAATGTATTTGTAGAAGCAAGGGAAGGAAATATGGTGCATATTCTTCTAAACTGGGAATTTATCAGTCCATATCTCAATTTCATATTATAGCAAATTTAATAATCATATGAAATTTTTTTTTTGAATATTGCAATACTGGACCAGTTTCTGCCTTCATATCCTAAAGTTCTATATTGAATTGAATTTTAGTGCACCATCAACGGAGTTTAAGCAAATGACTTTGAGACAAAAAAAGTTAGCATTATTTTCATATTTCATTTCAGAAATAAGAGTTAATTATGATTATGGTACTCATAGGCGTAATTTGAGAGTTAAATATAACATAAACTTGGGGAGTGGAGGGAAAAAACTAAAATGTAAAAAAGAAACCCTGATTTTCTCATTTCTAAAAAGAAAGTGTCCCCCCACCCCCACCAGAGCCGACGAAAGGGGGGCAGCAGGCTGGATAAAGTCTAGGGGCACACGTTGGCAAGGATCTATGCTGTGAGGGGGGGGCCTGGCTCACTGGATGTCATGGGGCCGGTCCAAATGAGCCCCATGGCCCGCATTGGCTCTCGGTACCCCCTTGCCATCACCAGATTAAGCCTATCACCAGATTAACGATCAAGTAATATTTTCTGGATTTTAGCGATGTTCAACGATGGAGTTCACGTTTGCTGTCAAAAAACTAATGCAGCATGACCCCTGTTGTCCCTGTGCCGTTAAAATTCAACTAATTAATGCAGAAGCATCTATTTTCATTTCGAGTAATTTATCTCTGCAAGGCAGGGCAGCCCCGAGAGTTGTAGGCGCCCGGGGTCGAGATTACTTACGGTGCTCCCTCACACGTATGTCCCCTCCCCCTCTCCCAAATCTTCCAACTAAGCTTTTAATAATCGACTCAACATTGAAAATTTTTCACTTTCCAATAGGCACTTTCAAATGCTTACTTTTAGTAGTCATATAGCCATTGAACAGAAAATATATCCATAAGTTAAAGAGCTGGGGTAGAAGTAAAAAGAATTATCTCAATATGATTGATAGTTTCAAGGAAAATCAACCCATTTCAACAAATACGGTATATTAATCTAGTGCTGAACAAAAAAGAATTAAGGTATGTAAAAAAAACTAATAATATGTAATGTT
>QLNU02014802.1:74006165-74021754 GCA_006491805.2 Dysdera silvatica | reverse complement strand
CCCCCCCCGATCCATAGAAATGCGGTGGGAAACGGTTATAACGACGGAGCTTTTACAAAAAGTTTGATTTCCCATTTTATTTTTTAAATTGCTCGTTAAATCCGGGGTCCAAAAAAGACTTGCTCGTTAAAAACCGTTAAATTGCATTGCTCTTAATCATTATACCAAGCAATACTCGTATTTTCCTGGCTATATCAGTAAACTCGCTCAATGTAGGCTCGTTATGAGTGGATCCTACTTCATTTTACATTCTCCCCCCCCCCCCCCCCCCCCTCCGTGCGCTGTTCAAGCGTCCTGTCTGGGATCACAGCGCCGCCACCTTCGGCGGCCACCTTTCCCATTGCCCTTCTTGCGAACAACACTCACTCACCCCCCCCCTCCGCAAATCCCCGTTTGGATCCACCACTGCTGTAATTGTTTGTGTAGTGTTTTCCAACTTACTTCAAGTCGCGACCCCTTTTGATAATGGCCAAGTAATCTGCGACCACCCCGTTCGCCGCCGCCATATTTGCATAATAATAATAAAAAAAAAAAAGCATTTTAACAGAGTAATGAACACACATTAAATATAAAATTGTAATATACTAATTATATACATTAATGTATGCTATAAATATAACGTTAAAACTAGCAATGTAGCCATGTTGAACGTAAAAGCGTTGGAAACGTTTGGGTATAAAAATAATTGGGGCGACCCCAGTGGCAACCACTGTGCATTAGCGTATATCCCTACGTTAACCACTGTGTAAATTTACGTAACCACAATCAATCATTAACCACTGTGTTAATGTGTATCCCAAATAATTTTGAAATCTTTATGTTGGTGACTGGTTTAGTTTCACAAGATCTGGGCCAAAGACTTTTTAATATAGCCCATATAAATTCTTGAGGGGGGGGGGGCAAAACCCATAGCCCCCACCCGGGCTACCCCTTTTGGCCTTTATCCTTGTACCACGACGGCTTTGTATTTTTTTTTTTTTTCCAGAATTCTAGTAAATTTGACTCGACTTCATGTTTTTATGGGAAAAAAGAAAATCTCATCAATTTCATTTCCCTAGTTACAACTATTACTTTTCAATGTTATCGACCTTGAGAGATAAATAACTTAAAAATACACGCAGTACAATGTTATGGAGGATAATTGTTATTAAGATTGAAATTGCTATTTGAACAGCAGGAAGGTGGGAAAGGTAGCCGTATTAGTGACTCTGTATTCCCAGGGGAAGGTTGGACGATGTCCAGAATAAAGTATTAATTTGTGAATCGTAATAATCTTTTTAATTGATACTTTACCGTGACCTACGTCATACGTGTGACATAGGTCACGGCTATATAGGCACACGCAAAAAGGGTGTTAAATATATATGCAGGAATAATTAATATATAATTTTAATATATGGAGGAGGTTACACCCCCTGAGTACGCCAATTCATCAATTGCACTGTTAGGCAGAAACTGTAGTTTATTGTCCAATGATTTTGAATACTTAAATTTCTAAATGTTAAAAAGCCGCTACAAAATTCTAAAACTTACAAGTAATTTTTTATCGTTTTGTCGGATTTTTTTTTTGTATCATTTGAGTTACTTTTTTGTTCGGACATTTAAATTATTTCTGCGATTTTATATGTTTTCAATGTTTATTTCAGTAAAAACTACTTTTTTTAATTACTATTTAGTTTGTGTTTTTATGACTACACTTTCGTGATTGATTTCCTTCGAAACAGCATACTTTTTACAAAAGAGATTCGCTTTTGAAATTTGAAAATGAGGCCATCATAAAAAAAAGAAAGATTATATACAATAACAACGGCGACAATGTGGAGATTTGATATATGGCACCTATTTTGCTTTTCACATACTTTTACGACTGCATACAGCCCTGTGTAATTTTGACTAATATATATATATTATAACTAACATAATTATGACTAATATATATAATGTATATTTGTATAATAACGATTGTCTTTCCATTCTGAAAGGAATAACAGTTGAATGTATATTTTATTATAAAACAAATATGTATTTTTTTACATGATTCTATAACAGATTATGGCCAATTGAAAGCGGATACATGTGTCTCTTACCAGGTATTTCTATTAAATATATATATATATAGAACGAGTATTTATAGTCCGTTCGCGGAAAGTTGTCCACCAGTCCCATTAGAATTCATATTCCGTAAAATAACTGTTTTTTGCGCACGAAAAACCAGTTATGAAAGACGCCCTTCCCTCTACTGCAGTGGTTCCTCAACTTATTTAACAACAATTTAAGCTGCGGACCACTTTTCCACTTCCCGGGCCCGCGGACCACTTTGAAAAATTCTCAAGAGTTGACAGCAAGGCCTTAATAAAAAAAGGGAGCCTATTCTTTTCTTTTTTGGGGGTGAGGGGGGGGGGGTGTTTGTAAAATCGTTCTTTAGGTAAAATAAAAGAAATAATAAACAGAAAAAAACATCTAATGATAATACATTTGAACGTCGTTAAGACGAATTACTTTTAATACGAACCGTTTTCTGAAGTTCCATCAGATTGTAAAATACTACAAATATACCATCAATTTCATTTTTATATTTAATTTTTAATAAATAATTTTTATAAGTACTTTTTTAAATAATGATCCGTCTCGCTGACCACTTGGGATTCCTTCGTGGACCACCAGTTGGGAACCATCGTTCTACTGCAATGAAATAACCCGTCTGCGATGCTAAATCAGTTGAATTCTAACGTGACTGGTGGACAACTTCCCGCGAACGGACTATAGCTCACATATTGTAATTAAACGAATTAAAATATATCGTTGTCTTTTTCCTAACTTCGAAATTGAGTGGTAGATTCTGCTGGTCGAACTCTGAAATGCACTGTAGTTAGCAGTTGCTAGTGCCGTAATTAGGGCCAGGGGCGCAGAAGAGGAAGGGCGTAAAATCGGTTGAAGTAATTCACAGGGAAGAATATGTCTGTAGCTAGTTGGGGAGGGGGGGGCGCAAATACGGACAGTCCGTCCAGGGACGCAAGATTATCCAGTTACGGTGCTGACACTTGTAGATATTTTTATATAAACTCGTAGACGACTTCTTAAAAACAAACACGTTTTACGAAAAAATACATTTTTTTTTAATGCACGATAAGTGTATAATTTCGTTACTCGATGTAAGGAAGGAAAGGAACGTGTCTCTTTTGTGAATGGGGTAGCCATCCCTATCAAACCACTCTATCAAATAGACTTAGTGTTTATCACAATGAGGTGATAGTATTTCTCAAGGAAATGTGTCACCCGAATCACAATTTTCTTATCGTTCCTTGAACAGCTTTTGCATCAATTGTACGATAAGCACTGCACTGTATATGAGTATTTGGGTAAAATGCGATGGTGTATCGGACAAGGGAGGTCACAGGGGTCATGACCCCCAAAATATATTTTTTCACTGTGAAAATTTCTACTTTCATGGTAAATGAAGGGCAAATTCTGTCCTTGATCCCCCAAAAATGAAAGTCTGCGTTCGCCCCTGATATCGGGATTACTCTTATAGAAGTAGCTACCGATTTAGCTAGAGAATGGATTAATATCTGTCGTTTTAAAAGTTCTAGACTTCTTATATTTTCAAGCACGGTGATTCCATACTCGTTTTTCTTTTATATACGTAAAGATTTCATTTTTTTTTTTTTTTTGGTGTACAGTAGAACTTGTCTAAAGTGACCACCTTTGAGACAACTGCAGTGGTCACCATGGACAGGTGGTCACTATAAACAACATACTTCGGTAAAGGCATGACCAAGTCCCCACCGGGTCCATTGTGTAAAAAGTGGTCACTTTACTCAGATGGTCAATTTACTAAGGTGGTCGTTTTACTAGGTTCCGCTGTATTTAGTTTAATATAGGCGCTATTTTTCGCCCGTTAACACTTTTTTCTATCACTCTAGTAATGCATACAGTGTGTACAGATTTAATGTATGCAGTGGCGTATGCAGGGGAGGGGGTGGCTGTTTATGGGGGTTATAACTAGGGTTTAAGCTGGATTTTTTTTTTTTCTTTTAGCATTTTAGCGAAAAAAAAAATTAGCATTTTTAAAATTCCTTTACCTTTTTTTTTTTTAAATACTTCCGATATTTTTGAAAATTTTGTCCCTTAGGCGAACACTAAACAAAATAGCATATTTAAAATTTCGGGAGCCCTGCGGTGGCGCAGTGTGGTAACGCGTTCTCCTATTGCGCGGCTAATCCGGGTTCGACTCCCAGCAGTGCAAAAAGAACGCTTACTCAGAGATCTCATAAAGATCGCACTGCTCACTGTAGTCCGGGGTTTATTCCCAGTTCATTTTGATTCCAAAACTGTAGCAACTGCAAAAACGAAAATTCTTTATATCGGACACCTACGAACTTCTTGAAAATATTCCATTCTGACAGTACGTCGTTTTCTTTAAATTTATGCTTGTGATCGTCCATCGACAAAAAATTGTGAAAATTTTTAATTTTCAGGGCTTTCGCTTTTTAGCGAAAGTGGTATTTAAATTTTGCGGAAAATGCAATATCCTTTCGCAAAATGCGAAAAATAACTAACTCAGCTTAAATCCCTGGTTATAATCTCCCATTTCAATGAAATTTTGTATATTTAACATAGGAATATATGGAGTAGCTTTGTAACCCCCCTCCTCATGAACTTTCCGCGTATGCCTATGAATGTATGTGGTATACTTAACTAAGTACTTTTATTGGAGACCAGGCATGAAAAAAAATTTTTTTTTTTTCTATCTTAAATGTAACATTATATTTCAAGTTTAGATTTTTTTCCTCTAAAGAAAATTCTACATTTTACATTCTATGTCAGGAAAAAAAAAAAAAAGTAAAGGAAAGAATATTTATTGCAAAATGAAAATCCCTCAAACCGCCGGGTTCGATTCATTTAGATTATGGGCTCTGGATTTCGTTAAGAGCCAAACTCGTAATTATCATTCCGCTTCTCATACATTTTCTCCTTCTCGAAGAAAAAAAAAAGAAAAGAAAGAAAAGAGTCGCGATAACAAAAAACAGAAGGAAAAGGAGAAAAAGTGGGAGACATAAAAAAGAAGAAATTCTTTTGGAACTAAAAAAGAAGGGGGGGAAACACAGAAGTTCGAGAAAGGGACAAAACTTTTCTTTTCCCCCCCTCTAAAGCCTAACTCCTATCATTGATTGAATGTTTTTTCTTTCCGAGTTTTTCCCTCCTTTTTTCCCCATTTAGAAATTAAACATTTTTCCGTCATTTTCTTTCCGCATTAATTACATTAACGGCGGTAGTTCCGAATAAAACTGGGTGGATGCCTGTTTCGTAAACATGGTTTCGTTTTCCCTTTTTTCCTTCCCTACTTCCCCTCTTTTTGGTTATTAGCTTCAAGCTTTTGTATTTTCTTTAATTAACTTTTTTTTTAATCTTTAAAAAAGACCAAAATTTATGGTGTTTGTATATTAAACATCTTATCTGTAGCTTTATAGGTAATAAGACGCGCAACAGGCGCTCTGAAGTTTTTGTTGTATGTAGAGTAATTATAAAAAGTAGTGTTTGTTCCCACTCTTGAAAGTGAGAACTGTTTTTGCTCATTTTCTGTTTTTAGTTTGTAGTATATTTCTGTCGGTTATAGGTATTTTCTTTTCGCTAGATATGGCAATGGTGTAAAAAAGAGTGGGGTGTGGGCTGAAACCCCCTATTTGATATTAAAACATATTTTCTCCAAAAGGCCATCACATGATCTCGTTTTTTGCTACTTCAGCCCCCACATATTTTTGGAATTGCTATTCTACTAGTGTATGGGCACAGAGTGGCGTAGTGGTAATGCGCTTTAGCGATGCGCGATTATTTAGTCTATTGTCTCGATTATTTGAACATCTCGATGTTTTTAAGCCTGGCTCGATGATACATCGCGTAACCGTGCGTGGTGGAACAAATATCTCCATCAACGGAAGCATGCAACAGTGATTCAGCTGTGTTCACGCGCATGCGCAGTATGGTTGAACAGCTGACTGGCGATTTCAATTGAACATCTCGATTGTTAAGTTCAAGGACGAATGAATTGTTGACTCGATTGTAAATAAGATTCGATTGCGATTCTTTCGATTGTAAAAATATTTCGTAATCGCCCATCACCAACGCGTTTGTTTACAGTGTAAAAAATCGGGCTTTGATCCTGTGGGTAACAAATATTTGGTTTCGGAAAATTGTGGCATAATATTTGTTATCCTTGCGCCATAAGTAGGGCCGTAGCTAGGGAAGTGGCGTGGAAGGCCCACTCCAGGGGCACAAGCAAGGAAGAGCATAAAATCGGGCGAAATAATTCACAGGGGAGAATATGTTCGTGGTTAGGGGCGCAGTCTGGACGGTTCTGCAAAGGGCACAGGATCATCTTGCTACGGTTCTGCAAAGGGCACAGGATCATCTTGCTACGGTGCTGGCCATGAAACATTAACAAACAGTAGGTGTATGGTGCCCTAGGATATTTTTACTCACCATGGGCTCTGTTAGCTATGCTCTAACACATTAAGTATTCAAGCTTTTGTACATTTGCAGTTGCTTTTTTGAATACCAATTTGCACAGTAACCATTGAGGCAATCTTTTGCAGGTGATTTTCCCATAGGCGTGGCTAGAAAGTTCGTGGGGATTTGGCTCAACAAGGAGGGGGTTACAGAGCTGCAACTCGTACATTCCTATGTTAAATATACAAAATTTCATTGCAGTGGAGGGTAACGACCCCACCCCCCGGCTACGCGTATGGATTTTCCCTATAGTTATTTGCATAATAGCAGTTGATTTTACCAATAGCAATTTACATGATGGCTGCTGATTTAATGCGAATCACAATGCAGTTGACATGCAATTTTTGACAAATTTGCAGGGAATTCTTTTAAACCATTTGTTTTTGTTTTATAATTAACTCGCTGTCAAACAAAACAGCACGTTTTACGGAAAACTGTCTAAACAAATAGCAGCTATGAATCAGCGTGTTAGTCAAATTATTTATCTCACTCTCCTATAACCTTAGATTTAGGGTTAACTGAAATTCTAATGAAGCAGGATGTTTATATAGTGAATCGATCAATCAATCAAAAGAAGAAAAGTTTGTTTATTATATTTTTCCTATTGCGAACATTTGGGAATTTAGAAGTAGGTGTGAAAAGGATCCTAAAACTGATCGAACCCAGGCAGGACCGTAGCCAAATCCCATTAAAAATTTAGTTCCGGGGTGGGAAGGTACCGGCCCCTAAGATCCCCCCTCCCCCTCTGGATACGGGCATGAACCCAAGGTCCCCGAATGGGTTAAAACAGTCCTGAATGAACCCAGCTTTTGAGCTCTTAAAATTTGTTTCTTTTCTGAATTCCACGTCTTGTGAACGGGGTAGAATTAATTTTAGATTAAATAAAAAAATTAGAAGATTTTTGATATTAATATTTTCTTATAGTTTGATATTGTCTTATTGTGGATATTCTAATTTTTCATATTGTCACTTTCTCATTATTTATAAATTATTTTTCAGTACACAATTTCTTGTCTTTTTTTTTTTTTTTTCCCCTACAAATTCTGTCCTTATCAACAGGGGTTGGAGGATAAGATTATATAGATCAAAACGATTTAGTTTGATATGGTTACAATGCGATATTATATTCCCCTGGGGGCTACATTCCAACCGACTATGTTTAACTCTATGAGCAAACCACGAAATTGACTTCACTTAAGATTTGGTTGCACCTGCCTTTATTTATTTTTACCTCTGACTCGAAATTGCCAGCTCTTTACGTATTCTGGTCCGTTATCTTGCAGACAGGTGTCATTTATCACAATATGTTCTGTTTTTATTGGAGGTCACGTCCCCAACCCTTTTATGCAGACTGCCGCGTCTGGCAACGGTTTTCCGTGACCATTCTGACCTCTACTCAGCGTCTAATATGGAGGCCGATTCTGTTTATTGATTTATATATTTAATGTATAATATATTCGCCGATCTATCATTGCCCGTGGAAACTAGGAAGCTCATTTATTTTATTGGCCATATATTTGGTTGTTTGCGGCTAAGAGGTCCGAAGAGGCCGAAATTTGCTAAATGAGTCTCATACCGTGGATTCCTTTAGTTTGGTTTGGTTTGTTTGTTTGGCTTTTTTATGGCGCAAGAGCATCTGGGCTATACTGCGCCAGAAGTTTGGGCATAGCGCATTTAAAATCGGAACGTTTTCAAGACAGTTTATTAATTATCATACTATTAATGACTAGTTTACTAATGGAGTATCGGACCTTTAATTATTAGTTTCTGAATTGATAATCCGTCTCATTTATGTATTTATTTTTTTCAGTAAACTGTCGGCAAGTTTTTATAAAACGAATTTCAAATTAAAAACATGCTTGTAAATTCAAGCAGGTGTGTATGTGCGTGTAATCGCTATCAAAATAATTTAAATTTGTAATATTGTATCTACACTGGGAGAATATGGCGCTAAAATTATACGAAGGAATCAACCAATGACAGTGATTGGAAAATTCATATTGTCGTTTGATATTGCGCTATACTTCTTTATTATATAATACACATTGAAGTATATTCCCTATACTTCAATATATATTATATAACAATTATTATTATTATTAATATATTTTTGCTAATTTGTAATTTAAATGAAATAAATCATGTATGCAAGTTGAAAAAAAGTAAGAAGAAGAGATCCTCTCTTTCTCCACCCCTAAAGCTTGTCAGTAAGACCATTTGTCATGCTAACAAATATAAAATTACATTGTATTTAGTTATTAATCACTGGAATAAGGAAATTTCGTATCATATTGTGTAGTTTCCTCCATTTAAATAATTTGTGTTGATGTTCATTAACATGTTGAGCAATTTTGATGCCCGAAAATTCCCGATCACTCATGAATACTTCTATATTTAAACATACGCGGCTTGGTCACTGGTGTTCGCTACACAGACAGCGGCAAATTTACCTATAGGCCAAATAGCGGCAAATTTACCTATAGGCCAAGTAGCGGCAAATTTCGATGAAACGTTTTGCCACTTACGTTAGAGGAAGTGCAAAGGCGGCGCTGAATTTTTTACCGGCCAGTTGAATTATTAATTTTGAAAGCCATGCCTGTATTCGGAAGGGGGATCTTAGGGATCAGCCCCCGAAATTAAAATCATGGCTACGGTCTTGAACTAGACACTGGTAAAGGAAAACTGTCATGAACCGCTGCCTCGAGACGACGAAAAGAATTTGAAATAACCCCCAACTCTGGGGAGTTAAATTGAGAATTCAAGAGCGCAAAAAACTCTGGCTTATCTCTAGATACGTTCGATAAGGTTATGTGTCAAAATATGTCATCTAACGTTCGGCAAAACGTAAATTCGCCACTGTGCATGGACATTATTTAGGCGTTCCGTATCCGAACTTTTAGACACATTCACAAATATTATTCACCTCAGAATATTTCTACTTGAAAATATTCATTCACGAAAAATGCTCAGAAGACTGAAGTGACGAATTCCAGGATATCTCTCGCGACTTTGTATAACTGGTATCAGGACTCGGCGGTTCAGAAATAATGCGCTGGAGTTTTCCGAGGAATCCGAACGTTTTTCCCCTAGGAATCTGAACCTCTGTTTCCTAGGAAATCAAACCTCGGATTACAGTAAGTTACAGTAGGAAGAAACCGGTAAGCTCTATGTCTCTGCTTGAACCAAATCCGCATTATTTGCTTGCTAGGCAAATGCGATACCGCTGCGCCACTGCAGAGCACATGTTGAGCCAGCCCTATTAAAAAATAAAATAAATAAATAAAACCTGCCAATTTCCAATACATTTAAACTGTGTTTTTTAGACGAGTAGGCGTTACCTTCCTCCGCTTATTGACGCCTTCGTCAATAAATATTTAAAAAAAAACAAAAAAACAAAAAAAACACTACTACAACATAGCAGTTATATCCATCTTCTTATTCGGTTACTCATTGATTATTTGCTGCGGAATCGATTAATCGTTATGCTTGAGAAACTTTATTGGCGAGTGAATGAACAGGCAACCTTCGTTTTTTTTTTTCCCCATTAAAATTTAATCATTAGCTGATAAAATTCTGTCAGGAAGTCACAGGGTTTCTTTATGGGAAAAAATCATCATAGGTTGTGGAAATTACCTATCACACACAATCAATGTGCTTAATGAAAGTTTATTTTGGAAAATGTGTCTAAAATCGTGTCTTAATGGTCCGTCAATTCTTTTCTGGGTTCGATCTTAGATGAGCATGGTAAATAGGTCACGTGAAGCATTTGGTCCCGCCGTGGCTGGCAGGTCTTACAGTCGTTGGATGTCCAATTATAAACAAATGAGTTTTGTATTTAAAATTTTTTTTTTTTTTTCAAACTGCGGCAATGTAGGGTACCAAATAGAGTGAGGGATCTCCCAACTTGGCATCAAAAACCTGACAATTGGCGCTAAATTAGTTCCCACAAAAAATACAGGTCCTGTAATTGGACTAAATCACATAATAAAAGCTAAACCGAATTATGACTGATTACGCCAATGTGATGAGAGAGAAAATGACCATAAAACGTTTTAATTAGAATTGACTAAAATAACTCTATTTTTCCAATTCATCATTTCATCCTATTATTCCGTTGACACGTTAAATTTCTCTAACTATACACTTTTTCTCTTTCCTTTTTTTCCTTGCTCTTCCTTGAAGAATCCCCCCCTCCCCGCGTCCACCTCTCCAACAATAAGTTTCTCCTTATTTGCTTGCCTATGCTCGTCACGTCAGCGACGGTAAGTGGAAATATGGACATGGCTCTGTTGCATAAAATCGGAGTTAAAAAGTAGAAAAACGCTGTTATCTTTAATTAGAGATGTCATATGTGATTTGTCGTCATTCAACCGGCACTTACGCTCCTTTTAGCCAAGGTAATTATTACCGTGGTGTGGCTGCATGTCACAGGCTATATTTTTTGACCTGTTGTAATTCAATGGTTCACATGCGCATATTAATATCTTGTCGGTTTCATAACAATATAATTTACTGTTTTTTCCCCCCATCCCTAGATATATATATTTTCTATCTCGATCCTTTAGGAATGTTTTTCTGTTTCTTTTGTTCCGTTGCCGAGTGACGTTTTTCCACTGGATAAAAATAAAATTGGAATTTTGGACTGACCAGGAAAAAAACAAGAAACGCGGTGCGAAACTGATCGAAGGCTTTTTGAAAAAACGCGCCTTTTTTTTTATTTCGCTTTCCCGCGCTTTTTTTTTTTTCCATGGTCGGCGTGTAAGGTGAAAGGTGGGGAGAATCTGCGGAGAGGTGGTTGTTTTTAGTTTATTTTTTTTCCCTTTTTATTTGGTGGGGAAAAAAAAAACACCGTTACTACGTTTCTTACGCACGTGTTGTCGTCTAAGATAGCGAGAGGGGGAGTGTCTATTGTATCAGTGATTCATTTACAAGGTTGGGGGGGGGCTCCACTTTTTGAAAGAACTAGGTCGTTTTGTAGCAAGGGGAAAAAGGGCCTTTGCACACTGCAAAATATTAAAACTATTTCTTAATTAATGAACACGTACAGCAAATATTTTTGATCTTTAAGTTCCTTTCCCCCCCGCTGCATACGATAAGGGGGAAAGGGGCTAATTAATTAATACTCTTAATTAATTAGCAGTATTAAGTTTTGGAAAAGGTTGTGCATTATGAATTTACCCTTTCTAATTTAGCGCTATTAGGTTAGCTGTATACGCCCAGCATTGAAGGCAAATATTATTAAATTTAGAAAATATAATTACTAAAATGAGATATGATTGCATATTTACTCAAATATGATTGTATAATTACTAAAATATGTTTGTATAATTACTAAAATGGGATAATATGCTTATATAATTACTAAAATGAGATAATATGCTTATATAATTACTAAATGATATAATATGCTTATATATTTATTAAAATGAGATAGTATGCTTATATATTTACTAAAATGAGATAGTATGCTTATATAATTACTAAAGTGAGCTAATATGCTTATTAATTACTGCTGTCAGATAATATGATTAATTACTAAAATGAGATATATAATGATAATATGATTAATTACTAAAATGAGATAACATGATTATATAATTACTAAGATCAGATATTGTAATTACAATAAGATCTTTCTTAACGAACACCTCGCAGATGAGGTTGGTTTTTATTTATAGTCAAAGAAAAATTCCTCGCCAAGAAACTTCACAAGAATACCCGTCTTTTACGAACAAATTTTTCTGCCCGATGAAGGCGGCTAATGAGAGCTTTCATTGTATTGAATTTTGGTATTTTTATAACTAATAAATTATTTTTTAGTTATTATAAACTTCTGTCAATTCATCGTAACGAATTGTAGAAAAGAAGGACGTAATTTACGTTATCAGTATTCGGTTGTCATCTCTCCCGACGTTAATGGGAGCCAATTTCTTTGTTATGAGGAGTGTACATGTGTGCGTGCATGTGCAGGAAAGAAGTTTGTAAGTCGTAGCACGATCTTGCCTATGAGGTAGCATGGTCTTGTCTATGAGGTAGCATAATTTTGCCTTTGAGGTAGCATGATCTTGCCTTTGAGGTAGCATGATCTGCCCGGCATCTAGTGTCGGATTTGGAGGAAGAGAGGCCGTAGGGGATTCAACTTGTGAGGTCCCAACAAAACCAATGCTAATATCGAGCTGTTAGCTCAAGGTTTGATTGATTGTTTGGCTTTTTTATGGCGCAAGAGCATCTGGGCTATACTGCGCCGTTAGCTCAAAGTAGTAGAATTCTGAGATGAAGTGCAAGAACATTACTTAGAGGTTGTTTCTACCATAGGCGTAGCCAGGGAGTAGTTTTGGGGGGGGGGTTGTAACCCCCCATTACAATGAAATTTTGTATATTTAACATGGGAATGTAGTAATGGAGTAAAACCTCCCTAAGGCGACCACTGAAAAGCGGCCACTCGGAGAGAGAGGCGGTCTCTCAATGGAGTAAATTTAGCATTGGGTCTATGGGGTGGAGGGAGAAAATCCGTTTCCAGAAAAAAATGGTTGTTAAGGGAGATGGTCGCTGAATAGAGGTGGCCGTTCAGAGAGGTTTTACTGTATTTAAGTGTATATAAAGTTGCGAAATTAGTTAATCTGACGGATCATCGCCCTGCAGTAACGTAGTAGTAGTAGTAACGTATCTGCCTGGCACGTCGCTTTCCCGGGTTCGACTTCCAACAGTGCCAGAAAGAGAAACAGAACGTTTACTGATTAATTATTCACCGTAATTCGGGGCTTGGTTCCCTAGGCTATAAGAGGTTCGTTCAGATTCCTCGGAAAACTGTAAGTCTCGGCGCAGCAAGACCCTTGCGCCGTAGGATTCACAGACAAGCAAAAGCAAACCAAAGTTTGAATTCAAACGGTACCGAAGGCTTTCAGTTTGAGCTACTGGTCCAAAGCTAGATTCCCTAGGCGGCGAAGGTTCGGATCTGTGGAACCTGTCTAGGATTGCAGCGCTTCCTTTTAATCATTTTAATTTAACCTTTTCACTGCTACCTCTTTACTTCGGAAACTCCTATGCTAATGTCTCAGTACCCTCGACTAAGCTCAATCTGTACGTTTCTAGCAGTTAAAGGGTTAACGATTTTCACTTCTTATACTGTTCTTAATATATGTTGGTGTTTAGAAGTGGTCGTTGCGTACGGGTGGCCAACTTAAGGGGGTTCTACTGAGCAACGATATTGCGTTTAGAACGCAAAGTACGTTTTTACTGCGAATGCTATTTACCACCTGGTTTGCCATATAGGTTAATCCATACTGACAAGCGTTTATAACGACCACAAAGCCGTGGATAGTAATCCGTTTAGTCATGCAACCGAGGTAGCGATTGGCGAATTATCATCTTCACCATAAACTAAAACAAAACCAGTTCGCTTAGCTACCAAATGTGCAGTGTGTGTTCGTTGTTTTTAATACCCTTAGTCTAATACCTCTCAACCAAGGGCGGATCCAGAAATTTTGCAGGGGGGTCTATTTTTTCCGATTCCTATTTTTAGCCAAGTGTCCAGTACTTTTCAATTCTTTTTCCATCATATAATCCCGGCTTAAGGGGGGCAATTGCTCCATCTCACCCCCCTTGTATCTGCCAGTGCCCTCAACAGGAAACTTTGCAGTAGTTCTTGAAATGTTATGTTCATTTTGAAATATACTGACATGGGACAGTTCCAGTATTACGTAAGCAATGTTTTGGCCATTTCAGCCCCCCCCCCCTCCTCGGTAAACAAAAATTATCATTAGCTAACATAGGGAAAATAAGCACAACGCCCTCCCCCCCAAGTTGCTTACGTAGTACTTGAACTCTTCCCATTATATATATATATATAATATACGTTTCTACAACAATTTCTTCTCATATTTTCCAACTGAGGTTCTGCACAGCAGATACAGTATGCTTTCAGTATGCAAGCGGTGCTTTTACAGTACGTACACGCCGCATGCATAGTTAAGAGGTTTAAACTAGGGGGGATAAAATTTGAGCATAAAGAACAAAGCCCAAAACTGAGCGGGCAAACCCATAATTTTGCCCTTACTCTACAAAACTGGAAGGGCACGTGCCCCCCTTGCCTTTCCTCATATTACGCCTATGGTATAGGCTTTGCATTCTGATCTCTTCCATTTCTAAACTGCCTATTCAAGTCGAAATCAGTGGTGTAGGCAGGAAGTTCATAAGGGAGGGGTTATAGGCTTAATGGGAGGGGTTACAGAGCTACAACTCATATATTCCTATGTTAAATATACAAAATTTCATTGCGATTGGGGGCTTACAACCCCCGAAACCTCCCCCTGGTTACGCCTCTGGTTGAAATATTTTCGTATTAAGTCAAGGATAATGTGCACGACTCAACAATTGTTCGCAACATGTAACCATACAACAAATTGCAGGTTTCGAGTAAATTCTGATCCTGATCTGTATTATTTTAATACACACGCACAGGAACCCGTGTGAAAATTACGCCTGGAGTTCAGGTGTGAATTATGCCGTAGTTTTAATGTGAGTAGAAACCAATAGAGGGCGTCATAATCAGTGGCGTAGGCAGAAAGTTCGTAAGCGGGGAGGGGTTACAGAGCTACAACTCATATATTCCTATGTTAAATATACAAAATTTCATTGCGATGGGGGGTTACAACCCCCAAAACCGCCCCCTGGCTACATCTCTGATCATAATATAAATGGGCAAATTATTTAATTAATTAGTTAGATGTATGTATATATATCTCCAACACATCACACTTCGAAACGCTATTATTTATTATCCAACGCCTATTTCATATCATCGTATTTATTATTATCCCTCTCTGACATTTTAAATGACCATGCTGACCATACACACGTTTTTAAATTTTTAAAAAGTACTTTTTAAAAAGTACGGGTTTTACAACAGTCTTTGATTTTACCATGTTTGGCGCAGTATAGCCCAGATGCTCTTGCGCCATAAAAAAGCCAAACAATCAATCAATCAATCAATCAATCAATTATTTATTATTACGTCTACCGACAAATTTCTCACCGTGAAGTTGGTTCCCTGGGTTTTAAAAGGCTCGAATTACTCGGAAAA
>QLNU02014802.1:73971176-73993889 GCA_006491805.2 Dysdera silvatica | reverse complement strand
GATCATCATACATTATTAATCGAAAAATTACACTGGTCAAGAGCCATTTCGCTACTGGTATGCCATGCATCATTTCTGACTCAAGTTGGCTTCCTGAATCCGAATATGTGCTTATTTTTTGCGTATCACGTCTAGTTTTTGAGATATCAGCCAACAAAAATTGAAAAAACACCAAAAACAGTGATTTTATAACATTTTTAAAATTCATACAGTTTATCATAGACATCAGCTGAAAGCTTTAAAATTTAATACAAATGCTTGTCTTTCAATAAAAAATATGCCTGTGTAATACCAAATATTAATAATTTCAGAAAATAGTGGCAAATGGAGTAACGTAGCGTAAAAACGGCCTCTAGAAGAACTTCGCCAAAAGCGCCAAGGTTTTTCACGGGAAACCTTCACAGGTATTTTCGTCTTTTGCGGCTGCTTTTTAGCGGTAAAGAATCTAAAAATCGTTGTGCTACTGTACTTCTATTGTTATAAAGCTTGTAATTTTTTCTTTTCAAAAACGTAAATTTACATTTAGGGTTGGTAGAAAATAATTTATAGAAATGCTTGTAAAATTGGACCCTTTCTTAAGAAGAAATAAAAAAACCTGACGATGATAATTTAGACGAGAATAATTTAGTTTTGTAAAAAAACCAATGTAATTGTAAAAAGTCGGTCGCGACCCACAGTTTGAAAACTAATTTATGGTGTTATGCACTAACTGTATCCATGTATCTCCAAAGTGTAACGTTATACCCAATGGCGTATAAGGGGGGTAATGTGGATCATAACCCCCCATGGGATCTCACACCCCCAATGGGAAAAAACATTAGGTATATGGGACCCAAGCTAATTATATAGAGCCGCCCCCTTATGAATTTTCTGCGTACGCTTATGGGTATAACTATTTTAATGTCATTATTTGCATTGCACTATCAAGAGTCATAGCCAATGTGTCGCTAAATCACCAAAAAACTCGTCAAATTTAAAAATCATATATCTCGGAAACTATTATTGACAGACATAAACAAAAACAATACTTGGTATTCCGGAGTGACTATATTCTATCAGTGTCATCTATTTTTGTTGAGGGTACGAAAATTTTATTCGAAATACAAAGCATTATATTTAACATTGAGTTAATGTAAACCCTATAATTTCAACTGCATATTTCTCAAACACCTGACGTGACATAAGAGCATTTCTAATGCCAGATTCAAAATCAAATTCCCCCATTGTGGATTTTAGCCCGTATAAATCTCGCACCCCGCAAACAAAATGCGAAAATGCCCGCCGCTTTTCAAATATTACAATGCCATAATATATATTATGCAATATATTATGCACACAGGGATAACACAATTGCCAAATATGGTCAACACAGAAAAGCCTCCGGGGCGAGATTTTTGTGAGTTTTCGTGGGGGAATTTATTATACAATAATTTTTGCCACCCACGTATTAATTAGCTCAAACTAGAGCTTATTGATTTTGGAGAAAAAGAGAGAGAGACTAGAGCAAGACACTCCGGGCTAAATGGAGGGACTCTGGTTCGCATCCAGGATCGGGAAAGCGTCTCTTTTTCTCCAAAAAGAAAAAAGCTCTAGTTTGAGCTACATATACGTGGGTGACAAAAATTATTGTATAATGTATATTATGTCATAATGTACATCGTTATTTCATAATATACATTATTAGCATAACATAACGTGCATTATTACGGGAGGATTCAAGTATTACGTAAGCAATATTTTGGTCATTTCAACCCCCCTCCCCCAAGGTACTTATGTAATACTTGATCACTTCCTATGCCATAAGGTACATTATTATCATGTCATAATATGCATTATTTTTATGTCATAACGTGCATTATTATTAAAATTGTAAGGTGGGGTGGTTAAGCAGCATTAAATAAATAGAATCTTTATAGGGATGCTTCATTGTTTTGAGTATGTTCTTCCTCGTAAAATTATATTGATTTTATATTACTCTAATATTTATTCTCACCTTGATTGTTGTCATATTATTTGGGGCATACGACACAGAATAATAGTAGAGGCTTATTTCCATTGCAGAAGCGTTTTTTGCGACTCCTGTCGCCCACCACTCACCTTTGCAATTACTTAATGAAAATTCTATTTTATTTGCTCCTAATATAAACGATTTTACCCTAGGCCAATTAATGTCTCGAAGAATAAATAATAATTACTATTCAAATATTATTACTCTAATAAATTTTTCCCACAATTATAGTACTCGTAGTACCAATCATCTTATGCCTTGTCGCTCTCAAACGCATTTGCTGTGCAGTAATAATATTAATTCATCTGGCCCAAAGCTATGGAATGTTCTTCCATCGGCAATTAAATTCTTACTACGTTTCAAGAATTTTCAAAAAAAAAAAAATGTTAAGGTAATTTCTGCTGAACGACCAATGTGTTGATTAAGTTTTGGTATATGTTATGGGCATAGCATCTTTTTTTTTTACATTGTTGTCCCGATATTTGTTGTATTTTGTTTAAGTTTCACTTTTATGCAGCCATGATAATTTGTATGGAATTTACTGTGATTTAATTTCTTGTCTTTCCTCTTAACATGTTCTTTTGTTGGTGGGCTTAATTTCTAACAAAAAAAAAGTGCAGGAGCCCTAATATTATGATAAATCGATTAAAAAATTGAATGGCTGCAAAAGAATCGATAAATCATATCAATTGTTTATGTCCATTTTTCTGGACAACAAAATGCATGACCTTAATCACAAATTCATTACTTTTTCATGACCTTTTTTGTCAATTTATAACCTTGGAGGGGCTCCAGTGTAATTTAAGCCCTGGTTTGAGGCGGGGCAGTGGGCTCCTCAGACCTTTTCTCACTGTCTCCCTTCTCAGGGTATGTGTATGTATGACCTGTTGAAAAATAAATATAATAATAATAATAATTAAAGATGATCAAGTAATACAACGTTAGAGGAAGGAAATAACGTATTTTGATCTCCAATTGGGGCTTGAGCTCCCCCCCCATCTACGCCACTGACCGGTCTTAACGGGACAGTAACCTTGTTCGGTTAATGCGTAAAGGGAGCTGTTCATAGAAAAAGAGGTGGCAAAATTGAGATATTGTAATGAACATTTCTGAACTAATTGTTTCAAAGAATAATATAGTAATTATTATTTAATCGCGAAACGAAATACTCTAGCTCTGTTTTAAAATTTATGACGTCAAAGTAAGCTGCGTGCGCCGCTAAAAATAAGGCGTTAGAACTGATTTCAGCCAAGCGAACGGAAGGACCGGTTGAAGCGGCGGCCGATTGAAGCAGGACCTGTTAAGAAATTATATTATTCATAATTTGTATGAGGGGAGGGGACTTCATCTTTCAAACTTGTTATTTCTTGATCTGATTCGGATCAGCACCCCAGCTAGATCATCTTGGGCTCCTGGCAGAACCATTCAGGTTGCGTCCCTTAGACACGGACATATTCCTCCCTATGAACTATTTCAGCCAATTTTACGCCACCCCCTAGCTACGGCCCTGGTGCGGATGATATTTTTAGTTTAATAGTAAGACGGCACCAGTTTTCCTGCACTGACGAATTTTGTGTAACTAATATTATTTGGATAAAATATTTATCGGCCCCACGGTACTGGCAGATCCAAGGGGAAGGGATCGATCACATTTAATTAGCATATGAATCAAGTAATAAAATCATTAGGGTTTAAGCTATTTTGCAAATGATACGAGCATGTATTATAAATTCAATTTTTTTTCTTTTTGTTATCACGTTGTATCCAGTTTCTCAACATTAATATAAATATTAATAGCTTATTTCATATAATTACTTTATTGTCTTAAATTAGGGGGATAGGGTCGGTTTAACCCCCCCTCGAGGCTAAGTACGCCAATGAATTCAAATCGTAGTAATTTAATTTTCCTTCGCATTTCATCAATTTCCCCATTTTTAACAAAGGCGCTGTGGAAATTTATAACATAACAAAGGCTGAAAATATTTAATTTCGCTGTAAATTAGTAAACAGTGCGTTAAATATATTCATTAATTATTCAATTCTTCAGTTTGTGTAACATCTTCTAGACATAGTTCGGTATTTGAAGAGATATTACTACGAGTCTATGAACTATGGTCAATCGATAGACACGATATATCGATTTTTTAAATTATGCTTAAGTATATTTATTTAATCGTGTATCGATATTTTAAGCCATTTATTGATGTTCAGCCCTCTATCGAAATTCTAGCTATGTATTGATGCATAATCATTTATCGAAATTTTGTTGTATACCTATATTTAATCGTCTATCCATATTTCAAGCCATATACATATTTATTCTTAATCGTCTTTCCATATTTGAATCTTTTAACATTAAAGGAAATATGTGCCGTATACGTTTAATATCTGTTTTAATGGACTGTGCTAAAGGATGTAAGATATTATTACCCTTCTCAGGGATAACACAATTGCCAAATAATGGTCAACACACAAAGCCACTGGGGCGAGTTTTCATGGAGGAATTTATTTTTACTTAATAATTTTCAATACCCATGCAGAAAGAAGCTCAAACTAGAGCTGTTTTTGTTTAGGAGAAAAAGAGACGTCGTCCTCATCACGGATTCGAACCAGGGTCCCCCCCCTCCGTTTCTTCCGGAGTGTCCTAGCCACTAAACGCGGCTCAATGGCTTTGTGTGTTGACCATTATTTGCCAGGTGTATTATCCTTGTTAAGAGTAATAATCTTACATCTTTATATACGGAGAAAAAGAGCGTTATTCTTGTCCTCGTTCGTCTAGCGGTCCAAGACACTCCGGGCTAAACGGAGGGACCCTGGTTCGAATCCAGGATGGGGAAAGCGTCTCTTTTTCTCCTAAACAAAAACAGCTAGCTGTAGTTTGAGCTTATTTCTACGTGGGTGCTGAAAATTATTAAGTGAAAAAAGGAATATGCTAAAACATATATTCTTTTTTAAGGTATAGTTTTCCAGATTATAGTTAGAGTTTGGATCCTCAATATTATTATTATTATTATATTTTATAGTAAGTTCTGAAACCTCCATTATCCAGACTTTGCTTAACTGAACTTTTTATTTATTTTATTAGACATTCGTTCGATGTTTTCGGTAAAAACGCTCATATTTATTTTCAAATATATGCCGGCCTCAAGAGAAAAATTAATGCAAATAATGGTAGATGTTGGACATACACAACGGCATGCATTTACTTTGTATATATTGCATGCCCGTATTCAGAGTCGAGTTCTTAGGGACTCCCCCACGAAATTAAATTTTTAATGGGACTTGGCTACGGACTTGCATGCTGCGATTGTATCGATACATGCTGTAAAAATTTTTGACCCCTTCCCGAAATTTAGCCCTAGCTACGGCCTTGATATATTGGATATATATGCATTCTCGATTTGCAAAGCAGTTAGTATCGTAATACATGCATATAATTCGTCGTTTTTTTCAGCATAGTAGTTTAGTAATATATAATTAAACATCTTTTGGATAAATGTTACTTTTTTACTCGGAGAATTGAATTTCCCGAAATTGCGGGGTGGGGGGGCGTAAGTCCCTTCGGGGCGCATAATCCGGAAATCATCTAATCAAGGGGTAGCCAGAGAAAGGGTACTATAAATACGTCTTATATTCTCAATCATTCCTTTTCTGCGGAAATCTTGCATTTTTGCAGAGGGAAACTTGGTCAGCTGTTGCTTCTGAGGATGCCCCGCATAACACGGAGTGAAACGTTAAGTGTTTTTAATAAACAAACGCGGCGGAATATCCAGAAAAGCTCTATAATGTATATTAATAGACGCCGTGAAAGCCTTCGTGAATGTATTTTTCTGATAGGTTGGGCCGGTGACGGAATTTTTAAAAGTTGAGGTATGACTGTAATTAAATTTTAAAAATAATATAAACATTTTTGGAGATTAGCAAACGTAAAGTATTTATTTGTTTATTTATTTATTTATCGTAACTGAGGAATAGTGTTAGGAAAATTGAGGTTCCGCAGCATTTTAGAAGTAATGCATTCTTCCTCCTGGTATACGGTTAATTCCTCCGGCTCCTAAAGTGGTGGGGTTTAAGAAACCGCTTATATGGTGTTGTCCCAAATGCGTACATGTCAGAATTTGTCCCAGATGCATACAAGATGGAAAATGATCTCATAATTATGGTTACTACCGTTTGGCTACCAATTTGGACACGATTTGGCGGCACACTAATATAATTCCTTATTTCTATACTGTATTTTTGTATAAATGAACATTTTCACAATTACTTTCCGTCGCACTTTTATCCAGGACTGGCGGCTTATTGCTATTTAAAATTTACATAGATAGTACAGTCGAACCTCGTTAAAACGAACACGCTTAAGACGAATTGCTGTTAATACGAACAGATTTTCTGTTCCCCTTGGTGTTCGTCTTAACGAGGTTCGACTGTATATGGTATATTATACATTTATAAGGAAAAATTACAAAGTAAATTAAAGAACCAATTTTGTTTTAAATTGTCAAATGGAATATCGAATATTATATATATATATGGCCTGCAAAAGGGTTGCTGGTATCTAACTGGAAGGAGACCCACACGCTGAACGTATGTGACGATGTGTGGAACCGGCCAGGCCAGTAACCTAGTGTCCTACCCCGCCTTCAAGTGGTGCAGGCTGAGCTTTCTATTTATGTGGCAAATTAATATTTGCTACACGGATAGAAAGGCGGAAGGGGAGGGCTAATTCACCAACCCGTTTAGCCAGCGTGGTGAAATTATGGCTAATTCCTCCATTATGTTGACACACCAAATATATATATAAGAACATCGAACTTACTGTAAGCTGTACTCACGTTAAGCTAAAAGTTAGGAAACATTTTCCGTACTTTTTAAATTTTAACGTTTAAAAACTATCAAAATCTATTCTGAATCATAATTACGTCACGCAGCAGATTTTTTTTTTTGTATTCAAATAAACACTTGGAATAGAGACACATTTCACTAAGCAAAACAGGCGCTAAATCGCCATGCTCTTATTCCCTTAAACCAGATTTGCTTCATCCACGTTGTGCTTTTCTTCCCCTCCTACCTTTGTGCACAGGGAGGAGGAGGAATTGTGCAAGGGTTTCATTGGGAAGGGTGGCCGTACCTTTGTACGCAAGTTGGAGAGTTTTTGACTTGTACGCAAATGGGCTATAACCCGGTTATACAGGCCAACTGTTTATTGTCTAGTCCATGTGTTGGTTTTCTAGGACTTGATAGGTTCGGTTTCTTAGATAAAATGTAGGCCCCTATCTTACGCTGGCGTAGTGAAAGCGCATTGGTCTATCGCACTATTAACCCGAGTTCGACTCCCAATGGTACCATGAACCGCGTGCCATTTTTCTGCCCATTGTAGTTCGGAGTTTGGTTGATTCTCTTGGCGGATTTCTCGGAAAACTGTAGGTTATGACGCAGCGTAAAAAACTTGTGCCCTTGAACCGTAAAGACGTAAATAGTAGAAGGAAAATAAACCGTGTACGTATCGTCGGTTTAAACTGGCGGGTCCTAACTAAAGGTGAGATGAGCCTAACCCGACAAAAAATGAGCCACAACTGATCTTTAGTCCTGACCCAAAGAGTGGGCCCCAAAATTTGCGAAGTTTGTTTAAAAAGCCCCGTCTCCAAAAATAAATAAACAAGTAAGTGAAAGAAAATCGCCTAAGGTCGATATTTAAATTTAGCGAGTTTCAATTAACACTAATTCGCAATTCTCTAATCCGCAACTCGATAATCCTCCACTCTCTAATTCGCAACTCTCTAATTCTCAAGTAACTCGGTAGGTTTTCAACGTTAACAATAACCATCATTATTGCATTTACGGAAGACCTTTACCTTACCCTTTTTATTGCGTATAGACAGGCAGACAGGAAAGCCAAAAGCAATAGCGGGTTCAATATCTATTGAAACCCGCTAATAAACAAATAATCGTGATTGTATATACATATTTACATGATATTCTGTTGGAGCTAACGAGTTTATGTATAGCCCATAACGTTTAAGTACTAAGTAAACGAATAATGAAAGGAAAGTGAGAATATTATAAATAATCAAAATAAGTGACCATATTCACAGGCGTAGGCGGGGGGGGGGTTGTAACCCCCATCGCAATGAAGTTTTGTATATTTAACATAGGAATATATGAGTTGTAGCTCTGTTACCCTCCCATTAAGCCTATGATTCCCCCTTGTGAACTTTCTGGCTACGCCACTGATCATATTACGTTGACATGTTTGTAATGAAAGTGACAGGTAATTATATAGTAAGTCATATTCAATTATAGCGACAGAAATGTAATTGAATAATGATGTAATTCTTTTATCCATTGAAGAATTAAAAAGAGATATAGATTAAAATTTAATGACTATGCGCGTAAACTGTGTTTTCTATTTAATAAATTTCGTCATCCATACATGCATGATAACTTTTCTATGGTGTGTCCAAATTTTATAACAACAGTCGCCCATTTTAAAGTGTTGGTTAAACGATGAAAGTATTGGATATAATTTATATCGTCGGAGCTCGCGAACCGTCCGAAATATTTTTTAGTTTCATCAATCTTCCTGAGTTACATCAATTACGGGGGCTTAATGTCCCGGATATTGTCATTTTCAAAGTTAATTACGGCGTGGGACAATTTATCCGGAATGTTGAAAGTTCCGGATAAGGAATTTTTGGAGAAGTTTTGTGTAGAATGTGTGTGGCTACAGAAATAACACACGTTCTTACTCGCTTCGCTGTTTTTTTTTAATTTTTAATTCCGACCTCCGCCCCCGGCGGCCACTTTCCCAATGAAATCCTTGCAGAATTCTTCCTCCTTAATTCCGACCTCGTGAGTTCTTGGACTTCCAGCTGGATTGTATTCGGGGCGGACTGGATCCTGTTAAAGGGCGCATACCTTGGATTATCACTGACCCGGCGGCCTAGTCCGCCCCTGATTGTATTCAACGGTCGAATTTCGAAATTTGATTTTGTTATTGCTAACATTGCAACGCCATTTAAAAGTAGTAACGTTTACGTGAATTTTGAAGTGTTGACCACACACACTCACTGCGCACACGGAGTGTGTATAATAAAATTTACTGTGTACAGGGTGTTACCTGCCGTAAGGGACACCTCCATTTAAGGGACTGTATCCAGTCAAAAACTCTCGGGTGGGTCGGTAACCGTAAAATCGACATGGCATCATAGGCGTAGCCAGGGAGGGGGGTTTTGGGGGTTGCAACCCCCCCATTGTAATGAAATTTTGTGTATTTAACATAGGAATTGATTTCTTCGCTCTGTAACCCCACAATTGAGCCTATAACCCCTCATTATGAACTTTTGACCTACGCCTATGCATGGTACAACGTTAAAATACATTGATCAGTGGTATCAGTCGAGAGATTCCAAAGGAGGAGCAGCGACGTCCGTTTGAAACGCGTTGATACTTCTTCTCAATGTCAAAAATTCAAATTCGTGTTTGTTTTTGATCAGAGGTCGGAATTTCAGCTCAAATTAGAGCCCCTTTTCTTTGATTTACAGAAGGGATATAGTGATGTAGCGTAGACATTGTTTTATTCATAGGGTGGTTATAGTGATATATCATTTTCATAGTATTTAATGAAGAATTCTCGCCATGCTAATTATGCAGCATAACCTTTACTGCCCTTTCTGCATAAGCTCAATATCATGCCCGTATCCAGAGGGGATCTTAGGACCGGTCCCCTCCCCGGAACTTAATTTTTAATGGTTCTTGGCTACGGCCTTGCATGCTGTGATTGTATCAATATATGCCGTAAAATTTTGAATCCCCCCCCCCTAAATTAATACGGGATTTCTGGATACGGTTTTGCCCTACATACACACATAACAATACAGTCTCACTTCTGCATCCATTCGTTTATGAGTCTTTTCTACGGCAGTCGTCCCGGCGAAAGGCGTGGTAAAATAACGTTATTGGATTTTTGATTATGCAGTTTGGTTTAAAAGTTGCTTCTTGGTTACACGTTGTGGAAATTGGCATTTTTCTGTCACTTTTGGGTAGTAGGGCTCCCCCATGCTCGTCAATCCGCTCCATGACCCTTTCCCTAGGCCGGTCTCCCACAGCATAGATCTTCGTCAGCGCGGGTCCTTAAAATTCATCCTGGCCCCCCGGGCCGCGGCCCCTGCTGTCCCCCCCCCTCTCGTTGGCTCTGGCTCGATCAGTTACAAAGGGTTTGTGGACATCGACTAAAATGCATTAACTTTGAAACTGAAGGGTATTCAAGAAATGGCCAGTGAAGTTGAAGATAATAATATTGATGAAGATAATAATATTGATGAAGATAATAATATTGATAAAGAGACATAACGACGATGACACAACCCCCTACTTTACGAGACCAGTAAAAGCTTTGGAAACTCTTCATCATCGCATACAACTTATTACTACACACTCTTGTTTAAGGGACTTAAAACAGTCGTTTTCTGTAACAGGCAGCAACAAAATTGATCTTCAGTTTCCTATAATATTAAAATGTTAATAAATACAGCATGCAAATAAAATTTTGGTATTATTTTCATTTTTGTTATTTAATCTTTTGTCAAATTTAATCGTTAGTATTTTTCTTACCTCTGCTTGTTATTATGTTCCGCTATAAATTAATCGTGATTTTGGATTGAATTACTCTTAACTTTTACTTAGGCGTCTTTTACGCTGACATACAAGTGAGAGATTATTGCAAATTAAAGCTGTGACCCATATCCCCCGGTTTCTGTCGTTTGCGGAAAAGATTTTTTCAATATTCCTTGATCGGTATTCTTGGTGCTGTAATTTTGCAACTCTTTAAAAATTAGGAACATCGCCATAAGTATAAAAGTACCATATCTACATTTTTGTAATAATCAAAATATTCCTCTTCCAATTTGGCAAATGTACTAACCAGGGGCATACACAGACTTCCATTTTGTGGGGAGGTTAAGGACAGAATTTGCCATGGTCTTGGAATAACACCCTTCATTTATCATGAAAGTTGGAATTTTTTACAGTGAAAAAATATATATTTGGGGGTCATGACCCCTGTGTCCACATTTGGTGCTAACCCTAAAAATGGCAATCATACCTTAAATACGCAGAAAAGGAGCATCGTTCCCACGTTTTGGTGGTTTAGTAGGTAAAGGCACTCTGATTACTACGGAGGGTCCTCGGTTCGTCTCCAGGTTGGGCTTGTGTCCCTTTTTTTTCTTTACAAAAAGCTGTAGTCTGAGCTTATACGTTGGTGTCAAAAAAAAAAAAATTTATTCATTAACCAAAAGCACAGTGAAAATTAGTGTATTAGTCTGTTTTTTTAATATACAATATTGGAAGTAGCTCATCGGTAAACAGCGCACAAGAGAGAGAGAGATTTTTAGTAGCTCATAGAAGATGAGGTAGACACTATATTTCATGTCGTTTTCTTGCCGGGCTGTATTTATCAGACGGATGCAATTGAAGCCGGAAACTGACTTTTCGATACCGAAAATCTCCAGAGAATACAATTATGTGTATCGTTTTCTAGGATTGTAGACATACGTGTACAGTAAAACCTCGATTGTCCGTCAGACAAGGGACCAGAGCCTTGACGGATAATTGAAAAGACGGTTAAGCGGAAACGGGGAAATTTACAGTACAATATAGTACATTTTTATTAAAATTATACAATTAAAAAAAAATACGTTGTGAAATTTGCTGAAGGCACAAACGAAGTTTATTTGAATCAAGAGAACTTGCATTTAGTGAAACACTTATTATGAAACATTACATACCGGTGTGTAAAATTATTGTTGTTAGTTTTAAAATGCATTTTTTTTTTAAACACACTGCGTGCTTTTTTGGCTGCCATGTCCCGTACTCTTCGAACCAGTAATACTTGAGTGCATTTTCTTCAGTCTGCTGATCAAACCAATCAATGCACTTAGAAAGCATACATTCTGCTTCAGCATGGGTTATGGTTTTTGTAGGTTCTTCAGCCTGCTATACACTTCAATCATTTTCTTTAGGATCATTGGGGTTTAGCATTTACTGAATGAATTCGTCGTCATTTAAGTCCTCACAACCTGCTTCAAGTTTGCCAATGTTCACCCATTCAACATCATTGTCTATTTCAATGTTTTCTCCTGCGGGTAGAGCCTCACAAGTGTGTAAAATTGTCTCATTGTCGATGTTAACGGAGTGGCCCTAACTTGAATTTGACGCCGATGGTTAGGCGAGAAAGACGGTAAATCGGGAGACGGATAATCGAGGTTCCTTTGTATACGAAAATTCGAGGGAGGTTAAATGGTGTAATTTAATAAATTTTTCAATACAGTCGTACAAGGGCTGAAGATGAATAAATAGCCCCAATATTTATTTTGGAGAAAAATGGGGAAATTGTATATGAATTGGGAAATGGGTATGTTGTAAGACAGCATATGTTATGGTTAATTTATTTATTAACTCCAGGCTCGGTGCAGTCTTGATAAAGTGTTTCATGCGTCTCACCTGAGACAGAATTTGCGCCTAGATGAAATCTTAGGATTTTTTTGCAGCATAAGCTAGGTCGGGTACGCCTAATGGGCGGCTTTATGTGTTCGTGCGGCGCAAGGGCTGCCAAGATCGTTGCGTAAGAATGGACAGTTTTTTACCGAGAAATCATAACTTTTGGAAATTGGAACTCGAACTAAGAATCTGTAATAGCAAATAAGGAGGTCGCATTGAGCTAGAGAACCCATTTGATTGTTTGTTTGGATGTTTTATGGCGCAAGAGCATCTGGGCTATACTGCGCCAAGGAACCCATTTGAGTAATTAGTATTCTAGTGAAATTTGAAACAATAGCTAAAGCGCAGTTTACTTGTAACGGACCCCAAAACTTGTCTAGAAAGATATTAAACCCTTGAAAAAAGAAAAACCCAAGTAAAACGGGTAGTAACCCATGATGTCAGAGTTTTGCAGGCCCCAGTGGCGGATTTCTAAGTAGGCAGACAAAGCACAGGCCTATCTGCCGCACCAAAGTGCTTAAACATAAAATTGTCCAAACTCAACAATGTTGAAAAAATGTTTCTTTTAATTATTGCCCTGTTTCCTCAATAGCCATAACAACTTGCCAACAGAATCGAAAGACAAAGGGCCCTAAAAATTTTGAGCCCCGGGCATTTGCCCAGAGTGACCATTTATAAATTTAGGCTTAACACGCTTTTTATATATATTAATAGTAAATGAATGAATAAAGAAAAACTTGAACTGATAACGAAAAAATTCATGCAAGGATGCGTACGTGTATATTTCCCAAATACGCTAAATACACGCAAAAACATCAGAGGCTCCAGGAATCCAAACTAAAACTAATGTGGATTCAAAAAATGTCTCGAATTCACGAAGTTATCATAGCCGTAATTTCGAGTTGTATCTTATTAGTTCAAACAATGATATGCGTTTCTTTTTTAACAAATATTCCTTTCTTTGTAAAGGAGGGAGGGGGCGGCAGTACAGGCTGTGCCTAAGGGCGGCAATTTTATAAATCCGCCACTGGCTGGTCTTGCAATGGTAACGCTTTCGCCCTAGCGTGCCGTTATTCCGGCTTCGAATTCTAATGGTAACAAACTTACAAAAAAATAAGATTTTTGCTCATATATTGTTGTCGAACCATTGAATAATTTATATGAATTAAGTTCCAGATCGTGGTATGAGAATCTTATTTCATTCCCGAAGTACGTTTTTTTTCGTAAAAAAATACGAAATGTTTTGTGAGAGGACGAGTTTTACCTTTTCGTCAGACGTCGAATGAAAAAGAGTAAAAAAAAAATAAAAATATCTGCACTCTTTCAGCTCAATATTTATTTTTGTATGATTCCACGACTTTGTTTATCCTCCTCTGAACTGCGCCGACCTTAAAATGGAAGCTGGACCAAGTTTATTCTCCTTTTATTCTTTCCCGTTTTTTCCCCCCTTTTTTTCCCTTTCTGAAATCCTTTTTTTTCCCTATCACGTGCCGCCGGTGCTATTGATGCTTAGCCCGACCTTGAAAAACCAAGGCGACGGTGCTGGTCTTGACACTGTAGGGAATAATGGAACGAATGCAGCCGCCCGCGCCCGTCGGTTCCTCCTTTCGTTCATTCATCTTTTTCGCGCGGTTTTTGTCCGTTTTTGGCGGGAGGTTTCACGCTCAATTTCCGCGAGGGAGGGCGGCGCTGTGAGGGGAAAACACAGACTGGTTCCCCCCCCACATTCTGCATTGTCTCTGGCGCTTAATGAGATCGCGTGATTGTTTGTACGCGCTATTTCATTACTACATTTTCTGTTCTGCCAGGGTATTAAGTGTGTAGTCTTTAATTGAGTTGTCGTTTACTCCCCTCCCCTTTCCCCCCCACCCACCTGTCTCTTTCTGATGATTGTGACGTGGCCAGCCAACGATTCATTTTCCTCTCTTTTTAATTATGCAAACGTCAACTTTTTTTTCCCGCCCTTTTTCTCCGCCATTATTACCTTGTTAAGATGGGGTTTGCGTTCTCTGGGCTTAATCGGTGTGTGTGTGTGTGGAAATTATGCGATGCTGGTGTATTAATATCTGCATGGGGAAGAATCTATCTCATTCCTTAGTGACAGTTTTAAATAACGCTTTGTTTGTGACTTCGTATACGGTTTGAAATTACTATTCTGAAGTTACAAATTACTATTCTGAAATTACAAATTACTTCAACACCAAGGATTTTTTTTTCTTTCTTTCTGTCTCTCTCTCTTTTTATGATAGATGCAAAATTCCAAGCACCGGCATGGGAGGGGGTTTATCCCCTATTATTAACTCTTATTTAAAAGATATTATTCACTGTAAAAAAAACATAAAACTCGTTATAAGAGATAAAACTTTTTTTTTTATCAACCCTCCCCTTCAGTGGCGTATAAAGTATAAAAGGGGCGCGCAAGCCCCCCATTAGCTACCAAGTCTCATTATTTTTTCTAAGGCCCCCCCCCATCATACGATTGTCTTTATAGCTACTTGAGCCCCTCCCAAATAATATTTTGAATTGCTAGGCTACCATGGGGGCAGGCGGGATTCGACCCCCCAGCCATTCAAAAATTTGTTTTGCCCAAGTCTACTGTACATTTACTTTCAAAAGTTGTACAATTACATTTTGGAATAAAGTTTTTTTTTTAATCTCATTACTAATTGTCAAGCAGTATCAATTATTTTTGTAGCATTTTAGTATCTTGTACATTCATTAAACTGTTTTACAGCCTTAAGAAGAAGGTAATTTTTCTTAGCCCCCCCCACCCCCAGAATTACTCATATGGGCGTTTATGTACGCTACTGCTTCCCTTGTATATCACTTTTTTTTATACTTTCTTTCCATCAAATTTGTTTTATTTATTTCTATAAAAGTTAGATATGTAAATCTAATCTTCGAGTTCCGATTTACATATCAAACACTGATATCAGGGGCGGACGCAGGCCTTCATTTGGGGGTGGGATTCAAGGATAGAATTTGCCATGATCTTGGAATAACCCCGTTTGTTTGTCATCAAGATTGGAATTCTTTACAGTGAAAAATTTTTGGGGTCATGACCCCTGTGACCTCCCCCTGTGTCTGTGCTTGATTGATATTCCTTTTTAAATGTGCGAGTGCATATTGAAACCAACAAGACTTCATCATACAAATATAAATGCTGTGTTACACAATGCTTTCTCAAAAATCAACTGAATTAAATGATTTAAAAATAAGAAATACGATTTATCGATTGTGATTATCGATGTGATTATCGATTTCTGATTAAATGGATGACGAAGTAAATTTTAACTCGATTCTCTCGGGCATCTCTCGGGCGATTGCCGTCCGCCCATTCGCATTATGGGGTATAATTCCCCCTAAGGTTGGAAAAAAAATAAATAATAATAATTACCGACTTATTGCTTACCGTGATCAGGGGTTTGGTTCACTGGGCTATAAAAGGTTCGGATTCCTTGATAAACTGTAAGTCCCGGCGCAGTATGACGTTTGCTGTTCTTGTGCCTTAAAACTCTCAAAAGAATAATTATGAATTTGATGAAATTTAATAGTGTTTTGTGGGGCAAGGAGAACTAAGGTCAGGACCCACATTTTCCCGAGGGACTGGGACCTCTGCTCCTAGGAGAAGCGAATCTCGAATTACGGTTTTGGGGACCCTTCAAGTATTACATAAGCATTTTTGGGGGAGGTGGGGTTTGACATGTGCTTATTTTTGCTGACAATGTTGAGTGGGGAACCTGAACCATGCTTACGTAAGACACAAAAAATAATAAAACTAACACATAGTCACGAAGTGACAACCGCCCTAACAGAACTGCAATACTTTGATGCATGACACGCTGCAAGTAGAAGATATGAAATATACGTAATCGAAGTTAAATATTTAATTATTTAAATCATTGGCTCTTAACCTTTTTAAGCTCGGGAGCCACCTGCTATCGTAGCCCTAATATTTTTAAATTATCATAAATGTATTATTTTTAATAAATGTATTTTATAAAATCCACTCTTTATATATTGCACACTACTTGCTTCAGGAATATTAACAATAAAACGTAACAAAATACTTTATTAGAATATGGCACACAAATAGCAATTAATAGCGTGTTAAAACTTTTTTTAAACGCGATAATTTGTTGTGATTACTCTCTATTTATAAATAAGCGTTTAATGTTATAACAAACTTACAAAGAGGTAGTAGTACAATAAAAACGAAAATAAGTACTGTAATTTGCATCTCACATATTGCATTCTCATTTCAAAAACTTGTACCAACCAATTAGAGAACCGAAATCTTACGTAAGCATGAGAGGGGTCAGGCATTTGCTTATTTTTTCTTACAAGGGGGAGTATAACATGGCTAAAAATGTGATTACGCAATACTTGAACGGCCCCTTGGTAGAAAAAATTCAAGCGCTCAACACTTACCATTAGAAACCCGGATTTTCGGGACAGTAGTCATGCGCGATTGCGAGGTGTTTTAATCGATTATCTCGATTGTATGGACCTCTCGATAGTTTCAAACCTGACTCCAAGACTGGATTTCAGAAAAAGTCGCTTGATCAAACTATGTACACATTAAATAGATAACACCGCCATACGCTCGGAAGCGTGCAGCATTGATTCGCCACGTTCATACACATGTGCAGAGTAGTTAGGCAGCAGAGTCGCATCGAACATCTCGATTTTTAAGTTCGTCGACGAATGGATTATTGACTCGATTGTAAATTTGAGTCGACCGCGATTCTTTCGATTGTAAAAACATCTCGTAATTTCTCATCACTAGTAGACAGACGCATTATTTTACCTCACCGCCCGGCTTTAAATCTAAACGCAGGAAAACCCTTCTTAACGAACACCCCGTTTTTGCGGTCGAACAAAAAATTGGCCCGACAAAATTGCCCTATTTTTGGGGGTGTTACTAGAGCTGGGGAAATACTTCACGCAAACCCAACCATTTTTCAAGAGCTAAAAATTCAAGGATTGTCGAACTCCTATATTTTTTTCAAATAATTCAATAATTATCGTAATTAATTAAAAAAAATATCGCGCCGGGCCCCTTAGAATCGCGACCTTTTTAGCATTTGCCCCATTTGTCGCCCCTCCCGGCCCTTACTCTCACTTCTATTTTACGGATAGCATGTTCTGTTCGGTGGGTGTCCGCTAATGAGGGGTTTCATTGTACAAAGTGTTTTAATGGGGATAAAATAGGATTTGTTGCGAATGTCTCTATCAGGTAGGCTACGGAAAAAGTAGGCCTGCGTTCTTCCAGCTTTTATCTCTTATTAAAACGCACAGAATGGCGCAGAGCGGAACGCTGCCTGGTACAGCCCATGCTTTTCGAGGCCTACTTTCGAAAATTGCTCTTCCTCTATCGAAACGTTTTATGTCCGTTCTTCTGGGACGTAGCATACATGTTGTATGCCGGAGCGCGTACTTATTAATTTTTTGCTTTCTCGCCCCATAGAGCATTGTTGGAAAACGGAAGTTGTATGAACGTCATACGCGTGGGTGAGTCCGTGGGCGTGTACAAATGGCCGTTAAAAAAAACAAAAACCATTTAATAGTAGCATAATTTCTTGGCCTTCAGAGGATATATATATAGCAAAATTGTAGTATGATTGTGACATGTAGTACCTTCTAATGTAATATACATAAATACACTACACTTAAATGTATATTAATTTAGACAAAGTTAAAGTAGAAAAGTAATATAACATAAGGTAGAGTGAATGCCATAAGTATTCGTACACCTGCAGTGTGTTCTATTTAAGAAGCTGCTGTATAATAACTATTAGATGTACGTAGAGACAGGACAAACGCCATCATGATTGCCATGAAAATATAATTTATTTTCAACTAAAAAACTTAAAACTATGTATATAATACTGCAAATTACAATAAATTAGCATCAAAATTATTCACAGTTCACGTGTCAAAAGCATTCGTACATGCAAAAGTCTGTCCTAAAATGATAGAACTGCAATGTTGTTTGTGCACCCGAAGCAATCTGCGGGAAATGCACCGATTTCATTTAAAAGCCAATGAACAATAAACCCGTTTACTATCATTTCTGCAGAAAGTATGCGAAAATGAGTCGTAGGTAGAAATAAAGAAACAAGTGTAGCGGAATGAAAGCTTGTAATGAGGCTCCATAACCAGTGTAAATCTTTACGAGAGATTGCATAGCTCGTCGGCAGACCTCGTTCTATAGTCCAGTCCATAATTGACCGTCATTGTCAAAGAAATACGATTCAAAATATGCCGCGAAGTGGAAATCCACAAAAACTGACTGAAAAGCACAAACGTTTAATTGTTAGATTAATTAAGAAAAATCCAAAATTAAGTGCTCCAAAGATAAGAAAAGAGCTGCTGAATAAAGGTGTATCACTCTAAGAAAGCACGGTGCGCCGCGTTTTCAAAAATGCAGGGTACAATGGACGTGTAGCTCGTAAAAAGTTTTTCGTGCGAAAGGTAAACAGAAAGAAGCTTTTGCAATTCGCAAAAAAACATGTTGATAAAGGTCCTGACTTTTGGAAGAGTTACATTCTCGGATGAGAGCAAATTTAATATATTTGGATCAGATGGCAGGCAAATGGTATGGCGTAAAAATAACACCGAGTTTCAACCGGCGAACTTGTGTCCAACAATCAAACACGGAGGTGGAGGTGTGCAAGTTTGGGGCTGTATGAGTGCAGAGGGAGTGGGAAAATTGCACATTATCGACGGAATCATGGACCACAGAATGTATATTAACATTCTGAAGGAAAATTTGGGTCCTAGTACTGCTCAAATGGGTCTTCTAAATAACTTTATCTTTCAGCAAGATAACGACCCGAAACATACTGCGTATAATACAAAGCTGTGGCTCCTTTACAATACTCCAAAACAGCTAAATACCCCTCCACAATCACCTGACATTAACGCTATAGAACATCTATGGAGCATTCTGGACTCGCGGATGAGAAAACGACGCATATCAAATAAAAATGATATAAAAATTGCCCTTCTCGAGGAATGGGCATCCATTTCAACGGATGTCACCAAAAACTTAGTGGATTCGTTGCCAAAACGCATGAAAGCTGTGATTAAAGCCAAAGGGAACCCAACGAAATATTAAGAATGAATTATTATTTTATTAATGAATTTTCTGACCAAAAAACAATTAGTGTACGAATATTTTTGACACATGAGCTATGCGTAAGTTTGTTCATTTTTTATTGTTATTTGCAGTGCACGTATATTTTTTTTTTTACTTTTTTTATGAAGTAAATACAAAAATTTATATTAATTGTGGTGACATTCGTCCCATATCTCTACATCTAATAATTATTATACAGCAGTTTCTTAAATAGAACACACTGCAGGTGTACGAATACTTATGGCATTCACTGTAGCAAAACCAAGTAAATTAAAATAGTAGAAACATCTCAGAATAAAAATTGAAATTGTAGTAGTAAAAGGTGAAGAGGAGTAAAAGATTAAACAATACCAAGAATTTTGTTCTTCATCAGGGACCGCACAAAATCCCTGTTATTGGTTTGCTTTTTCTGACTACAATAATTGAGATTTGTGATCAATACTGAATAAACCAGCATTGACCAAAACTTAGCTAAAAACAGTATAAACCCAGAATATAATTAGTTTAACAATATTTTAGTAATTTAGAAGGGTCTCTTTATTAATACTGAGAACAATCTCAATTGTTGTAAGTGGCCCAAAAGCAAACTTACAACAAGTAGATAGAGGTATTGAAAGTGATTAAAGTGTAAAAGTTGAATTAACATGAATAGAGAAGATGATGGGGTGAGAAAATTCACTAACTATACCAAAAAATTATAACAAAAAGTTTTACATGAATATGTCACACTCAAGATAAGCACTTAATTATTAACTAGTAAAAATATATAAGTTTAAGTTTAAATAAATCCGTATATTCAAAATAAACAAATTGTTTCTTTGCACTCATAATAGACCCAGAAGTGTGCAATCAGAATAAAGACATATATATGCTCATATGCATAAACATGCACACACACACACACACACACACACACACACACACACACATATATATATATATTGAATATTGAAAGCGAATTGCTCAGGATAGACTTGTGTGGAAAGCATTTGGAGAGACCTTCATCCAGCAGTGGATAGATAATGGTTGAATATGATGATGATGATGATATATATATATATATATATATATTAAACAAAATATTCATAATATATATACACAAATAAAACAAAATATTCATAATATATATATACATACAGTGAATTCGCGATAAGTCGAATTTCTGGGGACCGACTGAAAGTGTCGAGTTATCGGAAGTTCGACTTATCGTTTGTAATTGATTGGATTTGTACGTTACTTATCGTTTTGTACAATAACGTGGTTTTCAAAAAGCAGAATATTACATTAAGAATTAGAAGTTATTCATTTTATGAACTATATTATTTATTGCTCAATGCAACTTTTGCATTACCTAGCCATATTTTAAATGCACGAAACGATACTTATATTAATTATATTTTCTCAAAAAATCGGATTCTTTTGGATTGTTTCTGTAGCAATTCTTTTTTTTTTTTATGAAATTAAAAAACACGACAATTTTGACAACAATTATGAATTTGTAAAAACACGAACTAAATTTACGTTATCTTTACTTCCAAGCTACCGCAGAGCGATCGATACCGCATCGCGAAATTTTACCTTTTCACTCTTCACTGCCTTCATTGGATACATTTTTTCCTTCAACCTGTGATCTCTCAAACACGATGTTGTGTCTTATCTTGAATTTCTCAAGATATCCTGCACTTGCGTTGAAACCCTCCGCTGTCAATAGCACCATCTTTTCATCAACATCATCGTTTTACCATCTAATCACGCCATACCATCGGCGTTGGTATCACTACGCCAATAAACGTTGATTGATTGACATTGTTGTTTGATTTAATCTGCGTAGTGTTCGATTTATATAAAATAAATACATATGCTGCAACGTGCATTTCGATCAATTTAATACCAGTCTCTTTGCAATTTGGTTTAAATAGTAGTCTATGTACTACACCATTCTGCGAAATAACTGGCAACAATATATATACGTTCGTAAAGAGATTATATATTGTCCTTCGTAGCTCAGTGGGTAGAGCCTCCGCCCGGCAAGTGGAAGGTCGTGGGTTCAGGTCCCACCGAAGGCAGAAATATTTATTTTCTTTCGAACGTTTCACCATCTAATCACGCCATACCATCGGCGTTGGTATCACTACGCCAATAAACGTTGATTGATTGACATTGTTGTTTGATTTAATCTGCGTAGTGTTCGATTTATATAAAATAAAAATACATATCTATACTAATCAATCATCTTTTTTTATTATTATTTATTTATATATTACTTCCGCTTCCGTTAATTATATCTGGTTCTGGGTTGCAGGTGCTTTGTCAGACTCCAAAGTCTTTACCCTTTGCTTCGTAGACAGATGACATTAACTAATAAATTGTAAATCACTATCACATCATGTAAATAATTATATGTATGCAAAAAGTTTGATTTAATTAACACAGTATTTTTTTCCTAATTATAATTTTGTAGATGTAAGTATCCATCAACATGGCTTTCAAAATTATTGGGAAAAGCACATATTATGATTATACTAATTATTAATTTGATTATGCTAAGCACATATTATGAACATTTATACATTGCAATATATATGTAAAATTGTAATTTATTTCAAATCATTGAAGGGCTAGGGTCCCACTGGCCCATATAACCCTACGCCTATGTAAATATCTATAATTAAATAATATATTTTAATTTGGGAAATTACCTTCGATTTTTTTTTTTTATATTCTGGTTAATATAGTCTACATTTGTTAGTTATCTGTACATAATAAGGAAAAAATATAGTACCTCATTCAATTCTGAACATGTTGTACCCAATGTACTTCGCGCGCTGTCTAACGATGTGCACGCTTATGACGCACACGCGTTTTAAAAATAGTTAGAATTTTGAAATTGACATGTTGGCAGATATGCCACCCAATGTTCTTTTGCAACCCTACATCAATTCTGCATGTATTTTGCAACACTGCATAAATTGTGCATGTATTTTGCAACAGTGCGTCAATTTTGCATGTATTTTGCAACCCTGCATCATAACCATTTATTTGGGCGAGTGGAATAGTTGATTGT
>QLNU02014802.1:73950689-73971076 GCA_006491805.2 Dysdera silvatica | reverse complement strand
TGTAGAGTTTTCAAAATTATTGTGGGGAGGAAGGGGGGCAGGCACACATATTATGTGCATTTATAATAATATATTTTATTTTATACATTGTAGAATATGTAAAATTAAAATTTATTTCAAATTATTGGCAGGGAAGTGGGCTCAGAATTCACAGGCCCATATAATTCTACACCTATGCTGTAAATTATGTATGCTTCATTATGTATGGGTGTGTGTATGTATGTTAAAATATTGAATACATGATGAGATGTGGGCATTTGGAGAAAATAATTTTTTACTGCGCATGCGCGAAAGATATGAATAACTTTCTTTCATAATTTTGTAGTTAATAGTATAGGTCAACTTCAAAAAAATACCAGTGGGATATCTTGAAAATTCAGAAAGTTATCGACGAGATAGTGAGCCGTATTTCTCTAATTCTCTGAAAGTAGCTAGATGATAAGGGCTTTTTCTACAAATTGTCATATTCCAGATATATTGAAATATTCCAGATTTATGCAAATAAGGATAAAAAGTATCCGTACACCAGGATATTTTTCTTCTCCTTTACAGAAGTCAAAAACCTTGCTTGGTGCAGAATGACCATTGTTATCCTTGCGCCATAAAAATACAACAAACCAACAAGAAGTCAAAAATTAGTATGAAGTGGGGCCATATTTTGCTGCAATGACGGCTACCACTCTATCTGGGAGGCTATCTACTAGTTTCTGGAATTTTTCAGTGGGAATTGCATGCCATTCTTGCAAAAGAATATTAGTCAGCTCTTTCGCCAATGTGGGGCATTCTGGCCTAGCTCGCAGTCGACGTTCTAATTCATCCCATAGGTGTTCTATGGGATTTAGGTCTGGGCTCTGAGCATGCCAGTCCAATTCCTCAACATCCATGTCAGCAAACCAGCTCTGTACAGCCTGTGCTGTGTGGATAGGAGCACGATCTTGTTGAAACAAGAATGAACCCACTCCAAACTGTTGCCACAATGTGGGCAGCGTGGAATTGTCCGAAATGTCGAGATAGCCTTCCATCTTCAGAGTTCCCTTCAAAGGAATTAAAGTGCCAAGCTCGAACCATGAGAAACCACCCCAAACCATTATGCTTCCACCATCAAACTTAACTTGCGGCACAATACAGTCAAGTAAAAAGCGTTTACCCAGCATTCTCCACATCCAGTCTCTACCATCTGATTGTCAAATAGTGTACTGTGATTCATTGCTCCATAACACTTCACGCCACTGCTGCAGGCTCCATGTTTTGCATGCTTTGCACCATTGTAAGCGACGTTTGGCATTGGTTGCGGTAATGCTTGGTTTATATGCAGCTGCTCGGCCATGAAAACCAAGACTTTGCAGTTCCTGACGAACTGTCTTTGTGCTGACGTTGCATCCAGAGGCATCTTGAAAATCCGCACGAACTTTTTCCGCCGATTTCATGCGGTTCACTTTCACAACTCTCTTCAGCACTCTGCGTTCCCTGTCTACTAGACGAAGTGGTCGACCAGGTCGTGGATGCACCGTTGTAGTCCCCGTATGTTCCCACTTTACGATAACAACATTAACGGTGGAACGGGGCACTCGTAACATCACAGAAATCTCACGAGCAGATTTTCCACAGCAGTGACAACCAATGACTTCACCACGTTCAAAATCATTTAGCTCGCCCTTTCCTCCCATTTTACTTTTCTAGCTTTGAAATTATAATTGTTAACTCGTCAGACTTCTTTTATACTTGTCTGAGAGCTAGAAATTTGACGTCACTAACAGAATCCACCACGTAGAGGGGTGCCCGGATACTTTTGATCCTTATTTGCATAAATCTGGAATATTTCATTTTCAGAACAGGGGTGTTTGGTAATTTGGAATATGACAATTTGTGGAAAAACCCCTTATCATCTAGCTACTTTCAGAGAATTAGAGAAATACGGCTCACTATATCATCGATAACTTTCTGAATTTTCAAGATATCCCACTGGTATTTTTTTTAAGTTGCTCTATACTATTGACTACAAAATTATGAAAGAAAGTTATTCATATCTTTCGCGCATGCGCAGTAAAAAATTATTTTCTTCAAATGCTCATATCTCATCGTGTATTCAATATATTAATTTCTAATTTAAGTATAATATTTTTCTTGTACGTTGACAAATGTTCTGTAAGTTTCGTGAAATTTGACTGAAAATTGTGGATATTATAAGCAAAAAATATGTGACAAAATTTGGGTTTTCTTAAAGAAACGTTTCTATCTTCATGAATATACATGTTTATTTTACAAAAATGCACACAGGCATTAAGCATAGCTGGTTAAATATTTTCTGAAAGTTACAAATAATTTCCAGCTTTTTATGATACAGGGTGATCAAATATATTTTTTCACTTTGTCAATATGTGGGTGGTCCCCTAAATGCACAAGTCACCGAAACTTTATTGGAAAGTGTGCATTCAAGCACCTTCTATATATCTCCAAAGTTAGAGAACAATTGGCAGAGTAGTTTTTTAGAAATTCGAAAAAAATTAAAAAATCCAAAGTGTCCGGATACTAGGCATATATATGTGTGCGTGTATGTATATGTGTATATATATATATATAGAGAGAGAGAGAGTATATATGTAGATAATTTTGAATGGAAAATATAGGAGAGAAAAATGTAAAATTATGTAAAATTATCTAAGTATAGCACACTTTGAGCTGCTTCTATACAGTAGATAAGATATAGTGCAAAAATTAGCAAAAGCATATATAAAATGAAAAATGCCAAAAAAAAAGCAAAAGCGTTTGAAAGAGTTAAATAAAAGAGGTTTGATAGAATTAAAGTAATAGGAAAAATATAAAAAATAACAATTGGATTAAATATATATATATATAAACTCAGAAATATATAATGTAACATAAGCATGCAGCCTTAGAACCATCGTCAAGGGCCTTTTCCAAGACTACATGCTTGGCGCCTTTTCTGGAGGTATGTTGCAAAATACAAGCAAAGCATATTTGTTACATGTATAAAGCGAGATACCCAAGGCCCAAAGGTGCCAAAAGAAGAAAACATGGAAAACTATAACTAATGGCAAATATCAAAAAGAAACCAGGAATGATCAACCACGTAGAGCATCCGACAATATTAAATGTATAAAAACAACTATTATTATAGCATATATGCAACAAAATATTCAAAACAAAACAAACACCTATCATAATTCATATTCAACAAAACAATGCAATGCATGCAGCATCAAATTCAACAAAGCAGACATCTACCATACTACACAGTCACTAGGGAAATATATATATATATACCAGCCAGGTATTTTCCAAACACCCTGTATATGCAACTGCTATTGTAATTGCTTGAAATTATCTGTCCATTAAAGAAGTTATTTTAATACAGATGCCCTGCTTATTAAGAATATATCATCTGCAAAAGCTGGATGTTACGAGGTTCCATTAAAAATCGTGTCACCTTAGTACACGCTCGTTTTTCTTACATTTTTTTTACAGCGGCTTCGAGCTCTAAATTAAATAATGCCATTTAAAGAGCACCACCTTGTCGTAGGTGTATGCATATAACACATAAATTTAAAGTTGTCCAAATTCACTTGACAGCTGCCCTTGAATTAATCCTTTGACCTTGGTTTTCTTTAATGCTAGCTTTATAAATTAATATTTTTTGAGGGAATATGCAGTTCTCTCAGAACTTGAAGTAGTTTATTTCTTTGGACGCTGTCATAGGCTGGTTTAAAATCAATAAATAGCTGTTGTATGCTGCAAGGCCATAGCCAGGCTTTAATTTCGGGGGGGGTGGGGTTCAAAAATTTTTTCAGCATATATCGATACAATCACAGCATGCAAGGCCGTAGCCAAGTCCCATTAAAAATTTAGTTTCAAGCGGATTGGTCCCTAAACCCCCTCCCCTCTAGATATGGACATGGCATGCTGATGTTAAATTTATAGTATTTTTCAAGGATCATATTTAGAGAAAATATCTGGTCTGTTGATCTATTCCTTCTGAATCCGAATTTGTAATCACCCAAAATTTCTTCTATATAAACTTCCTGGCGTTTTGAAAACAATTTTGAAAAACTCGCATACACAACATTTAGAAATGAGATTCCTCTATAATTAGCGCAGTTGCTATTGTCATTTTTCTTGTTCATGGGATGGATGTTGCTGAGATCCATTCTATCTGTATGTCTTCCTTCTCCCACACCTCTTTCACCAGTACAAGAATATGTCTCTCAGTTGTTGAACATGTCTCTCAGGAGTTGAACATGTCTCTCAGTTCAACTCCTCCGTATTTGATTAATGCTGCCTGAATGCCATCTTCTCCAGGGCTCTCATTATTCTTTAAAGATTGTATCATTTCATCTACTTCTTCTCTTTCAATATTAATTTCTACTTGGTCTTGGTTTGTCTCTTGCGTTGCTTCTTCATGAATAACTCTTCCTCAAAGTTAAACGATTCTTCAAAATGTTCTGCCCATCTATTTAATATTTTATCATCTATCAAGATTCCTTCTTTATCTTTACACGGTGAAGTTTTAGGTTGGAACCCTCTCTTTAATACAACAGCTTTCTTAAACACATTTCTTGTCTCTTTTATTTAGTGAATTTCTTTGAAATTAAGTAGTTTTTCTTTTCCTATTCTCTTTTCTTTTTTTTAAGTGGGTATTTTGCCCCCCCCCCTCGCGAATTTAAGAAATTTTCATACGTTGATATTGTTTTCCTTTGAATCATTATTTCTTTCACTTCATTCCTTTCCTCTAGCGCTTTTTGCAGTCATCATCAAAGCATTTAGTTACTTTTTCAGTGTTTTTGTATTCAGTGATCTCAAACGCCGAAGCCTTAATTATGTCCTGAAGTACCATCCATTTTTGGTCCATTTCTCCTTCCTCTGGTATATTATTGCCAGTAACTAAATTTTCAGAAATAGCTTATTGGAATTTATGTCTTACTAAAAGGTTGTGTTTAAGTGTTTGTATATTAAATAATTTTTCTTTTTTTGGGGAAGGACTTGCAATCATCTGTTTATATAGGATTCAAACCATGAAGTAGTCAGAGTCAGTATCCGCTCCTCTACATGTCCTGACATTCATGACATCTAAACCATGTTTACACTTCATTAGGAAGTGACCTATTTCATTTTTAGTGGTATCGTCCGGTGAGGCCAATGTAGATTTGTGGGTGTTTTTATGATCAAAATGTGTCCTACTTATAATCATGTTTTTGCTAGAAGCAAAATCAATGAGCCATAACCTATTATTGTTGCTATTTTTGTGCAAACTATGATTTCCCCAGTCTTGGTCTGAACTGTTCTTTTCCCGGCTTTGCGTTCATATCCCCAAGGATGATTTTCACATCATGCTTTGGAATCTTATCGTAAGCTTGTTCAAGTGTTGCATAGAATTCTTCTTTAGCTTCATTCTCTGCCGGTGTGTATACCCACACCAAAGTGATATTAAAGAATTCGGATTTTAAACGTAGAGTGCACATTCTTTCATTGACGGCATGAAATCCAAGAACAGATCGTTTTATTTTTTGGCACCCGTAGGTCCTGTTACAACTGTATTGGTGCTTCCTCCACTGCAAAAAATTGTATCCCCATCTCCAGAGTTGTACCTCTCCACCCGATTTCCTGTAGGGCCGCAAGGTCTATTTTTTATTTCTTTAGTTCAAAACTTTCTAGGGCTCAATATAAACTTCGGGCATTCCAAATGGCCATTGATACAAATCCTTTGTAAAGGCAGCCCTTTTTTGTTGCTCATCTGGTTAACGGCTGTTGCCAGTTTTCCAAAAAGGGCGTATGTAGAAAATTCTGAAGTTGGAGGAAGGAAACCTAGAATTAAAATGAATATATTTTTATTTTTATTTCTCAATTCTTCCTAATTTGCTTGAGCTCGTTGAAAAGAAATAACTTGAAAATGGCCCAAAAGTAAAGCTCAGCGATTTCGGCCCACCGTGTGTTTTCCCGGTGACTCCTGTGCTCAGTCTGACCCTCTCTATCTCCCTTAATGGTTTCTTATCCTTAAGTACTACCTGTACAGTTTCCCACATCACATTATCTTTTACTAATCCAATTTCATTTGTTCTCTCTCTCTCTCTTTTGCACCATTCTTTGCACCCACAATGTAAACAAAATTGTTAGGCCTAACAAATGACATGAAAACCCTAATTACAAAATGTGCTAGTATTTTTTCTATACCAAGCTTAATACAATATGTATAACAGAGATAGCTTTATGAATTAATCTATTAATAAATCTATTAATAAATTAATCTATTAATCTATTAATTTTTAGTCTTAATCATTGTTTGAGCAAAAACAGCTAGTGTGGGTTTTTTGCTCCACAATATTGGCTACTTACATAGCCTCGATGCAGTTCTAACAATTTCAGGTTAATTCGAGGTATTGTTACATGTTTACACAACATAAAAGTAGTTCGAAAAGGTTATCCTTGGGTAATAATTAATTGAAAAGTATAAATTCTAATAATTTTGTTTCAACTGTTGAGAATCTGAGACATTTTTATGATGGGTAACAGTGCCCCAGTGAACTCCATTGTCCCACTGTGTCCCAAGTGACACACACACACACATACCAAAAAGTTACAATTTACTTACCAGTAATAAATAAAATGGAAAGCCATCACACATATGCAATAAGGAAGCTTTGGCCTATGCATTAATGCAAAAATATTGATTATTGGATGACAATTTAGTGCACAAATACAGATAAACAACACTTTCTTCAAACAACACTTCTAATTTTCCCAACAGGTCAGATGAGAACAAAAATGGCTATTGCCTCCCTCCAAAATAAATTATGGCTGTGAACTGATTGTACAGTGTTGCCACACAAGTTGGTGAAGTGTAGCATATTTTCCCTTTTCTTAAACGTTTTTACCCTAATAAATAAGTAAATTGTTCCACTGTGCCCTGTGACCCACTGTACCCCTGTCTCCCCTATACCACTACGTTGGCCTTTTTTTTTTTTTTTTCAAAGTCACAGTTGAACCTGAATCTTTAATTTATTCACCTATTTTTTTTATCATGTCTTACACGCATTTTATTATTATACGAGATTATTATATGTATTTTATACATAAACGAAAAGTTCTTGTACTTCGTACTTGTATTTTTTTAATAAGCATGCTTACTTGCTCTTTCATCAAAATGTAGTAATGACTTAATAACTAATAGTTTATACTTAGTTATCCAGTATATTTCCATAGTACAATGTTTAGTTCGTTTACATTTTTTGTTTTAATTATCTGTTGCATTTTTTATATATAACTGAACTAATTAACTAATAATTTTGTAGTTATATTAGTACATCAACGAATTTATATGTTCGTGTTGAATTTTTATAATTTATATTCACATATATCTGTAATGAATTTTTATAATTTATATTCACATATATCTGTAATGAATTTTTATCATTTATATTTATATATTTGTAATGAATTTTTAGCTTTATATTTATATATTTGTAATGAATGTTTAGCTTTTATATTTATATATTTGTAATGAATTTTTAGCTTTTATGTTTATGTATTTGTGATGAATTATAATTTTTAGAAGAAAAGTTCAAAATATTTTTATTTGCATAGTATAGAAAATTAACTTTTTTTATAGTGAGGATAGGTACATCCTAATGATTTTATGTAATATTACACACAATACAAATGAATTTTATTTTCATACATATGTGTATAGATTACATATGCATACATGCATGATGGATTACATGCTAAAACAAAAAGTTAATGTACATGTAACTTAAAATTGTTTCTCAAATCTTCATTGTTTTTATAATTGTTTCTTAAATCTTAGTTTTGTATCTAGAGGCCGTGGTGGCCAGCCAATTGTAGTCATTTATAGTTTATTCATGGAATATTAATTTCTAATTATTTGAGATTTAATATTGTGTCTTAACCTTGTTTTTGATAGGATATGGTCAGTTGCAGTCATGGAGTGGGAGTCCGATGCGGCAGAGCAATCAGAGTCAGAGCCCCAATGTCGATTCTTATCCACAGCAAATGACCCGATATTATCAAGGTAACTACCAATACTTTCACAGAGTTTCTCAGTTAAAACACAGTTTCTCAGTTAAAACACAGTTTCTCAGTTAAAACACAGTTTCTCAGTTAAAACACAGTTTCTCAGTTATTGTGTGAATTAGTTAATATTGTTTTTACTAAAAATTGCTGGCTTTATTTCATTAATAATATTATATTGCTGAGTTCTTCACTTATTACTTCAATGTTTTTTTTTAAGGCAAATGCTAAATTGTAGTTTAACATTTTTGGTCTATGATTCGATAATTGTGTTGTGTATTTAAAATCTTAAAACGTACTGTGCCACCCATTCATTAATTAAGCCATTCTGAAACGTCATGTAATTCTAATACATCTTGTATTTTTGAGGATATGTCCTTTGTACCAGATAGGTTATGTTTAGTTTTCCAAGCAAGCTTGGTGTTTGTGTGTAAATGTATTACAGTTTAGAGGTCACATGAAACTGTTTGTCCCATCCCTAGTGGCGGTATCAGAGTCTTGATATGAGAAATATACAAGCGACTTGGAGGAATCAGCGAGATAACGTTTTCCAACTAAGTTAATCAAATCGGGCAGTTTAAACAAGATAGCCCAAATAAAATAAAGGTTGTGTAGGTCACTTCATTAATAATTTTACCATGTTTTTTAATGTAAATATTTGAAGGTGTATGTTTTATATACTGTGCATATGGTTGATATAACAAAATTTATATATTCAAACTGAAGTTACTAAAATAGTAAAACACAATTATATTTATAGTATTATAACTAAAAAATAAAACACACATTTTAATAGTGGAATAAAATTTTTTATTTTTAATCGATTGAATGAATTTCATTCTATGTTTATTAAATCTTGTGCTGTTGTATTGCAAGTATTTTTGAAAATCAGATACATTCAAACCTTGTTACGACAAACATGTATAAGCCGAATTACATACCATTTTTTGAAGCCACGTCAGATTGTATAGCATACTTTCTGTTCTGAATAAGACGAATTACTGTTAATACAAACAGATTTTCTGTTCCCTTTGGTGTTCATCTTAACGAGGTTTGACTATATTTGATATTAAAATTTTCAATGATTTAGTTTGATATTTGGAAACAGTGGTTATATAGGTGATGGGTTTTGTTGTTTATCATACCTATTTCGTAATCATCTTGTCATCTTCGGTTAACATTTAAATTCTTGGAAAATCAGTTTAGTTACTGTAAAGAATTTGCTTAATGCAATGTATTGGTCTATTCAAACTTTTCCTCCATTTTCCAAAATTCTCAGTTGTTCGTTAAATGTGTCCCACATCCAAATCTGCCTAATTATTACTGTGATTTTACATGTTCAGAAACACTGGAATTGATTATGTATTTATTATTATCAGTTTTATTACTCACATTTTAGTATGCTACATATGTATTTTACACATAAATACACATAATTTACTACATAAATATTTTCTATGTCTCGTTAACAGACATACCTTTGCCATGTATACCGCCATAATCTCGCTTAACTGAACTTTGTTTAACCAATATGGCCTGCTGCGTATTTTTATCATTGGTATTTTTTTTATTGAATAGACACACATTCAGTATTTTTGTCAAAAACGCTCATATTGGTTTTTTAGTGTTCTCTGATTTTAAGGACACAAATGCTATTTATGATGTGTATATATGTGTGATTTATGCTAATGTATGAACACAAATGCTATTTAAGAATATAAGAAGAACAAAATCTTCACGAGAAAAGTTGGGTGGTGGTTGTCTCTTCTTTTTCACCTACTGTGATATGCATCTAGGACCATAAAACCACCAAGGACAACCACACTTGACCTTGTGACCTCTGTGTGGGGTGACAGTGCAAATTTTGGGGTCAAATGGTCAAATTTTAACAGACATATCCCATTTGCATAGTTCTGGCAGGATCCCATTATATACTGACTGGTATGTCAATGTTATATGTTTATATACTGACTGGCATGTTTGTGTCCTATATTGCAATTAACACATAAATTCACAAGCATCTTTTCTGTAAATTCGTCGGGTGCGGGGGATTTCCCGGCGAGGGTTTTCCCCAATTGGGGTTTCCCCAGCTGGAACTGCTCCGCACCAGATGCGGGTATATAAGCTTAGGACTTTCACGAACTCTTCATTCTGCCTTCACTTGACAAAGGGAGCAGTTGGCTCCCGAAACGTCGTGTTTTTAAACCTTACGCTAGTGTCAAAATAACTGTTTGTTATGTAAATTCATGTCCAAACTGAAATGCCCCTACCAGGGGCAGATTTAGTGATCATTTAAGGGGGTGGGCGATTAATGACTTGATTTTTGAAAATGATACCTCATTGGACCTTTACCTTGTATCTTTTCAATGTTAAATTTTCATTCGGGAGGGTGGGGGGTCACTCCCCACTCTGCGCTGCCTAAATCCGCCCCTGGCCCCCTCAGTGGCTGGGTGTTTAAGGATTCAATAGCTGTTGCTAAAACAGATAAACCTGGGGCATCTGGCTATGGTGGGGGAAGGGAATGGTAAGTAAGTAAGCCACCTCACAAGAGAAAACTTGTGTTGTCAGAACTAGTCTGTTTTTGGATGTTCTTCTTTGCACCTTTACAATGAATTCTAAATTTCCAGATTATCCGAAATAGAGTTCACTACTTTTATTTCGGTTAATCAGGGTTCTACTGTACTTTTTTGTTTTGTATTGCGTTATTAATGTTGTGCCCATGTTGCATCCATGTATTAATGCTAAATTGTGCTATACATGTTTTAGGGTCCTATGCAAATCATCAACATTCTTCAGACATGCCGCAGTATGTCAGCTCCTCAACCAGCAGTCATCACACTGCATCAGCTCCATACAACACGCAATACCCTGCTTCACGGCAGAACAGTTATCCAGGTGTAAACGTTCAACAGACTTATACAACAGCAGTAAAGCCTAATTATGGAACATACTACAACAATGCCAACCCTCAGGCTGGAGGATATTCAGCTGAAAATGTTGCCCAGCGACAAACTAATTATACAAATTCAACATTTTATTCTTCCCAGAAAGGTTCCCAGTGTGTGCCTCCTAGTGCACAACAAATTCCCCATACTGCACAGCAAATTCCCCATGGTACACAGCAAGTTCCCCATGGTACACAACAGATTCCCCACAGTTCACAGCAAGTTCCCCACGGTGCACAGCAAGTTCCCCATGGTGCACAGCAAGTTCCCCATGGTGCACAGCAAGTTCCCCATGGTGCACAGCAAGTTCCCCATGGTCCACAGCAAGTTCCCCACGGTGCACAGCAAGTTCCGCATGGTGCACAGCAAGTTCCCCACGGTGCACAGCAAGTTCCCCACGGTGCACAGCAAGTTCCCCACGGTGCACAGCAAGTTCCCCAGGTGCACAGCAAGTTTCACAGCATGGTGGTGCACAGCAAATTCCTCATAGTCCACAGCAAATTCCCCATAGTTCACAGCAAATTCCCCATGGGGCACAACAAATGCAACATAGCGTACAGCAAATGCCTCACAATGCATCACAAATGACACACAATACACCGCAAATGCCTCATGGTGCATCTGTTGTGAATTCTCAACCATCATATCCCAAGCAACCTACACCATACCAAAGGTATGTCAACAATTACGCCATCTATCAGAATGAAAATCAGTCATCAAACTATTCTGGAAAACAGCAACTGGCAATGCCTGCTTCAGGTTCAGTATCTTCTGCGACGGTTTTACCAAGCATGACCTCCACTCAGACAAATGGTCAACTTTCTTCCATACCAACCCCTCCCGAAACTTCTACACCAGGTGAAATTCCTGGTACCGAAGGATCAAGTATGGATGGGACCGTTGACTGTATCAAAAGCAACCATAATTCCAGCTCATCTTTTGGTAAGCTTTTTTTAAACCTAATTTCTTTTATACAATGTACAATCACAAAATCCCAATGATTCATATTCTGCATACTTTCTTGTAACAGTTTCATATTATTCAACAAAAGCTGAGAAAGCCTCTTTTGCCCCATGCATTTCTTGTAAAATCCAAAAAGTAATTTAGAAAAAAGTTCATGAAGGCTTGTCGTTTGAAATTTGGATTTCGTACTAGAAAGGCACTTATCTTAAGAGAAAGTATCTTTCTCAGGAAATTTGAATATTAATTTTCATACAATACTTTTTTTCACATTGTCCATGTTATATACTGCTGTAATTGACCATGTTACCCTCTTATAGATTCTTTTCCATAATAAATTTTGTTAAACTTCTATGAGGGAGGCTCTCTGACATTTGCCATACTATCGAGAACAACTTGTGTTCTACTCCCCTATCCCTATGTGGCGAGAACACTAAATGCTTTTTCCTAAAATTTCTTCAGTTTTATTATAATTTCTCGCCCTTCTTTTTTTCTTTCCTAGCTTAAACTGTTGTATTAAATAAATTGTGTATTGAAGGTTTCTGCTTATTATACAGGTGTCTGAAAAGTTCCTTTACATGTTTAAAACAATAATAATAAAAGAACAATAATAGATGGAAACTTACTTTTTCCGAAATTAAACACTGAAAGTTGTGAAGCTTTTCTTTTAAAATAATTAACAACACATTTCAATATGTGTGTGTTATTGGTCAGCACTCAACATATCCAGTCAGTAGTTATTTTTACATATATACACATACGTGCCAGGTTCTTTAAGGCATTGCACATAATCAACAGTTGTGATAGAATTAGCTTTCTGTTCCTCAGCGTCACGAAGCAATACTTCTTAGGCAATGTTCCTTGCATAGCCATATGAGTAAAAATCCAGAGGTGGTATATCGATAGATCAAGGTAGTTATGGTATTGAATCTCCCCCATGAATTCAGCATCCATGAATTTAAACAGCATTACTGACTGTGTGACTCAAACAAAAACTGTAAACTGTTCACTGCTCAGTACAACAAATGGCAAGTTCGTATCTATTACTGTTATTTATTTTTATTTTTAAAGCATAAAGAAACTTCTTAAATTTCCTATATTATGATAAATTGCTCGCAAAGAAAAGAATTTTGCAGTACCTGGTGGGAACTGAACCCATGACGTCTTGATATCTAGCCAAGTGCTCTTCCGAACCGAGCTACAGATGACCGATCATCCCCCCGCTCTGTGAACACGTATGAAGCTGTACTATAGGCAAGTTTCGAAATGGGACAGTGATCGGTTGGGAGGATGATCTGTCGTCTGTAGCTTAGTTGGAAGAGCACTTGGCTGGATACCAACAGGTTGTGTGTTCGGTTTCCATCAGACACTGTGCAATCGTTCTTTTCTTTTCTTTGCGAGCAGTTTATCATCTAACATTACCACATCATTGACTATGATGAGAAAAATTTCCTGACATCCTATATTGTGCATATTTTTTCCTGTCAATCCCTCTTCTTAGCATTTGGTTCTCTAAACTAATGACGTTAGATCTCCCAGACATCCTTTAGGTCCTTACACAGCATGTTTTGAACTGTCTTTGTGCCGTAAACCCCAAACGGCCTTGTGTCATAAACCTCAACTGCCTTTGCGTTATAAACCCGGAACGCTTTTGTGCCACAAACCCAAGTAACATATATAGTTAACATATCTTCATCAGATTCATAGCATACTCAGTCTGCTCACTAATAATACAATAATATCTTTTAAGGTCTCACAGTAACATGAAGTCTGTATTCAACATGGGATGTGTAATGCGGAATAAGTAGTAAATGGAATCTAGAATAAATATGCCATGTAAATGATACGAGGTTTGCAATGAAATAAATTTAACTGATAATGAGTTGTTATATGGGATAAAATGAATACAAATTCAGTAAAATCCCTTATTAGAAAGCACTCGTTGGAGTGAACAATTTGTCTATAAAAGAGGGTTAACTGAAAGCTGGAGATAATAATGTGTTTTTGCTGGGAGAATTTTCATCTCACTGCATCTTGGAGGTTTAATTGTATCTATAACTAAGTGATTGTGAGTGAGTTTTATATGTAACATAGAGGGGGTGAAGTAATAATATATGGTAAGTAATGAAGCTAATAATATATGATAAGTAATGAAGTAAATTGAAGAAATTTATGTAGTGCAATTCAGCAAATGTTATGCGGTACACAACGAAGTAAATCTAGTTACGTAATATGCAATAAAGTAAATGAATGAAATATACAGTATATCTAGTTATAAGATCTAATATAATAAATAAGTAACCTGATTACCAGGCAATTAGAGATTAATGTCGTAAGTGATTTTTTTTTAATCCTAAAACTGTTAACAATATCTTTTAACTGTAATTGATTGACGTCATTGTGGCTTTTATTTTTTTGCAGCATTTATAACCTTGTCTTATTTTTTTAATCGTTGAGTTCGATTTGGATTTACAGATTTTTATAACATATGTTTGCTTTTCTTGTTCTGTTAGTGAAATATTTCATGTATATTAATTATTTCTATCTATGGTATGTTTTTAGCATTTGTAATACGTTTTAATATTTTAGTATCCTTCTTATGTGTATAACCATTTCGGTAACTATAATCTTTGAGCTCATTAGGCCAGGTTTAATTAGCAGTATCTCACCTTGATTGGCACAGAATGACCCTTGCTGTCCTTGCGCCATAAAACCAACCTTTAACTAGCAGTAATCTTGATTGTGTTTATGCATCATGGTTAGGAGGCCATTATAAGATGTCTGTCCCATTCTGAATGACTTACTATGCCCAAAAATGCCAGCAATATGATCTTGTTTTTTTATAAAATTAAAACATTTAAGTATAAAATTCTAATTAACTTTTCTTCAATATGAATAAAAATTTCTAAAAGTTAGTGTGCTTGTTTTTTTTTGAGTCTGTTTGTAAACAGTGGTGTAGCATGGGTTGCCAGCATCCGGGCAAGTTAACTATTGCATCTTCTAAAACCTGTTAGCGCTCCCTTTCACCAGCCCAATATTGAAATTTTGCATGTGGGGCTTTCGCCTCGGTGGCATCCCTCACGCTACACCACTACTTGTAAATGATTAAATTACTTCTGTTATCAGGTTCTTAAAGTAAGATCTGAAAGGTATTTATGTGAGGTATTTTTTTACAGCTCTTCCAGCAAATTCTGCCGGCCACACCACTTCCGTTAGTTTTTCATCATCGAATGTCAGCATCTCCACAACTTTAAGCAATAGTCCTGAGAACAGTCGAGCGCAATCTTGGAATACAACTGGTGCTGCTCCGCCACTCCAGCCTCCGCCAAATGTTGATGAAGGAAGCCAAGCTTCCAGCGCATCAGCTTCTTCTTCAATTCCCGATGAACAGAACTCAAGAAATGCAGGCTCTAAGCCTAACTTCTCGTATCCGCCTACACCAAATACGCTTTCCTCTCCCGGTGCCGCTTCCATGTCATCATTCCATGATGATCTCGAGTGCATATCTAGTCCTGGTTGGCCAAGAACACCAGCTAGTCCTGTAAGAACCTTTTTATATCCTCGTTATATTTTATTGATGCACGAATTTTCACATTATCGTGCAAGCCCATATGTTCATGTCTCCAATTAGAAAGTAAGATACATTATTCTGTTTAACACTATATCACACGATCTGTCATAAAACTACCTGAGCCTCCCCTGTAATTTCTAAATCACTTTAAAAAATGAGTGGCATTTGTCGCTTTATCACGGAATGTATTGCAGCAAAAGTTGCTATGTCCCCGAGCATGTTAATAATATCTATGAATTGATATATATATATACACACACTATTAAAATTCATTTCACCAACTAACTGTCCTTACTATATCAAACACAGCCAAATATGATCCACCTTGCAATCTTCAGAATAAAAATATTTTTATACAGCTATTGAGCCTGTTGCGAAGTGGTATTGGTAAGCAGTGTCGGATGTAACTAAGATTTGGAAGCATGATCATTTGCAAACTTGGCGCATCCATCTAAACAGAAAGTCACTGTGTTAACATAAGTGCTGTAACTGTAAGTCGTTAATAACTAATAGAAAATCAGTGGCATAGCAATAAAAAATTATGGGAAAGAGGGCTCAAGTGACTTTAGAGAAGATCATATGTTGCTATGTTAGAGAAAATAATGTGCTTTGATATCCGATGGGGGGGGGGCTTGAGCCTTCTGAATCCCCCCTTTCTGACGCCACTGTAGAAAATTATTAAGAAAAGCTTTCTTCCGACTTCCTTTCGAGGTAGCAGTAGTCATATCTTTCTGGAATGGATTTTAAATTGTAATAAAGAAATGCATGCTTAAGCATATCTTCATGTGCTTAGATTGGTATTTCAAATTAAAGAGATTTTACTGAATAGAATAAAAATTGTCTTTGAACTTTGTCATGAATTTTTATTCAGTCCCATATTTTTATTTTAGGTCGCAAATAATACCACAAATAGTAATAATACAAACAACAACAACAACAGTAATTACGAATTTGCCAACATTAAGGTATGTCCTTTTGTAGTGTGTATATATAAATACTGTATTTGCCCACTACAGTGCTTTTAAAGCATAATTTCATTAGTGAGTTATCAGTTTAGTATCTGTTGATATTGATTTGTTATATTTAATTTTCTTATTAACATGTATCCATTCTTTATTAATTTTATTTCTTAATGTTTCACTGATTAGAGTGAAATGCCTCTATAGTAGCTTAACATCTTAAATATTGTGAACTAATACAACGTCATACAATTAATTGGCACAGTTATAATTTATGAAGTTCAAATTAGATAAATTTTTTTGATAGCATGATAACATAAATATGTGTATATACATATTACGTATACATATTTTTCTTTTGCTCAGAAGATGATAATCAAAATCTTTTGTTTAAACTTGATAAATTTTTGTGCTAATTGTTTATTATTCGACTATTTCCCCCAAGTCTGTATTGTGCAATATTATGTGTAGCCCTTCATAGTATATTTAAATGTTGTTGTCCTGTATCTGGGGTTGCACGTAAATAATTTTTTAATTGTCGCTAAAGTGAATTTTATAGAACATTCTGTAATTTGGCAAGCTGTTTTACTAGGATGGACATAAATTTTGATTGTAAAACTAAAAACTATGGTAAAATTCTAGTGAAAGTATTCCCCTTTTTTTTTTTGTGGTTGTAGTTTTCAAATATATATATGTCCCACAGCCATTCTCTGCCAAGAATACGGGCACTTGACCAATCACTGCTGAAAAGCATCATCGTTAGTGGTCACTCCGTAAGGTTGGGGGGCAGGGGTGACACAGCGAGTTCCGTTTTAGCCACTGCTTCCTAAATTTAGAGGGTAAATTTAGGAGGCAATGTCTTAGTGCAGAACTTTGGCCGAAGTTTGGATTCTTCGTTAAACTGTAGGTCCAGTTTGCCAACCCGTTTGGCCAACATTCTGCGCTTAAGGCCATTTCCTTTGTATTTCTTTCACCGTACTACGTGTATGTGTGATAACAGAGAGACCTCCATCCTGCTGTGGATTAAAAATGGTTGTCGATGATGACGTTGATATATTTAATGTATACACACACATAGCTGAACTTGGTTAATCAGAAGCCGAATGGACCATAAACTTAGTTTGAATTATCCAAGAATTAGAAAAGCTTTAATATGAACACTTGCATGGCTACCAAACTGTCGGAGAAGTTTGAATGAATTATCTACGAATTTAATAATTCAAAGTTTGGTTGTATATATACAGTGAAACCCCTCTTAATGGACACCCCTCAGATACGTTCATCCTGTTTTTTACGGTCAGATACAAATTCCTCTGCAGAAACTGATTTATGGTAATATATTTCAAACTCCTGCTTAACGGTCGCTGTCAGATACGGACATGGGCATCATGACTCCTTTCATTAGACTAAAACCCCTATATGGACAAAATATGCTTTAATTTGGCCTGTACATTTCACACAACAGGAAAGTAAGGATAAACAGAATAAGAGCCAAGAAGAATTTCCTCTGCTATTAATGAAGAGTGGGATAATAAATCAGATTAATTGACTTGGATTCGCTGATCCAAATGACTCATGCTTAATAAAGACATTGATAACGAAACAATACAGAGTTTCACCAGGAGATTCCATAACAAACAGTTATTTCGACACTGGCGTAAGGTTTAAAAACACGACGTTTCGGGAGCCAACTGCTTGCCTTCACTTGACAAAGGGAGCAGTTGGCTCCCAACGTCGTGTTTTTTAAGACTTTGATAATAAATAAATCATATAGTGATAGACTGCATGAAGGTAATACACAATTATCAACATAAAACTATTGCAGTTCAAATTAATTATTATCGTTTACTAGACTAACACACAGGTCTGGTAAATGTAACAGAAAAGTAGTGGATTTAATCTCGCAATTAAAAATACATTTTGAAAGAAGACTGGTAAGTAAAACCCACCAAACAGCTATTAATAATTTTTTTCCAAGGCAAATAAATTTTAATATTTAACGTTTTGTTGTAAATTTACTTGTTATAGTCAACAAATCTGTACATTTGTTATTTTAAACTTTTCTCATGTATTTAAAAATACGTTTCGAAATGAATTATTTAAATGATTGAAATGTAATATTTCACCTACTTCAGAATGACTCCCCTTTTCTTTTACGGATAAATTGTTCTGTCTGACAAGTGTCTGCTAATGAGGGGTTTCACTATGTGTGTATATATATGTGTATATATATATACGAGGGTTGGAACTTTAATAGTGGCAACTATTTATTTACAATTGATACAAAATAAATACATGTTACCATGTTGTGTTGATAGTTCGAATGGACCGGTCTACTGCCTGAAGAATCTCTGGAACAGTTCTGAAGCGAATACCACGAAGTGGTTCCTTCATCTTAGAAATCAAGTCATAGTCACAAGGACTCAAGTCCGGGGAGTATGACTTGATTCCTTAGATGAAGGAACCTTCATGGCATTCGCTTCAGAACTGTTCCAGAGATTCTTCAGGCAGTAGACCGGTCCATTCGAACTATCAACACAACAGGCGTTGGTAAAGATATCGTACAAATTCCAGATCGATAGCAACGGGTTGTGCACTATGCGGGTGACTACATTTAGGGGCAGTAAAACTTGGTAACATGCATCCATTTTGTGTCCACTGTAAACAAATAGTTGTGACTATTAAAGTTCCAACCCTCGTGTATATATATATACATAGGTGCATCAAAAAGTTCTAGGAAATACATATAAAGATAGTTATGTAAAAATGAAATTCCAATCATTGAATACATTTATACGTAGAGTCAACATTTGGCAAAACCCTGGCAAATTGGCACCTTCCTAGCACTTATGGTGCATGTCCAATAAACAAAAAGAAATGGCGGTGACTATAGGAGGCCCGTCAAACATTAAGCAACATTCTATTGTAAAATTTCTAACCAGAGAAGACATAAAAGATGACAAAATTTTGTCAAGATTACAAGGACAGTATGGTAGTGAATGCATGAGTAAATTTACATTTTATTTATGGCATAATAAATTTAAATTGTGACATGTAGGTGTTTGCTATGCCAAGCGCTGCGGGTGACCTTCAACTTCTGTCTGGAAAGGTTCTATTAACCTTTTTTTGGGACTCCAAAGTAATAATTCACATCGATTATTTGCAAGAAAGATTTTCAATAAATTCAGAATATTATTTTAACCAGCTTAAAGGTTCAGTGCATGAAGTTATATATCGTAACAGATCAGAAAAGTTGAAACGTGGTGGCATTTTCCACCATGATAATGCTTGTCCTCACACAGCTAAACGTACTAAGGAAACATTAAAAAAACTTCGTTGGGAACTATTAACACACCCTGTCCATAGTCCTGACCTAGCTCCATATATCTTTTATCTGTTTATGCGCCTTTAATATGCTCTATGAATTTGGAGGCGGAAAATTTTGTCCGAAATTGGTGTCAGGGATAATTATAAATCTTATTTTCTGAGGAATTTGGCAACCTTGTAAAAAGAAGCAACAATGCATTAAAATGGGTGGTGGTTATATAGAAAAATAAAAAAGGTAAGGAGGTAATACTCCTTTTATATATATATATATCATCATCATCATATTCAACCATTATCTATCCACTGCTGGATGAAGGTCTCTCCAAATGCTTTCCACACAAGTCTATCCTGGGCCATTCGTTTCCACGTCACCCCAACCTGTTTTCTTATTTCATCCACCCATCTAGTTTGAGGACGTTTTCTAGGTCTTCGGTGGTCTCTTGGAATCCAGTTCAGAATTTCTGTTGTCCATCGTTGATCAGTTCTTCTTGCAATATGCCCAGCCCATCGCCATTTCAGCCCTTTTACTTTAACAATGATGTCCTCTACTCTAGTTTGCTCTCTCACCCAAGTGTTCCTTTT